>CM023612.1:24813589-24898589 GCA_013358685.1 Antennarius maculatus
TCCAGTGATCCTGTCCTGTCCTAAACGAGGACAGACCCGGTCTGGTTTCTAGCTGATGGTTTCCTAGGTAACGGTACACATCTGAGCTCTCTGATTTCTTTTGAGACATTGTGATGTTATGGAGACATCGTTCCAGTGACATTTGTCTGCTGTTGTTTCTGTTGTCTTGTGGAGACATGCATCAACATATTTACCACTCGTCTCTGGAGAGCCGCTCGACAAACAACTCAGACCAAGACCGATGAGCGACATCTAACTCACTTTAGCAATAATTTAGTGACTGTGTAATTACTCGCACACTCATGCTAACCGCACAGTGAAGGAGAACACGAGGGGTTTTCACACGATGAGGAAGTAACAGAGGAAGTCAAGGAGAATATGAAATAAAAACTTAAGACCCACTCGCTGTGCAGCCCACAGCGAGTGGGTTAGCCGGAAAATGCAGATTGGCTGTGAAAGAGCAGCTACTTATGCACAGGTGTGTGTGAATGTGTGTGTGTGTGTGTGTGAGTGTGTGAGTGTGTGAGTGTGTGTTTGCGATGCAATAATGGAAATCACTCAAAGCAGGCTTTTAAACTCTCAAACATTAACCAAAGTCGAGTAAGGGCGGTTTAACGTCACAAACGAGAGACAATCGCTGTTGACGGACGGAGCGTCAGGCAGCTAACGTACCGCCGGGAGGCAGGAAGTGGTGGAGGTGGGAAGCCACAGGTGTTGGCGTGACTTCCTGATGGTGGGAAGGTGTGGAGAGCGAGACGGGGAATGAAAGAGGGGAGGAGGACGTGGAAACCACCCAACGGTGCCTGGATCTCCAACAAACTGACAAAGTCTTTAGCCCGTCTTGGCAGGCCAGCTCATCTAAACACACACATAAATAAACACACACACACACGCTGGCTGGCGGAACATCACATTATGGCAGCTAGATTATCCGGTAGGCATCTGGTGAGGCAGCTAACACGCTCTAGCGAAGCGTGCCGGCCGGGCCATATGTTCACACGAGCGTGTGTGCGTTCCGTTTGTCGGTGTGTTTGTATTTGTGCGTGTCAGGTGTCTGCAGGCACAGCTGCTTCCTAAATAGTATTGTTGTGTCTAATTGGGGATTATAAGTCCGTGTGCGGTGGCGGGAAGCATTTCGTTTCAGCCGATCCCGACGATAAAATAAAATCCAACCTTGAATCGGTCCTGATATTATTAGTCAATAAATCAGGTTTTCAATTAGCAAGATGGAGAGTATTTTTGTATGTCAGCCAGCGCCAATAAAGGTTTTCCACACGCGTACCTGGATCTAAGGTATCGCTGCGCCGAATCAGCTGAGAGTATTTAACAACACTAATTATTATTTAGGCATCCAGGAGTTTAACACGGATACTCTGGGAATATGGTTAGATCCGACTCGCTTCCTGTTCAACATGTAATTGTTATTAATTTAACACTCAGAAGAACTCTGTGGTTTTCAGTCATTAAGTGTTAGATTACAGGCCTTAGGACTAATGCAAATTTATTAAGTAGAATAAAGCCTTTTTTTCCTCCAGAGAGAGCTGCATGAAATTTAATATCTGGCCCACAATGAAGGCGATTAGAATAACATCCATCGGAGCGCGAGACCGCAAGTCAGGATATGTGGAACAATAATAATAATAACAATAATAATGACAATATTAATAATAATAATACATAGTAATAATAATAATTACAACAGTAATAACAATAATTATCATTAATTATGATGTCGAGCCCGGAGTTTGGCCCCCCTCACACCCTAAAAAAGCTGGGATAGGATCCAGCTTCCCGCAAATCGCTACGGCGGTTTGGAAGATGGATGAATGAATGAATGAATGAATGACCTTTATTCATTGTGCTCTATAACATTCCCAAACACACACACACACACACCTATTTTGGTATGATCAGTTCACCTAAAGAGTTTTTGGAGGTGGGAGGAAGCCGTAGATCCCGGAGAAATCTCACGCAGACACCGGGAGAACACGCTAACTCCACACAGAGCGGGACACGGAACCCGGAACCACCTGAACACTGACCACACCCACACAAATTTGTGTTGTTGTTTTTTTTCTAAAATGACCAATTTTCTTCAAATTTCGTAATATTCTACAACTTTGACGAACACTATTGAGACGTCCACGGATGGAATATAGAGGCTGTGTGTCCTTGATTGTGTGGAACACACACACACACACACACACACACACACTAACACACACACTTTCCCACCGACCTCGGAGACAAATCGCTGTGGGACCTGCCCCCACGTCTCCAGACAGCCAGTCATACGGCAGCGATCCATCTAAGGCTTGACACACAGCCAGGTAAAAATAACACGGCGGCACTTAAAACGGCACCGGGGGGGACGGAGACACAGCAGCCAAAAGCACTTCGCTTTGTTTCTAATGGGACACCCACATGAGCCAGGGAGGGGGGCATTTGTCACAAACCCACAGGGAGGAAGCGTTTAAATAGATCCCCATGATTAAGTCATTGGCTGCATAGAGATGTGGGGGGGAAACCTAATTACACCCCCCCCTCCAAAAATAAAAGACGTGTATGGTTGATTCATTTGAGCATCATCAGCTGGCTAGCATGGCTAGCCAAGCCCTCAGACAGGAAGTGGTCACATGACCAGCTCTGGATGGGTTTTTTTGGGCCGGCAGTGGAGACGTGTCGGGCTTTAAGGCGCTAATGCTTCATGAGGTCGCCTGCGTGTGAAGGTCACCTGACCCGGGACATGTTTGTTTGTGCGTCACGCCATTAGGGATGCTTTTCACACCTCTTCACACCTCATGGTGCTTCCTAATGCTACCGTAGGGAGGAAGGAACAGAGACGGTGGGGGGGGTTGGCCGGGGGTGTCTGGAACAATTGGGGGAACTCTGGGTGTGAGGACGCCACAAGGACGCAACATACATCTAGATCCTGATCCGTGACGCGGTTACCGGAGGAAATCTCACACCTGTATTGTTGTGCTGCGTAACCATAGCAACACACGTGGCATCATCCGGCGTGCTTGTGTAAATATGTTGTGTTTCTCGTGCCCCCGCTGGAGTCTGACAGCTCTGTAAATGAAGCTCATTACGTCCTCATGGATTTTTCATATTCCCCCCCTCACAGGTACGGTAAATACCCCCCAGGTGCTCCTCTTACAGCGTCGCCTCCATCGGCGGGAACACTTCCAATCAGCACAATTGGGGGTGAGGAGGGGGGAGAGAACGTCTGTCTCCCCCCTTCCCTTCTCTCTCTCTCCTTCCTGTCCATCACTCTCTCACCAATATCATTTTCTCACCCTTTTTTCACCTCCCACCCCTCCCTCCTGCTCACACCTCCTCCCCATCCCTTCCTCTGTCCTTATTCATCCATTTATCTCGTCTCCTCATCCTCCAGCCACCTCCGTTTCCTCACCCTCATTTCTCACCTGTCTCCTCTCGCCCCTTCGCTCCGACTCTTTGCAGATGATTCTCTTTTTCACTTGTATTTATTTCTCCTCTCATCTCTATCATTTCACCGCTACTCTCCCTCCTCCTTCTTTCTTCCTCTTTTGACTCATTTTCTTCTTCCCTCTCTCCCGTCAGAGCTCCTTCAAAGCTCCCTCCATCCTCCTCCTCTCTCTCTCTCTCTCTGTTCCACCTCTTGTGCTCGGGCCTCCAATGAAATGAGGTGATACAGATGGCGTTTTATCGGCCTGTGCAGCACAAGCCGGTCCAACACGGCAGGCAATCATAAAAGCCATTGTCAGCTGCACACGCCACTTTTAATGCGTCCCATTTGATTTAATGCATGCGATAGGTGAGGCATGGATAGGAGGTGAGGCCTCAGAGGTGAGGATGAGCGAGGTGAGGGGAAAGAATGGAGATAAAGGGATAATGAGACAAGGTTAGAGAAGAAAGAGGGAATGAGGGGAAGTGTGGCGAGAGTGCTATGTAGGTCGTCATCGGAGTCCTCACTTCTGGGTTCAAATAATAAGGGACAGGCGGCTGATATCTAATTTCTATGGAAGAAATGCCATTTAAAGTCAGAATGAAAATGGAAGGCGTGCAGGGAAGCAAGCGGAGGTGGGAAGAGGGATGAAGAGACAGGGGGAGAGAGAAATATTAAAAAATAAATGCAATCTCCAATGCACAAAGTGATTACATTGCCCGGGGGTGGTGGAGGTGTGAGGATTGTGATGGCTTTTTTTGTGCTTATAAAGCTGTTCATTTAAAAGAACAGGCGTATTTACATCCAGATGGGGACCTGGTAGGTATTACCTAAATCCCCCCTCCCCCCCAACATCAACCCAATCGGGGAGAGGGATGTGACGGGGTAATTGCATAAATCCGTTGTTAAAGTACAAGATTGGATGCATGATTCAAATTTCAGTCACTTTTATTTCCGTCAGCATGCTTGAAGGTGGTGTGTGTGTGTGTGTATGTGTGTGTGTGTGTGTGTGGGGGGGTAATGTTAGTAGTAGATTGTGGTGCCTCAGCAGTTCAATTATGCTTATCTAGATGAATAGTCCAAGTTGACGACTATATATTTATGGGGGGGGGGGGGGGGGGGGGTCTTTGTAATCTCCCTGGGGGCTTCACGGTTGTTTAGTGTCTCAGCTGTTCTTAGTTAGTCCTGATTGTGGTGCTGAATGAGGGTCTTTATAGACGATGGATCGCTGTAGATCTAAAAGGAGACAGTGTCAGAGTTAGGGTTGGGTTTAGGGTTTGGTTAGGGTTTAGGGTTTGTTTTAGGGTTGGGTTTAGGGTTTGGTTAGGGTTTAGGGTTTGTTTTAGGGTTGGGTTTAGGGTTTGGTTAGGGTTTAGGGTTTGTTTAAGGGTTGGGTTTAGGGTTTGGTTAGGGTTTAGGGTTTGTTTTAGGGTTGGGTTTAGGGTTTGGTTTGGGTTTAGGGTTTGTTTTAGGGTTGGGTTTAGGGTTTGGTTAGGGTTTAGGGTTTGTTTTAGGGTTGGGTTTAGGGTTTGGTTAGGGTTTAGGGTTTGTTTTAGGGTTGGGTTTAGGCTTTGGTTAGGGTTTAGGGTTTGTTTTAGGGTTGGGTTTAGGGTTTGGTTAGGGTTTAGGGTTTGTTTTAGGGTTGGGTTTAGGCTTTGGTTAGGGTTTAGGGTTTGTTTTAGGGTTGGGTTTAGGGTTTGGTTAGGGTTTAGGGTTTGTTTTAGGGTTGGGTTTAGGCTTTGGTTAGGGTTTAGGGTTTGTTTTAGGGTTGGGTTTAGGCTTTGGTTAGGGTTTAGGGTTTGTTTTAGGGTTGGGTTTAGGGTTTGGTTAGGGTTTAGGGTTTGGTTTAGGGTTGGGTTTAGGGTTTGGTTAGGGTTTAGGGTTTGTTTTAGGGTTGGGTTTAGGGTTTGGTTAGGGTTTAGGGTTTGGTTAGCGTTGGGGTTGACCGTTGGGGTTTAGGGTTTGATAAGGGTTTAAGGTTAGGATTGGGGTTCGGCTTGCAGTTTAGGGTTAATGGTTTGTTTTAGGGTGGGGTTAGGGTTGAGCGTTGGGGTTCAGGTTTTGGGTTAGGGTTGCTTTGTTTATTTATTGGTGTAACAAACTGTAGATAGTGTACCGTTTATAGATTATAGGATGCAGAGGTGGAAATATCTGGCGCCGTGACGACCAAACGACATCCCTTGTTCAGGCGTCCATCCTTCCACGTTCCCAGGAACGATTTCTGTTGTTCGGATCTAGTTTTTCAGCCGTACTTGAAGAGTCAGATCAGTTTTACTGAGACGCGCCCAGAGCTGATGTGTTTGTCAAACGGCTGCAGGCTACGGTTGATCTGGTTGGGCTCCAGCGACCACCGTGGTGAGTGGTTTCTGGCCAAACCTTGCTTCAGCCCAGAAGCTGTAAACACCCTGAGAGGAGTCTTGTGATTGTCAATGAGCACTCTAGCTACAAGAATCATGAGATAATTAGCTCGCCTTCGCTGCCTGACAGACTTGGCAAGACTTTCTGGTTTCTTTCTCTCAATTTTAAGGCATGCTTCCTTCTCTTGTTAGTTGAAGATGTGTCTAAATTGAAAAGGTCTTTCACTGAAGATCAGATATTTATATGTACGTTTTCCTGTACGGTCGTTGAGCAGTTTAGAAACACCAGATGTGCAGACAGTTGATTTGTAAGGTTTGACCCTGGACTGACGGACGGACATCAGGAGGTCTCCACCTGTGGTCATTTTGTCTGGACTTCTGTTCTGTTCGAGGTCAAACCTGAAGGTGTCTTAACTTCTGGACATCAAGCTTCAAATTGCCTTTCCCCCTCTGTTTAATCTAAATTGAGCGCAATAATCTTCACTTAAGTTTGATTGAGAAATATCTGAGTGATGTAGTGTGCAGTGAAATAAAAGTTCCTCTTTAAAGATCTTCTTAGATACTAAAGTGAGCTTCCCCCCAACCCCACTCCCAATTTAATCATTGGATCTATATCAAACACAGGAAGAAAGAACTAATTTAAACCTGCTTGAAGAATTCGGGTCCCCATGGGGACTTAATAAGGTGGAGCGTCTTGCTGTGATAACTGTAAAAGCATATAAATCCCTTTTTTATCACAAAAATTGTGACGTGAAAATCCAAACTTAGAGGCAGATGATTAATTGAGAAGGAAATAAGGGAGTGCAGTTTATTAGCAATAAAACAAAAAAACAAGAAGTGTGACGGTCTCACACACACACACACACACACACACACACACACGCTTGAATGCAGCCGTGCTCAGGATGAGTCGTTTCTGATTCCAAACGGTGTTTCCTCGTTACATGGATGGATTTTATGTTTTAAAATTACACCAAACAGCTTGTGTTGGAAGTCGGAGTCAAACGGCGGTGTTTCTGACAGACGTAAATTGATTTCACATCGTCGCTTTCTAAATGAGCAGGCAAGAAACTGAAGCTGAGCGGCAGCTGATGGGAAGAGGAAAACGTTTGTGGGTATTTTACACCGCTGAAACAAATCAATCTATAATCAAAGGCAGGAGATGTGAGTAAAACAAGCCAGGGTCGTGCCCTGTTCTGACGCTCCATCCGTTGGTAGTTAAGGGAGATTAGTTGGTGTTAAAAGCTGCTTTGGTTACATCACTGCCCTACACAGCCGGTAGCTGTGACGCCTCATCAGTGTTGCTAGGTGACAGACATGTTTCCATGGTAAGGACAGGAAGAGTTGGGGCAGTCCTTTATCTCACTTCACAGCGCAAGGACATTTTTGTGACATCTTGGTGGGAACCAGTTAGCCCAGCTAGCCCACCCTGACAAAAGACAGGAAGTACAGGTAGTCCTCAAAGTACCAACATCTGACTTACGAACATTCGTAGATACAAACAACTGAGTGAATGTTGTTGTTCTTCTTTCTGCCGATGGCGTTTGTTTCTTGTTGGTTCTGCTAGCTTGGGAGTTTCAGTTTAGCGGTAATGTATTCTGTGTTAGCGGCCGGAAGTAATGGAAGTTCTGGATTCTCTCTGTGTGACCCGGTACCGACTGACCCGCAGACCGACTGACCCACAGACCGACTGACTCACAGACCGACTGACTCACAGACCGACTGACTCACAGACCGACTGACCCGCAGACCGACTGACCCACAGACCGACTGACTCACAGACCGACTGACTCACAGACCGACTGACTCACAGACCGACTGACTCACAGACCGACTGACCCGCAGACCGACTGACCCACAGTATTTAGAATAGTCATTACTTTAGTATTTAGAATAGTAATGACATTACTCTAGTATTTACAGTAGTAATGACATTACTGTAGTATTTACAGTAGTAATGACATTACTTTAGTATTTACAGTAGTAATGACATTACTGTAGTATTTATAGTAGTAATGACATTACTGTAGTATTTACAGTAGTAATGACATTACTGTAGTATTTACAGTAGTAATGACATTACTTTAGTATTTACAGTAGTAATGACATTACTTTAGTATTTACAGTAGTAATGACATTACTCTAGTATTTACAGTAGTAATGACATTACTGTAGTATTTACAGTAGTAATGACATTACTTTAGTATTTACAGTAGTAATGACATTACTTTAGTATTTACAGTAGTAATGACATTACTTTAGTATTTACAGTAGTAATGACATTACTTTAGTATTTAGAATAGTAATGACATTTAAATGAGCTAAAATGGAGATTGAAATTTAATAAATAACAACTTACAAACAATTCAGCTTAGAACAACCTCTAGGAACCAGTTGTGTTCGTAGGTTGAGGACGTACTTGTACTAAATAATGAAATGAAACCTGTGGCTGGCTGACGTGAGGAGGACTGTCTCTCTCTCTGTAATCAATAAGTCTCTTGCTTCCAGGTAATTTTTGAACATCGGAAACAAAGCCAATAGATGGCGGACCTTAGAGCGGTTCTGATGTCTCCCTGCTCATTCGACACAGTAATCTGAACCCCATTGGATGCGTGGTGGCGGTGGAGGGAACAGGCTGTCCTGTGTGTACTGGTGGTGGTGTTCTCTACAGAAGCTCTATTACTGTGTCTGGAGTTGAAATTAGAACCCTGAAGGCCTTCACACATGTCCTGCCACGAGCCTGATGTGCTGAGGTAGCAGTCACAAAGCATGACTGCTACCTCAGCTGTTCCTCCGACTTCGCAGAGAAGTTTTGAAAAATGGATACGCTCTCGATGGACTCGGGCGCCGAATGCTCTCACAAGAATATTTGTTTCTTCCCTTGACTTTGAAAAGACGTGACTTTTTTTCTTAAATATAGCAATTACACTCTTCCCTCCCCAGCGCTCTCTTTGGCTTCTTATCTGGTGGGAATGGATGAATGAGCTCGTGGTGCCGTCGCACCTTAAAGACAACATTTATCATTGTCCTTTATTCTAATGAGTCGTTTCTGGAGGTGTTTGGGAGGGCGGTGTCAGGCGAACGGGAATGTCTGTGATCCGCCGTGAAATATCAGAATAGCGGCATCAAACGATGATGTCACACGCGTGCATTTTACACGCGTGGTCGCGTCCTTCAAAGGCCAATATCAACATTATTGAAGTGGGGGCTCTGATCAGTGTTTACAAAGCCGGCGGAGATGAAAGCGTGTGGTGTTCCATGTGAGATAGGAAGGAGGAAGACAGAGATGAAGGAGTGAGGAAGAGGAGGGATAAACAGGCCTTTCAAGAGAGAACAATAAGAAACTAGAAAGAGAAATCGGAGGAGACGGGGGACAAAGTAGCCCCGCCGCCGCCGCCCCCCCCCCGCTCCGATGGCGTGCCGCTAATAGTTCTGATCATATTAAATTTGGATTAGCAACAATAGCTGGATTGCATTACTAATTTAGCAAAGGAAACTATTTCATCTCTCTAATAAAATTCATGAAATGATGTCTGCCAACCCGTCTCACCTCCACAGAAACACTGTACAGGGGGGTTGATTAGGAGGCAATAATGGAGGGACTGGGGGGGCCATTCATCACCCTATGGAAGTCATTGTTTACCTGCAGGCTCCATTATTAAATGTGGAAACTCAATGGTCGCGTAGGTGTAAATAGATAAAACAATTTGTCAGGTGTGCCGGAGGTCACGGAGATCCAGGAGTTACCGGGGAGGGGCCGCAACCACTTCCTGTTAGCAGGAAGTTAGTATGTGTGTGTGTGTGTGTGTGTGTGTGTGAGACATAGACGAATTAAAGCGTAAAGAATTCAAACCCTTTCGAGCCACTCAGGTGTAATCCACCTTGAATCCACACACTCGTGCAGACGGGGGTAAAGAGGAAGTGGGTGCGTCCTCGCCGGCGTGACGTGTTGAATTACATCGTGGATTCCCTGCGTTTCTCCGGACTCGACCGCTGCAGGATGTTAGGCCCCCACCCCCCCTACAGAAGGCCCTGCAGGCCTGATGGGATCAGACAGGCGAGCAGACATGCACACACACACACACACACACACACACACACACACACACACACACACACACACACACACACACACACACACACACACACACACACACACACACACATGGATTCACGGAGGCGTTCCCGTCGGTGGCGTGCATCCGTGTGTGTGTGTGTGTGTGTGTGTGTGTGTGTGTGTTTTGGGCGTGACGGTGATCCCTGCGCTCTGGCCAGCCAGCTCCAGTCTTGGTCGGTTAGCGGCGGCGGCGCTGACGTCTGCACCCCCCCAACAAAGGGAACCTAAATCAGCCTGACACTCATCTGGAGCGCCGCCGCGCCGCTAAATCGTTCCTGACAGGATCAAATGCATCCCATTGGCCCGTCGACAGTCCACCAATTCCCCCGACCTCCAAGTCCAGGGCGGAGAGACAGGTTATATTAAAATGTGAGGGAATGAATATTGAAGGGGGGGGGGGGGGGTTGGAGCAAAGTGTGATTATTTCTCATTTCTTCTTTGTCAGAAATGAGATAACAGTAATTACTATTAGACTGAAATTAAACCAACTTTTAAAGGACACGGGGGCATGAAGTGGAAAGCTTTCAGCAGCTGAGTGGAAATAATGAGGACGGTTCAATGAGGACATCCAAATATGTCCGATAATTAATTCACTTATTGATCGGGGATCAATAATATCTTCCTTTTTACGATTCAGGTATTTATTCACATCACATTTCCATCCATCCTCTTCTGATTTGATTGTAAAAAAAAAAAAAGTATTTTAATTAATTTCAATTTTAATTGAATTTTAATTTTAAAAGCATCGTTTCCAGTATTTGTGACATGTAAAGCTCCCGTGACCTCACTGTGACCCCCCCCACCCAAACATATACTCAGCGTGTTTTAGATGAAGCCACGCCTAATTACAAAGCCAGCGAATGAAGAACACGCGTGCTGACATATGACACACGGTTCAGCGTTGGCCTGCGGCCCCACCCAGACCCCCTGATCCTCACTTAATGTGTGGAGGGGCAGGTAAATGTCAGCGGGCCAATCAAAAGATCACAGACGGTTCCGGGGCAGACTAACCTCTGGAGGGTCCGACCGGACGCACGGAGACGTGTCGGCTGTGTTTTAACGCTCCTACAGGGACACGGCGTGATTAAACCGCCGTGTGAATCCGATGCAAATCTGGTTTCACACCTGTTGTGACATCATGACATCACAACTGCAAACGTGAATAATATAGAGCATCAGAGTGTTTGTAACGTTGAATGTTAGCACACGATACTGCTGTTATTCTGTTTGATCATTAACATTAAATATTTACGACTAATTACGCAGTACTAAAGGGAAATGACAACATATTTAATGGGCTAATATAGATTAATGTGAGTTAAGATCTCTATGCATCAAATATTTTAGAATATACGGTAGAACCTCGATGTACGAGTTTCATCCGTTCTGTGACTGAGTTCATAAGTCAAAAACATTTTCCCCTTTTAAAATAATTAAAGTCATTTTAATCAGTTCCAGACTTGTAAAAAATTATGAAATTTTTTTTTTCCATCAACCAATAAACATTCAGATTTTACCTGTGTATAATTAATTACAGGTAAGTTATGTTAACAATAAAAAAAAAACCCGCAAAAGTCAGGAGAACACACGAGCTACGTCTTTACTCCACCAACGAGAACGAGATTCGGTCTCACTGATGTCGTATCCATCCGCCAACACGTGGTAAAGAACGAGATCCGGTCTCACTGATGTCGTATCCATCCGCCAACACGTGGTAAAGAACGAGATCCGGTCTCACTGATGTCGTATCCATCCGCCAACACGTGGTAAAGAACGAGATCCGTGGTAAAGAACGAGATGCGGTCTCAGTGATGGTGTATCCGTCCACCAACGAATCATATCACACATTTTGTTTGTATCTCAGGGTACTACTGTAATTTGAAGCCTCTTTCTGAGCAGCTAGCTG
Organism: Antennarius maculatus; assembly: GCA_013358685.1. NCBI lineage: Eukaryota > Metazoa > Chordata > Actinopteri > Lophiiformes > Antennariidae > Antennarius > Antennarius maculatus. Next base: position 24,825,400 of record CM023612.1, read on the forward strand.
CTGGTGATCATTAGCTCATTAGCTGCTAGCTCTATTACTTCTGTCTTGGCTCAAAATGGGCTCAAGTACAAATAATGCATTAAACATGAGGGAGACGAGTAAAGAGGAGGATGCAGGTATCTGCTCACCTTCATCCACCGAAGCCCTGCTGTCCGGGACGCAGCTCCAGGCAGACCTGCTGCCAGCAGGAGGATAAATGAGATCAGGTCACCTCATGACATAGACGGTTAACACCATGACGCGCGTGTGTGTGTGTGTGTGTGTGTGTGTGTAGCGGTCATCACACAGTGTGTGTTGATCCCCCTAAAGCTACCGCTGCTCTGGACAACTGTTTATTGATTATTGGCGACAGTCTTTTCATTGGTGCTGGTGTGCTTGTAGACATCTCTTCATCCTTGGATTCATGTTCTACTAGTTTGGTCTGCAGGAGAGCTTCATGGAATATTCACCCAGAACAAGTCTGTGTCAGACGTAGTGGACTGAAGTCACCGACCTGTCGCCGCTTCGCCGTGAACTCAAATCCCCTCAGAAAAGACAACCCAACTTCTCCTTCCCTCCAAAAAAAAGAAAAAATGCTGTATCATAAATTCAGCCCTGAGATAATTATTTAAAGGTCAGCCTTCCCTCCTCTCATCCCTCCTTCCATCATCCTGTGTTTTCCACCAGTTAGCAGCGCGGCATAAAGAGCAGGAGCTCCTCTCCAGCGCCGGCTGAGTGCCAATCACGCCTCCCCATCAGCCGAAACAAGGGTTCTTGACCAAGAAATGAAGTATAGATTTCTAATTTAGGGGGACAGTTATAGATGTGGGTCCGAGTTGCATTTATATGAAGGCGCCTCGACCCCATCATGCCTTCGATCACCCTCGACTGGAGAAATACATATTGGACCGAGCTCGTAATGGATGAGAGCCTTCGACAGGCGGCTGGATGAGAGGCTGGCGTGGCGTTTTATCCAATGAATAAGTTGCTAGGAGGATAACTATCTGATAACACCGTGGGCGATCATCTTGCCTCTTGTTCCCAATGTCCTCTCTCTAAATGCTTGTTACTTCAACTGCACTTTCTCTATCTTTTGTGTCACAGACAGCATTCACCCAGTAATTCCTCCTCTAGTTACACCTTTCTCCTTAGAATTTGTCAGAACCACACCAAATGGTTTGAAACCCACGTTTTCAGTCGCAGCTAGCCGTTACCCGCCGCTGTCAGCCATTGTATTGCCTCAGCACATCTCGGGCCAGACGTGTGCCTCAGAGGTGTTCTCACACCTGCCTCTTCCAGGACAGCTGGTCAGCTCCTCATTCCGGAGTTAAATTTAGCTCGCCGACACGTGTGAATGTTTGCATCACCCCAGGAAGGTTTCTGAGAGACGCAGCAAAGGCCGGGGACAAGGACGGCGGACAGCATTTCATGGTGCGTCTGCAGGGTCGGCGGGAAAAGGAATCCCTGGAACACGTCTGAAACATGGCAGTCAGAGACTAACATCCTGCGACACCCCTGAATTCAACATTTTACCCTGACCGACACATTTTTCTGCCTCTGGCTTCCTGAAAATGTTGCTTTTTGTTTTGTGATTATGTCTCATCAGGTTTCAGAGACGTGTACCTAAAAAGGTCTACGGTGCGCCCTTGTTCCTCGTGGTTAATGCGTTCCAGGAACCACACGCGATTAATGAATTCCGCGATAGAGCGACAAACTATTTATCGTATTATTTACGGTAATTTAAACGTTTCTGAACCCCCCGAATACTGATATTAAACCACCTTCTACCTGTATTACCTTTAAAACACTCTGATAAACTGTTTAAAACACTTTAGTGTCTCACGGAAGTCAGAGACTCACGGAACGTAGCGCACTACCGGGCGCCGTCAGCCAATAGAATGCGGGTATGGTATCACGTGACTGACAATTACAATACATCACTGCTCTGAAGCGGGATGTAATAAACAGCTGTTGTGAGACTGAACAAAGAGTAAAACCAGGGTGACACTTTAATAAACCGCGACAGGAAATCGACATGATTGGCAGAATTCAAAGACCCGCTTGGACTGCAGGTGCTGGAATGTGGGATCAATAACTCTGATCGGTTTCGTCCCTGTGGATGTGAGGTATCATGTGGACTCACGTCACCAGAGCATCCGTCGGAGTCTTCAAAGACTGACGGAGTGGGTGTGGTCCAGCGGGAGAGCGACGTCTACACCCAGAAGTCTGCCTTCCAGGTAGACAGGTGGGAACAAAACCGCCGAGCATGCTGGGTAGAATGCTGACACCTGAAACGCGCCGCTTTGAGTGATTTATTTGAAGCTGCGTAGCATCGTGATGAAAAGTGGAAGACAACGAGACTCATCGTCAATCAGTGAGTCGACAGAAACTTCTGAGATACTGGAAGGAGAAAGACAGAACGACAAGAAACAAGATGAACGCTTAAAATGAAGAATAAAATATAAAGTTCATGAAGAAACACACCGACTAAATGTTGATGATTCCTTACTGTTCCGTGTTACTTTTACTTCCAAACATTAGAACTTAACACAGACACAAGCAGAACAGGTATCAAGATGACACACACACACACACACACACACACACACACACACACACACGCACACACACACACACACACACACACACACACACACACACCAAAAGGAGACATTATCTCAGGGCGATGGATCATGTAAATGCCATTTTGTCTACATTATGAGAATGTGGAGATGTTTTTCTGCATGGCTGAGGCGCTCATCATGTGGGACTGTCTGAATCAGCCACTCAATATATTTCATCTTCACAGACGAGGCTGAGTGTGTGTGTGTGTGTGTGTGTGTGTGTGTGTGTGTGTGTGTGTGTGTGTGTGTGTGTGTGTGTGTCGGCTGTGGGACGCTCTTTTGTGGGTGATAAAGTAGCTTTTTACCTGATTATTTACCTGATTATTTACCTGATTATTTACCTGATTATTTACCTGATTATTTACCTGATTATTTACCTGGGGAGCCTCTGAACCCTGGAGGCAGCACGGACTCCAACTGCCAGGATGAAAATTTATTTTTATGAATTTAGCCACGACAATTTAATGAAATTAAATTTAACTGCATAATATTTCCAATTGAATGACTGACGTGAAAAGCTTCACCTATTTTTAAAGTGTATTTCATGTTTGTTCACCCTCAAACTCCCCATAGAAGCGTGAATACACCAGATGATCACTGACTGGAATACACTCAGGCTCTTATTAAAATCCCTAAAAGGCACAACAAACAAATGAAACTAAGGAAAAACTCACTTCCATTGATTCCAAACGTATTCAAATCAATTATTCCATCCATTACGAGTCAAATTACTGACTCTATTGAGCTTTATTTACAGAGCACCAAAGGAAATAATTAAATACTACAAGTCAAAGGTTACTAGAAACCAATGCAGAGTGAGAGCCTCATTAAAGTTTACAACCTGGAACAGGATGAGCTGCAGGAACCCACCGCCACACGCAGTAATAAACTTGGCAGAGGGCTAACGCTAAGGTGGCTATAAGATAAGATAAGATAAGATAAGATAAGATACTGTTCTGAACTTTACAGCCAAACAGCAAGTGGAGATCCAACAGTCCTGACATGTCCTGCTTGTAGACTTCAAGGAAGCCTTCGACCTGGTATGTCATGTTGCACTGTGGGTAACCATGAGGAAGCATAACATCAGCCCTAACCTTGTCAGAGTCATTCAGCACCTGCACAGCAAATCCACCAGTGCAGTTCTCTACAACGGAGCTGCTGGACACTGGTCCAGGACTACAATCGGGGTGCGCAATTGTAGTCCTATTGTTTAAATAATATTGTTTAAATTATATATAATGCAATGTAATATGATCTGTTACATAACACATTGTGAAAGATGCCCTTTTAAGGAATCTGACTTAATGACTATTGTGAGAAGGACGTTTTCCTAAAGGCTGAATAACAGGAAATTCCTTCACACTCATGATAAGTGTGGGCTTACCCCTCCTCATTGATATAAGAAGCCATGAGGGGGGAAAGAGGGTAGTTTGGGGCTCCAGGAGGATTGTACCGGAGATCTCATCACTTTAGATAATTTTTAAATTGTTTTTCTGTTTGTATCTTTGATGACACTGGTGGACTTCTCCTCAGCCTATCTATGATTTGAATTGGGTATCTCCTACACCCAACATGGGACAAATGAGGAAGTCCAGCAGAAGATCAACTAAGCCATCGGCCCACATGAAGACCTGCTAACCACTGTTAGAAAGCTAAACCGAGGTGGTAGGGACACATCACCAGATCTTCAGGCCTTGCTAAGGCCATCCTACAAGGAACTGTACACGATGACCGGAGACGAGGGGGCAAAAGAAAAGATGGGAGGACAACATCAGAGAATGGAGTCACTTGACCCTCAGTGAGGCAGTGAGAGCTGCTGAGAGCTGGTCAACAGATCGTCTGTGGTGCCCCAACAACCCTCCGTGGTTATGGGATAGGCTAGGCTATGCTAGATCCACGGCTAACGAGGCTGACCTCGTCTAAGTTGTGGAACCCCTCAGGTCCAGGTGTACCCCTGAGATACTCCTACTTTTACCTGCACGCGCCTCGAAGATAGACACTGACGTCACCCCATGTTCGATCACGGTACCCCCGAGACTCTCAGGACTTTACTGATCGGATGAATGACGTGTGCTCATCGATCGTCACCTGATTGATTACCAGTTGATTTTAAACAGCTTCCCCTGAAAAGCATCAAGGACAAAACACATTTATTTACTGTGTTAAATGACTTTAATTTTCAACAGTGATGTAAAAAAATTTGACAGTTCTTCAGAGCGCGTGACTTTTTTAAATACCTTAAATGCTGCCTGCAGTTGTTTGGTGGTTCATCACGTGGGCGTCACGTGGGGCAGGTGGATGTGTGCACAGGTACATTCCAAAAACTGGCAAATACATTTTTTGATAAATGTTACGATTGGATAGCAAGATAAAACACCCAAAAGCCACGCCCATCCCACGTTCTTTTATTGTTTTATTCACTGTTTGATTATATTTGTCATTTTGGAGCGTTCAAACTAACACATCTAGCCTCTTAATAAAATAACTTCTTATAGCACAGTACAAGTCATTGTCTAAAATTAGCATAAACATCAATCAACAGTTAAATCCTTCATTTAAAATGGCTCAATGTCCAACACTCATTAAAGACTATGGTGATGTCATCATGGCAAAATGATTTTCAAAGCCTATAAAGTAATAATATCTCCTTTCATGTCCATATAAATACTACTGACATGGCAGAAGCCATTCTAAGGAACAACCAGCGGTGACAGGAACAGGCTTGTCCAGTCATCCAAGAGTTGTCAACCAGTCCACACTCAGAACCTGGGTCCAAACAGTAAGGACTGTCCTATTTCTATTTCTTCTTCAGTTGAGTCCAGTATCTCAGAGTGTATCCGAGTCCATCATAGGCACCTGAAGGCAGCACTCAATAGTTAGTGGACTCTGTCTTCATAGCAACGGTGAACAACAAACTGCAGAGACACATAGCAGCTAAATTTTAGTTTCTGACATCAGAAACTAATGGCTGGAGTTTGTGTTTTTGGGGGTGAATTATGCGTCACAGGGGCAGCGCGGTGGTGCAGTGGGTAGCGCTGTCCTCATACAATACCACAGTTCCTCTCTGGGCACCCTGTCATAAGCTTTCTCCAGATCTACAAAAACACAATGCAGCTCCCTCTGGCCTTCTCTGTACTTCTCCATCAACATCCTCAGAGCAAATACTGCATCCAACCTAGCATACAAGTCATCACAAGCCCCTTGTTTGGCCTTTGCTACCTCTACCTTCACCTTACGCTGTATCTCCCTGTACTCCTGTCTACTCTCCTCAGTCCTCTCAGTGTCCCACTTCTTCTTAGCTAACCTCTTTCTCTGTATACACTCCTGTACCTCCTCATTCCACCACCAAGTCTCCTGATCTACTTTCCTTCCAGATGAAACACCAAGTACTCTCCTACCTGTCTCCCTGATCACATTAGCTGTAGTTGTCCAGTCATCTGGTCTTCTCCTCTATGTGTGGAATATTAGCTTCCGCTCTAAGTCATGATATTCCGAGACAATCCGTTAACAGCAAATGTTTTATTAATTGGTCGTTACTTTGTGAAAAAACATTGTGTGTTCATCAGTTTCAATGTTTCCTTCAGGATCAGTTTAGACTTCCATCATGGTGTTAGCCGACTTGGGTAGGAAGCTCACCTCAGCGCTGAAGTCACTCAACGAAGCCACCATCGTCAATGGAGAGGTAACTGACACACGGAGGTCACATGACGAGCGATGAGCGAGGTTGACTTTGATGAGGAGTAAAATATGTTCGTGCTCCAGGTGTTAAACACCATGTTGAAGGACGTGAGCGCTGCTCTGCTACAGGCCGACGTCAACATCAAACTGGTGAAGCAGCTCAGAGACAACCTCACGTGAGTGGAGATCACCCGAGTCCAGATCCAGGATGGAACCCGACCCGGTCCAGCAGCTGAACCGTGTGCTTTTTGTCCCTGCAGGTCTGCCATAGATCTGGAGGGGATGGCTTCAGGTATGAACAAGAGGAAGATGATCCAGCAGGCCGTTTTTAACGAGCTCATGCAGGTGGGGTTGTCACACCTGGAGGGGCCCTGGCAGTTTTCTAGAATTTACACTGGATAAATTTTTAACCCCCCAAAAATACACTGTGTATTTAACAGCTGCTGGACCCCGGAGTCAGGATCTGGACCCCCACCAAAAGAAAGACCAATGTCATCATGTTTGTTGGTCTCCAGGGCAGTGGGAAAACTACAACCTGCTCCAAGGTGACGTCACACACCAGAGGCAAGGGCCCGCCTCCTGCCGTTATTTACATTGTGTTGTGTTGTGATGCAGAGCGCCCCCTGCTGGTCTCACTTCTTTTTTTTGTAGTTTGCTTTCTACTACCAGAAGAAAGGCTGGAAGGCCTGCTTGGTCTGTGCCGACACCTTCAGAGCCGGTAATCAACACGTCACACACACCTACGACACCTCACACACACCTACGACACCTCACACACACCTACGACACCTCACACACACCTACGACACCTCACACACACCTACGACACCTCACACACACCTACGACACCTCACACACACCTACTACACCTCACACACTCCTACGACACCTCACACACACCTACGACACCTCACACACACCTACGACACCTCACACACATCTACGACACCTCACACACACCTACGACACCTCACACACACCTACGACACCTCACACACCTACGACACCTCACACACACCTACGACACCTCACACACACCTACGACACCTCACACACATCTACGATACCTCACACACACCTACGACACCTCAAACACACCTACGACACCTCACACACACCTACGACGCCTCACACACACCTACGACACCTCACACACACCTATGACACCTCACACACACCTACGACACCTCACACACACCTACTACACCTCACACACACCTACTACACCTCACACACTCCTACGACACCTCACACACACCTACGACACCTCACACACACCTACGACACCTCACACACACCTACGACACCTCACACACATCTATGACACTTCACACACCTATGACACTTCACACACACCAATGACACCTCACACACACCAATGACACTTCACACACACCAATGACACCTCACACACACCTACGACACCTCACACACACCTATGACGCCTCACACACACCAATGACACTTCACACACACCTATGACACTTCACACACACCTATGACACTTCACACACACCTATGACACCTCACACACCTAGGACACTTCACACACACCTATGACACTTCACACACCTACGACACTTCACACACACCTATGACACTTCACATACCTACGACACTTCACACACATCTACGACACTTCACACACACCTAGGACACTTCACACACACCTATGACACTTCACACACCTACGACACTTCACACACACCTACGACACTTCACACACACCTATGACACTTCACATACCTACGACACTTCACACACATCTACGACACTTCACACACACCTAGGACACTTCACACACACCTATGACACTTCACACACACCTACGACACCTCACACACCTAGGACACTTCACACACATCTACGACACTTCACACACACCTAGGACACTTCACACACACCTACGACACTTCACACACACCTCACACACCTAGGACACTTCACACACACCTACGACACCTCACACACACCTATGACACTTCACACACCTATGACACTTCACACACACCTCACACACCTACCACCCGTCACGCCCGTCTCACCTGGTCTGCGTCAGGTGTTTTCCTCCCTGTCTTCTCCTGGAGCCTCAGAGTCTGACCCCTGACCTCCTTCCTGGTCGTCCGTCTCTGAGGCTCCTCCTCTCGTCTCTCAGGCGCCTTCGACCAGCTGAAACAGAACGCCACCAAAGCCAGAATCCCGTTCTACGGCAGGTGAGTTCTACCTGGATGGGCGTGGCCCTGGCTGTTGTGTGACGGTGGCTCCTTGGCGTTGTGTTCAGTGACACGGAGACGGACCCGGTGGTGATCGCCACAGAGGGCGTGGACAAGTTCAAGGCGGAGAAGTTCGAGATCATCGTCGTGGACACGAGCGGCCGACACAAACAGGAGGAGGCGCTGTTGGAGGAGATGCTGCAGCTGTCCTCCGCCGTGGTCAGTCCCTGAACGCACCGCCTCAGAGCGGCAGCTCTCACCTCCAGGAGCACAGGTGTCGTGTTGACCTGTGACTGTTTCCATAGAAACCAGACAACATCGTTTACGTGATGGACGCGTCCATCGGCCAGGCCTGCGAGTCCCAAGTCAAAGCCTTTAAAGACAAAGTGGACGTGGCGTCGGTGATCATCACCAAACTGGACGGCCACGCCAAAGGAGGAGGAGCTCTGAGCGCGTGAGGCCGCCGCCCTTTCTCCCGTGTCGGCGTTGTGTTGACGTTTGGTCGTTGACCGCTCGCCGTTCTCGTTGAGTGACGTCATTCGATGCTTCCCGTCAGTGTGGCCGCCACCAGGAGCCCCGTCATCTTCATCGGAACCGGAGAACACCTGGGCGACCTGGAGCCCTTCAAGACCAAGCCCTTCATCAACAAACTGCTCGGTAACGTCTTCGTGGTCGGCGACGTCTGGAGTAACTGGGCGTGGCCTGAGGCGTTTCCATGGAAACCTGTCGTAACTTCTCTTGTCACCATCAGGAATGGGCGACATCGAGGGTTTGGTCGACACGGCGAACGAGCTGAAGCTGGCCGACACCCTGAAGAAAGGTGACAACCGGAAGCTGGACGCCGCCGTCAGTGAACGTGCAGTGCATTGTGGGTAAGATCACTGACCTGTGACCTCTGACCTCCAGGTTCGTTCACATTGAGAGACATGTACGAGCAGTTCCAGTCCTTCAGGAGCATGGGATCGGTCACACACATCCTGGTAAACACCCGGGTCACATGACTTCTTCATCGCTGTCATACATACGTGTGTGTGTGTGTGTGTGTGTGTACTTGTTTCAAATAGCTGTGATGCATTTGTGTGTCTGCGATGCGTTCAGGGGATGATTCCAGGGTTCGGTCCAGATGGCATGAATGAAGAGGATTGTCAGAAGAAAATAAAGAGAATGCTCGTCATGATGGACAGCATGAACAACCACGGTAACACACACACACACACACACACACACACACACACACACACACACACACACACACACTTCTTCTTCTTCTTCTTCGCTGCTCCTCACTGGTCCGTGTCTCCTCTTCTTCTTCTTCTTCTTCGCTGCTCCTCATTGGTCCATGTCTCCTCTTCTTCTTCTTCTTCGCTGCTCCTCACTGGTCCGTGTCTCCTCTTCTTATTCTTCTTCGCTGCTCCTCACTGGTCCGTGTCTCCTCTTCTTCTTCTTCTTCGCTGCTCCTCACTGGTCCGTGTCTCCTCTTCTTCTTCTTCGCTGCTCCTCACTGGTCCGTGTCTCCTCTTCTTCTTCTTCTTCGCTGCTCCTCACTGGTCCGTGTCTCCTCTTCTTCTTCTTCTTCTCTGCTCCTCACTGGTCCGTGTCTCCTCTTCTTCTTCTTCGCTGCTCCTCATTGGTCCGTGTCTCCTCTTCTTCTTCTTCTTCGCTGCTCCTCACTGGTCCGTGTCTCCTCTTCTTCTTCTTCGCTGCTCCTCATTGGTCCGTGTCTCCTCTTCTTCTTCTTCTTCACTGCTCCTCATTGGTCCGTGTCTCCTCTTCTTCTTCTTCTTCGCTGCTCCTCACTGGTCCGTGTCTCCTCCTGGTCTCCAGAGCTGGACAGTGAAGAAGGAGCCAAGCTGTTCAACAAGCAGCCCGGTCGGATCCAGAGGGTCGCTCGGGGGTCGGGCTCGGAGATGGCAGACGTCCATGAGCTGCTGGCGACGTACAACAGGTACGCCAAGGCGTACAAGAAGATGGGGGGCACCAAGGGAGTCTTTAAGGGTAAGGGGGGTGTGGTTTGGGTTGGGGGCGGAGCTTCCTGTAGGGCGGATGTGAGGACGTGTGACCCGTCTGGTGCCTTTCAGGAGGAGACATGTCGAAGGGCGTGAACCCGTCTCAGATGACCAAACTCAACCAGGGGCTCAAAATGATGGACCCCCGCGCCCTGCAACACATGGGTGAGGCCCTGCCCACTCGCCACTGGTTCTCTTTGAGGCAGAGATGTCCCCCTCCGTCTGGTCGTCATGGCGTCTCTTTTGTTTCCAGGCGGTGTGGCCGGTTACCAGTCGCTGATGCAACAGGTCCAGCAGGGAGCCGCCGGCGGCACCAAAGGCAAAGGATCCAAGAAGAAGTGACCGGCGACCAATCAGCTGCCTCAATACGTTAACCGTTCCATGCACAAGTTATACCCCCGCTGTTCCACAAGCGGGCTCAAAAGTAACCCCAACTAAAAACGACGCGTTTCTACAATAGATTAGTTGTTCTTCTGGTTGTAAAACTCTTTCAGACAAAGAGTAGTCATGTGTTCGTATTCCAGGTGTTGTTCATGAAACATGTTTGTGACATGAGGCCATTTGCATTTTAAGAATGAATTTTAATTTCTTAATTTTAAGAATTACCAGTTTTTGTATAACTACCCCCCCCCAAAGTGACACCAATAAAAATGTGAGGTGTTAAAACTTCCATTGAGAGGTCCAAGAGGAATTGTCTTCTTCCTTGGGTGACACCTGTGTAAAGCTCAAGGTGCTGAGCCCTGAAAGGTGTATAGGCATTCAGAAGTCAATCATGTTATACCAGAGCACGTTGGGCAATCTCTGGGTCTGGTGTGTACAGGTGTAGTTTCCAACCTTCTGGTCCATCATATCCAGGAGGATCGCTTCTGGCTTTTTCTGTGGGCTGGTTTCATCCACCGTCCTGCTGTGGTGCATTTTGCTAAGCAGCACAACAGCCTTTCCCTTCTTTCTTACGTAGCCGATCATAGTCATGTTGACACTGAACCAAGATTCGGTGCTGTGGACCTCTCTGGACCTGGAAGCCTTCATGACCGGAGGAACGTCTGCTTGTTCTGTCGCAAAGTTCCCACAATAGTCAGACCTTCCTCCAGGAGATGTTCTGCAAGAGGGACGTTGGTGAAGAAGATGTCCGTGGTGATGTTGTGACCTGTGTGTCTGAATCCACTGCGCGACTGAAGGACAATGTTTTCCCCCAGATTCTTCTGGGCACTTTCCCCTGGTTGTCTCTGCAGGTATACAATCCCATCAATTCCATAAGGGGTACGTGCATCACAAACCCAGAAGACCTTAATGTCGTACTTGGTGGGCTTGCTTGGCATGTACTACAGAAGCTGGGTCCTCCCTCTGAAAGGAACGAGTTCATCCACTGTCACACAATCACTGGGGATGAATTTGTACCTGCAGTTGACCAGGAACAGGTCCCATAGTCGGTTGGCCCTGGTCCACTTGTAGTTAAAAAAACGGGGGGAAGCAGTAACTCAGTCCACTACGTCTTGGACTGGGGATTGGAGGGTCATTGGCTCATCCATCCATCATCCATCCACCCCTCATGCCTATAGCGCTTCATTGACTGCACTTGATTGTGAATCTGCTCTGATTACCATTGAATTATCATCAGACGTCTTTAGAGTCTCTCAGCCTGTCTTCTGAGTCTTATCAGTGCAGCCCAGTGTGATTAATGCTCTGGGAATTCTTGCATATAAATTAGTTGTATGAACTTAAAGTGGTTATTTTTAAAGCGTAGATCTACCTCTAACAACAGTTCTCCACAGTGCAGCAAAGAGGCTCCCGTAAGGCCAAAGCAAACGATAGGCGATGCAGAGGATGATTTATCCTCCTGCTGATGGTGCAGGGGTGGAGCTGTCACCGTGGAGATGCACGATAAGAATCAACCTTATTAAAATATGCTGGTTGGAGAGAAGTCGTCCTGCAGTGTCACGCACAACAAAGTGAAAGATAAAGTCGGGCATTAGGGGGAGTCGATGGGGCTCTTCAGGCGAGGTGGGGGCAGTTCAGGCGACGACAGAAAGTACGACGTGAAAGAAGCAGGTAGAGGCTGAGAAGAGCTGCGCCGATTGTTGATCTATCGTGGAATAAAGTAATAAAAATTAACTACTACTACATCCAAGCAACATATATTTTCAACAGGCATAAAGTTCATTGATATTTGTATTTTATACACACACCTCTTTCTCTTTGCCCACCCTCCCCCCTGATTCTCTGCGATGCTTCCTGAACGTGGATGTCAGCACGAGGGACGTCTGGATTTAATACCGATTCATTATTTTGATTGATGCTGCAGGAATCTGCCACTCACTGCAGACCTAAGACGTCTCAGCTACACGTTTTATAGTTTATAAAAACCTCAAAGGAAACTTTAAGTCCTTTTATAGATCTCCCCGGTGCTTTCACTTGTCTTTCAACTTGATCCTGACAATTGGACAAAAATAGTTTTCCCTGAAAAATAAAGTTAGTTGGAAGGCTTTCTGGAATACTTTCTATTTTATTGGCTGTGCTGTACTCCGAGGCGTGATCGATGGGATCAATACTGCAGTGGGGATGTCTGTGGCTCTTTAATCTCCCAGATGGAGAGGTGTGACTGGAATATGAGACTCAGTCCGGGTTCAGTTTGGTTAAAAGGTGTGATCATCAGAGGTATGACGTGTCAAACGTGATAATTGATCTGGAAAAGAGCAACAACAACGAACAATCAGGATTTGTTGGAGTTTGTTGGCTTTGTTTTCTTGAACATTCTTAACCGTGGGGCCAAAGGTCATGTTTCATGTATTTAATAAGAACATATCCTGTTTGATTTGGTGAGAACGTCGTTCTCCTTCGCAAACAATTCATGAAACGGCTTGTGTGGGTAGAGAACAGGAAGTCCAAACCAGCACGGCGAGGGCGATTCTCCACTGGGGCCGACGGTGAGTCTCAACACATCATCAGCAGGAAACTCCAGACATCTAGACATCACAGTCCGCTATATCAGATCTGAGTGTTTGGAGCTGTTCAGACTGAGACACATCTGTCCATATCCGTTACGAAACTACCTCCAGAATGTGGTTTCAATCCGTCCCGCAAAAAGTCGGATATGATATGGTATGGGACTGTTCAGACTACAGACGACGCTTCAATCTGGATGAGCTAAAGATCGGATTTCGTGAAAACGTGACAATATGGTTGAGTCACTTATTATTCTGTTGTCACGCTCGCACAACCAATCACACAACAGTTTTACATCAACTTTTTGAGCAATATATATTTTAGAACATTGATTGACTGATTGATTGAGTCAGAGTCAGGATAGTTTGTTAGCTAAGGGTTAAAACCCTAAACCCGAACTAAACATATATTATTTACTCTTTAAATACATGTTATCATTGTGTTTACGTGACGCGAGCGGAATGTCGTTCGCTCCACCTTTGCCTCCTGTGTTCAGTTTTAATGTGCTTATATATTTTTTCTTATATATATTATACATAACTCCCCACCGACCCCCTGGTACCACGCTTCATTTCTCTGCTTAATATTTTATGGTTTGATTTATACATTAATTGTAAACTTTATATCACCCCGTCTTTGACTGAACGGGGTTTGCTGTCATGTCATCGTATTAGAACATCTGTAAAATGGATATAATGATGTGAATACAGGATTAGAAACATCCACTTCCTGTTCCACGTGGAGGAAACCAGGAAGAATAAATATCATACGAGAACAGAATCTATATTCATCTGAGCCAGAATTATAGATGATATCTGTTTGATTTCATTGTTCAAACTGTTTTGTAAGGGATTTATCCCACACATTCAATAGATTATGTACAACACTGGACTATTTTAGCGTCTACACAGCTAATAGTTTACTGGTGGAAGACAAAAAACAGATGTAGAGGCAGAGCGAAAACCAAACGGATGTTTTCCAGGTCCAGGAAGGACGACTAGATGAATAGGAAAGTAGCGCCGTGTCTGCTGGACTTAATTGGACGAGTTCTCGTTGCACATTTGAACAGTTTTAGCTTTTAAAGACGTCCGGCGTGTCAGAGGTGCGCTGAAGTTCACCTCCATGTGAGGTCCTTCCTCCCTGGCTTTAATAAAATAAACGCCCGCTTCACTGTCATCAGGATTTTCAGAGCATCTCTTCCATTTCCAGCAGTGGTTTCTCTCCTGACCTTTGACCCTTTCTGCGGGCTTTGTTAACCCCTTGCCGTCAGACTGCAGAATTAATTGGATTCTCACAAACACAAAACGTCCCGGGGTCTTTTCCTCCACTCGTTCTTCACTTCCAGCTGTTCTGCTGACCGTCATGTCAGCGCCGTGGCAACCCGGAGTCACCGAGAGGCTCCCAGCGTTCTCCTGGACACACATTCACACACACACACACACACACACACACACACACACACACACACACACACACACACACACACACACACACACACACACACACACACACACACACACACACTCACACACCCAACCGGTCCACACTGGTGTGTCATGTTGTCGTGACACCACAGCAGCTCCGTCTAGGTGACCTCTGATAAATGATTCATGAAACTTTTCTTTCCTGTGATATCTGATTTAATGACATCATCGCTGTTGTGTATATCCTGTACACACTGTACTGCACACAGTACATATTGTAATGGGGGTGTTGTGATTACTGTGCATATGGCTCCGTCAGATTCTGGCACTAATATCACTTCCATTCGCCGCTGTCTGACTGACGACATGTGTTCCCGGCGTTAAAGAGAATAAATAACCGACTGAGCCGAGCTAGCCGCGAAGCTGCGTCCACCGTCCAGACGGACGGGGGTCTATGGGACAAATTAACAACGATAATCCCGTTAGCGTAACTGTACTTAAAGTTCTGCCATGCTAACATTGAACTTGTGTCAGCAAATTAGCATCAGCATGTTAGCATTATCAGTGTGTGATGGAAAGATACCAATTACTAACTCCACAGGAGAATACAGAGATCCCTTGTTACTCGTGGTTAATACATTCCAGGAAGTACACGCGAATACCAAAGTAATATAAATAAATATAAATGATAATATAAATAAATATATAATAATATAATAGTAATATAGTAATATATAGTAATAAAATGTAGTAAGTATATATATATATATATATATATATATATATATATATATATAGATAGATAGATAGATAGATAGATAGATAGATAGATAGATAGATAGATAGATAGATAGATATATAGATATATATAGATATAATATAGTAATATAAATACCAAATACTGGAGTATTTTCTGCACCATAAGGCGCACCTTCAATGAATGGCCTATTTTAAACCTTTTTCATATAAAAGGCGTGCTGGATTATAAAGCGCACCTTCAATGAAAGGCCTTTTCCAAAACTTTTTTCTCAGTCAGGCCCACTGGATTATAAGGCGTACTGTCAGTTTTTGAGAAAATTAAAGGCTTTTAGGTGTGCCTTATAGTGCAGAAAATACTTTATTTATCTTATTATTTAGGGTAATTTAAACGTTTCTCAACCCCCACCCCCCCATACTGATATTAAACCACCTTCTATCTGTATTACCTTTAAAACACTCTGATAGACTGTTTAAAACACTTTAGTGTCTCACGGAAGTCAGAGACTCACAGAACGTAGCACACTTCAGGATGCCGTCAGCCAATAGAATGCACGTATGGTGTCACATGACTGCCTACTAAAAACCTGCAGTGAGGCGAAGCCGCGCGTGTCGTTGCACGAATGCACGAGGGATTACTGTACATGTCTTTTCATGTTTGTATCTCATTCACCAAAATTGCCCACTTCTTTCATGTTTTTATCTTACTTATTAAAACTCGCTTTCCAGAATTATTCTCCAAGGCCAGAGCCCATGAGAAGTTTCCTCCTGTCCTTTTTCCCAGCGTAAGTAGCTGATAAAGTACCGTTTCTTTCATGGGGAGTGTTTTGTTTTGCATGCTTTTCTCCTGAATAAACCCGGATTATGATTGGCTGACACATACGACCCAGCTACAGGTTGACCTGCATCGCTCACCCACTTTCTGCTGCAGCAAAGTGAAATAAAATGTTCAAAGTGATTGCATTCATTTCAGAAATTAAAGTAAAGTTCAAATCTGGATCCATCACCTTTAAATCCATGAGAGTCCACACAAATAAACGTATACGATCAGCAATGGAGGAGTTCTGAGTCAGATGTGCTTTTGACTTGTCCTTGAGCTTGTGGATTCTAAAGGGTTCATGTTGGTGACGTGAACCCGACTGGAGAAGCAAACGCTTTTTATTCTAGACGATAAAACGTTAGCGAGTCACTCAGGACGCGTTCACCGTGTCAAAGGAGTGACACGTTAGCAGGGGGCGCCGTGACTCCCATCGCTTCCAGCGAGGCTGTGGGTGACAGGTCACATGACTGATTCCCCTCACATGGTCTCAAACACGACCGGTGGCGTGCACGTGGGCGTGCACGTACGTCTGCAGGAGCATGCGCCCACGCAGATGCCACCGATGTCACGGGTGCAGCGCAGGGCGCCACAGGCACTGACGCGGGCAGCCGGGGGGCGCCAGAGCCAAACTACGGGGGGGAGGGTGAGCGTCATGTGACGCGAGTAGTGAGTGATGACAGAAGAAGGTCACAGATCACAGACGCTCTATAGCGTCACAGGACGTCCAGCCCTGTGACGCTATAGACACACCCACCTGGTGACACACACCTGGTGACACACCCACCTGTTGACACACCCAACCGGTAACGCGCCCACCCGGTGACACACACCTTCACTCTCCGGACACACACCCCATGAAGCAGAAGCCACACACCCGCCCCCGCAGCATCAAGCAGCTTCATTTATTTATCTAGGCACAAATCTTGGTTGCTATGGCAACTCTAATTCAGGAGTGTAAATAGTCTGACTGGCTCTTCATAATTACTCTTATTATTAGTCGGAACGATGGATCGCCCCCCCCCCCCATCCTTCTTTAGATCTGTTTTCCTCCACCTGGCGTCGACACGACACGCCCGAGCTAACCGTTAGCGGCGCCTGGAGGCGGGTTGCTAAGCCCGCTCCCTGGCGACGGCTTTGCAGACGGGTGCTGCCCAGAGTCGAAGTCTATTAGTCGAAGTTTATTTACAGCCAAACACCCAGAGACTCACCTCTGTAATGTTGTTTGGGGGGAAATAAGAGCAGAAATTGAATGAAAAGCGTCGCGGGGCATGAATTATTCACAGGTATCATTATCAACAGCATGCAGACGCACGGATGAGCACACACATAAAACACACACAGGCGTAGAAGTGTACACACACGGGTCGTTATGTGCAGAAGGCCTTCGCGGTCATCCGTCTTCACGCCGAACTCGGGCCAGTTTTCCCAGCATGCCTCCCATTTAGCTGTAATAACATCACAACGACATCATCGCCGGAGTCGAGCGCCGCTCCGACCGCCGGGGCGACGAGGGAGGCGGAACAAAAGTGGACATTTAGCACATCAGACGCGGCGCCGGCAGAGCAAAAACGTCTTAGTCTTCCACCGAGAGGACGGCGATGTGTTTATACGGGCGATCTGTCATGAAACGTGTCGGTGCGTGTGCCAATCGACACGCCAAAGAACAAGGGAACGGGCTTCACGGAGAGACGTGCAGAGATGGAGAATGAAAGAGAGAGATGCAGCGACAGGACGGACGGAGAAAGAGGAGGAAGCACTACACTATTTTCTGCACCATAAGGCGCACTGGACTATAAGACGCACTGGACTATAAGGTGCACTGGACTATAAGAGGCACTGGACTATAAGGCGCACTGGACTATAAGACGCACTGGACTATAAGGTGCACTGGACTATAAGAGGCACTGGACTATAAGGTGCACTGGACTATAAGACGCACTGGACTATAAGGTGCACTGGACTATAAGACGCACTGGACTATAAGGTGCACTGGACTATAAGGTGCACTGGACTATAAGACGCACTGGACTATAAGATGCACTGGACTATAAGGTGCACTGGACTATAAGATGCACTGGACTATAAGGTGCACTGGACTATATGGAGCACTGGACTATAAGGTGCACTGGACTTTAAGGTGCACTGGACTATAAGGTGCACTGGACTTTAAGGTGCACTGGACTATAAGGTGCACTGGACTATAAGTTGCACTGGACTATAAGGTGCACTGGACTTTAAGGCCGCACTGGACTATAAGGTGCACTGGACTATAAGGTGCACTGGACTATAAGGCGCACTGGACTATAAGGTGCACTGGACTATAAGGCGCACTGGACTACGAGGTGCACTGGACTATAAGGTGCACTGGACTATAAGGTGCACTGGACTACGAGGTGCACTGGACTATAAGGTGCACTGGACTATAAGGTGCACTGGACTATAAGGTGCACTGGACTATAAGGCGCACTGGACTGTAAGGCGTTGACTATAAGGCGCACTGGACTATAAGGCGTTGACTATAAGGCGCACTGGACTATAAGGCGTTGACTATAAGGCGCACTGGACTATAAGGCGTTGACTATAAGGCGCACTGGACTATAAGGCGTTGACTATAAGGCGCATCTTCAATTTATGGCCTACTTTAAAACTTGTTTTACATATAAGGGTTGCTGGACACACTGGACTATAAGACTATAAGAAAATTAAAGGCTTTAAGGTGCCACTTATTGTGCAAAAAATACTATAATTTCACCTCTTGCTCTCTTTATTTTTGAGTGTTGGCCGTCTCACCCCCCCCCCCCCCTTGGCTCTTTTGACCTTAAACTCTCTTTCCTGTTCTTCTGGCTTAAAAATGGCTGCAGCTACACACACACACAGACACACACACACACACACACACACACACACACACACACACACACAACCCCTGTGTAGTTTTAGAACAAATTAACTTTAGCTCTAATGTATGCGTGCACATGCCACACACATTTTTGCGTTACTATTAAGAGTGCTTACTGAAGCAGTGCCAGGGTTCTCCAGCGAATAGCAAGAGATTCTGGTCTCATTCAGCAGACAAATGAAGTGTGAGTCATCTGAAGGGCTCACACACACACACACACACACACACACACACACACACACACACACACACACACACACACACACACACACATGCGCGCATACACAAGCAGGGCAGTGCTCAGTGCACTGTGACACCCAGCAAAGGAATAGAGCTGCAAGGATTTCTTAATTATGATGAGGCAGCCAGCTGTGTGATCCGGGGGGGACGAGGAGAGGGCTTCACGTGACCCACCCCGGGGGCTACAAAACACACCTGAGATCCAACACTCACCTTAGCTCCAGCACACACCTGAGAGGTGGACAATGCAGGTAAACCTGTACAGTATTCTCTGGACTATAAGGCGCACTGGACTATAAGGCGCACCTTCAATTGATGGCATATTTTAAAACGTTTCTCTGTACAGTATAAGGCACACTGGATTATAAAGCGCACTGGATTATAATGTGCACTGGATTATAAGGCGAACTGTTGGTTTTTGAGAACTTTAAAAGCTTTTACGTGCGCCTTATAGTGCGGAAATTATACAGGAAAACGTCTGTATTGTTTTCAGCTGCTTCTTTCCTCATTGTGAGCTAGTTACGGACTAATAACATGATATTATATGTTTTCACTCTGATTTATTGTACAGAAACATGAAATTTTGTGCTTTTAAAGGTTTACTAGTGATATTAAGATTCCTATATTTGTGGCGAACGGACTTAAAGTGCAGTAAAATGACATCAGCTTGATCTTTTACTCTCCGTGTGTTTTGAAAACCGGTATATCAGAGAGAAAAAGGTAACGACGTAAGGCGAGCTTCACCTGTAGCTGTTAAGTCAAACTGTGTTAAAACACAGAGCTGTGGGCTGATCGATCGGGGATCTACTTCACACGTACGATAGCTGCTAAAATAACAGCTGAGGGAGTTTGAGCGCGGAGAGAAAACTCCAGAAATGAGGAATTAAAAAGAGACGGGAGATGAAAGCGAATGAGGAAGGCGCTCGCATGCGTTCCCCCGCTTCCCTCCTGAGATCGGCGCGGGTGCGTGAGCGCTTGTGTACTTTTATGAGTACGTAAAAAGAGTATAGCAAGCTCTCGGCGGGATGAAGGGCATTGTTTGAGATGCTGCTTTGTGTATTCGTTGACTTCTAGCAATCTCTCAAACTCCCATCGCTCTTTCAAGCTAATCGAGCTAGCGCGCCGCCACGCCGTGACGTTTGATGCAATCAAAGGTTTTCGCGCGAAGCGTTGTCATCATCATCATCCTCAAAACCGTTCGTTATGGAGCTGTTTCCTCTGGTTCCATCAGTGTCATGGAGCTTTCTGCTGCTGGAGGCAATAAATAGAACATCCAACAGGACTGACTCAGGGCTTTTTCCGCTATAGGAAGACGTATTTTGTTCCGTGATGTGTATCGGAATCAATTATGCGCCTATTACATTCTTTATTCCATTTATTTTTTCTTGCGAGCTCGTCAGAAGGCAGAAGTAGAATCATCTTAAGTCGACACGACGCCGCCTGGGGAGCGTTTTATTCTTCACATGTCCGATGAGGTGAGGCGTCATCAGCGCCACGAGTCGGCCAATCGGCTGCCGTGTTTAAGGATCCACGTCTGGACGCTTCAGAATCCATCTGCAGACCTGGAATAATGTTGTTCTTCCAGATCCTCACATTCCTGTTGATTCAGTTTCACCTTAATGTCTCTTCTCTCCCTCCGCCATCCTTATTTACCCCCTTTTATTCCCCCCGTCATTGTTATTTCAATTCCTCTTCTCTCAGTACAGTATGTTCCGCACTATAAGGCACACCTAAAAGCCTCAATTTATCTCAAAAACAGACAGTGCGCCTTATAATCCAGTGCGCCTTATATATGAAAACAGTTTTAAAATATGTTATTCATTGAAAGCGCGCTCAGTAAACAGGCGCGCCTTATACTCCAATGCGCCGTATAATCCGGTGCACCTTACATGTGAAAACAGTTCTAAAATGGGTCGTTCGTAGAAGGTGCGCCTTATAATCCAGTGCGCCTTATAATCCAGTGCGTTTTATAATCCAGTGCGCTTTATAATCCGGTGCGCTTTATAATCCAGTGCGCCTTATATGTGATAGCAGTTTTACGATAGGTCGTTTGTTGAGTGTGTGCCTTATAGTCCAGTGCACCTTATACATGAAAATAGTTTTGAAATTTGCGATTCATTGGAGGAACGCCTTATAAATAGGTGCGCCTTATAAATAGGTGCGCCTTATAATCCAGTGCGCCTTATAATCCAGTGCGCCTTATAAATAGGTGCGCCTTATAATCCAGTGCGCTTTATAATCCAGTGCGCCTTATAATCCAGTGCGCCTTGTAGTGCAGGAAATACTGTAATTATATTTTGTTCAATGTTCCTTTGGCTTTGTACCCACAGCCCTCACACACACACACACACACACACACACACACACACACACACACACACACACACACACACACACACACACACACACACACACACACACTGCAATCCCACGAGCTCCAATCTCCTCTCTCTCTGTCTTTCGTATTCCGGCTGACTTTCATCTAAAGTTAGCAGCTGCTACTCAAGACGAAGCCGTGTGAGGGGGGAGCTACACACATGTATACACACACACACACACACACACACACACCTTGACAGACAAACACACACATAAACACAAACACGACATAAAGGGGGGCGTCAGAGCCTGGAGGTTGCCTGGAGCTGTTTCCCAATCAGCACCGATGGGGAGAACAACAGACATTCAGTGACAGAGTGGGATGTCTGAGTGGGCTTCACACACACACAGACACACACACACACACACACACACACACACACACACACACACACACACACATACTCCTTTTGAAGAAGACATTTAAAATCACACGACATCTGAGGGCATCTCTGATCAAACAGTCTGATGCGACACACATTTACATACATGAAACCGCCTCCATATGTCCCTACACACACACACCACACACACACACACACACACACACACACACACACACACACACACACACACACACACACACCGTGCAATGAGGCTTTGAAGAGGAAAAAGTGCCTGTATGTTTAAATGAGATATTTTTTTAATGTATTATTCTGTAATTAGTTTAAAGAAAAGCAAGACGTTAAATCAAAATGTGTGTGTGTGTGTGTGTGTGTGTGTGTGCGTGTGTGTGTGTGTGTGTGTGTGTTGACTGTTTTTTTATTTTTTTGTTT
Source organism: Antennarius maculatus (assembly GCA_013358685.1). NCBI lineage: Eukaryota > Metazoa > Chordata > Actinopteri > Lophiiformes > Antennariidae > Antennarius > Antennarius maculatus. Next base: position 24,848,137 of record CM023612.1, read on the forward strand.
TTTGTTGTAGTAGGATTACAGAAAATAGAAACTCTTGCTGGATTTCCATAAAAGCCAGTGGGTGGGGGTGGGACATAACATATTTTTCACTCTTTAAACATAAAATAAATCCACAAATTTCAAACATCTCTTATCATTAAGAGTTGAAAAATAATTTAATGGCAATGCAGCACATTTCCCCAGAATAACACGGTCGGTAAATTAGGTTTATGATGAATAAATTGGACAAACATAATTTAAATTAGGCCGACAACCAAATATCATTAGTCCCTATTGTTGCTGCTAAGGGAGCGGCTTGTGGAGCTGGGGGTACTGTGTGTGTGTGTGTGTGTGTGTGTGTGTGTGTGTGTGTGTGTGTGTGTGTCTGTGTGTGTAGGGGGGGGGAGTTAGCTTGCTGTCAGGTTTGCTGCAGAGAGCCCAGTGCTCGCATCCCACGATGCAACAGGGCAGCTCCTTTATGGTCAGTGAGGGTGCAGTCAGCATCGGTTATTCTAAGGACCCAGGCATCCCATAATGCATTGTTGCACACCCTACATCATGCATGAGGGGCTGATGAGGATGAGATGGGGCAGGAGGGCAGGTGATTGGTGGTGGTTATAGTGTGAATGTTTACTGGAGGGCGGCTCCGTTGTGCAGCAGCGTGATGCTGGTGGTGGTGGTGGCTGATGACCCTGCTGAGAATGACGAGAGCACAGAATCGACTGCATCTGTGTCGGTTACCAGCTGATGGATAGAGAACCAACGACACACACACACACACACACACACACACACACACACACACACACACACACACTTGTTAACACAAAGTGCTGTGTCAGCAACTTTCTGGAATGGATCTATAATTCATGCTTTCACTCTCTTCTACCTGGGATGTGGGTCTTCGGGGCACCGTGTGATGACTGATGCCGGTTTGTCCGTCCAGCACTGGACACTGTCTCCTAGCAGCACACACACACACACACACACACACACACACACACACACACACACACACACACACACACAGTGACAGCCGACATCAGCAGGTGGTCTAACGCACACGTTATCCCTTCCTACTGCTCATCTTACAGTCTGGTGATATTCATTTATTGTATTTCTATAAAACAACCCCCCCCCCACCCCCCACCCCCAAAAAAAAATCCTATAAGAAAAAGAGAAAAAAGCAGAGAAGAAAAGAAAAGCTCCACTTTATTGGGATTTAAACAGATTTGAAGTCTTAGCCGGTTTAAATCCTGATGTAAAAGTACGATAATCTCTCTTTGAGAGAAGAGACAGGCCGGATCCAAAATATGCATTACCTTATTATTTTTATCCTCCATCACGAGCCTGGGTCACGTGTCTTCTCATGCCAATGCTAACGCTAACCACTCTGCTCCGTGTGCCCCTGCCTCCGGCCCCGCCCGTTCTCCTCTCAGAACCAATCTGGATCCTAACGGTTAGCATTAACAGCACAAACGCCTCCTCGCCTTTTATGATGAGGGCGATCATTGTTATTGTGCCCACTTGCAACCTCAATTAAATTTAGAGGCCGTTCTGTCCCGGCTTTAAAGAGCCTCTGCCTCCTCCAGGGCCTTAATCCCATAAACCGCCGCGACCTGGTGACATCATAACTTTAAGCTGCACGCCGCAGCCGTGTCAAACTGTCCTCAGAGGAGGAGCGACGGGTGCCGCTCTCTGAGTTTGAAGCTCTACGATGTGTCCTAATGAACCGGAATGGTTTTAGTTTTAGTCCCCTGCTCCCTGACAGGAACTAAGAGGTGATTTAGATTCGACGTCGGACTTTATTAGACGCTTTTTCAGCAGAAAGCAGCGACTCTGTGAGCGTCGCTCATCACCCGTCGTTCTGCTATGAATGCTGGGAACGAGGTGTCGAACGGGAAGAATGTCGTTACCTTCTTCAGTCCGAGTCGAAACACATTATGATATTCGAACGATAAATGAAGTCCCGTGATGCCGCAGTGATTTCATGAGTCAGCAAATTGAATCAGTTGTTTTCATCACTGTGTTGTGGAGCTGACAGGATTTTAAAGGCGCACGTAAAAGCCTTTAATTTCCTCAAAAACCAACGGTGTGCCTTATAGACCAGTGCGCCTTATATATGAACACAGTTGTAAAGTAGACCATTGAAGGTGTGCCTTATAATTAGATATGCCTTATGATCACAGGCGCCTTATAATCCAGTGCGCTTTATAATCCAGTGCGCCTTATAATCCAGTGCGCCTTATACATAAAACGTTTTCAAATAGGACGTTCATTGGTATGGAAGTGTCTGGGAGAGGAGGCAGTAGAGTTTCTGACTGGGTTGTTCAACAGGATCTTAGATAGGGACAGCACATGTTAGAGGTTTTGGAGATAAAGTCAGAGAGGCCAGACTGAGATGGTTTGGACATGTCCAGAGGAGAGATAGTGAATATATTGGTAGAAGGATGCTGAGTTTTGAACTGCCAGGCAGGAGGCCTAGAGGAAGACCAAAGAGGAGGTTTATGGATGTAGTGAAAGAGGACATGAAGGTAGTTGGTGTGAGAGAAGAGGATGCAGAAGACAGGCTTAGATGGAGGACACTGATTGGCTGTGGAGACCCCTGAAGGGAAAAACCGAAAGGAAAAGAAGAAAATTTATTGAAGGGGCGAAAAAATAGTGATGAAAATACTATAATTGAGTTCCAGCGTCTCAAATAACTGGGAATTATTATAATTATTATAATGACCTCTTCTGTTTGTTTACATGAATTTAATCTTTTTTTACTGGTTTCTACTAGCACTTTTTTTCTTAAAATTTGCTAGTCTCTGTGGTGTTTTTGTGTTTTCATTTAAATTGCTTGACTTCAGTCATGAATGGAATTGATGGTACTCTTCCTCCTCCTCCTCCTCCTCAGTGGTCATGGTCAACATCCATTTAATCAGACATCTCAACTAAACTGAAGCCATAATATTCATGGATTCCTTTTTTTTTTTTTTATCTCCCACGTCGACATTCAACATTTCCGAAACGAAAGGATTGTTTCTATTTGAAATGTTTTATCCTCTTATCTTAAACCTTAAATCAGCTCGGAGCCAAACGGAGATGAGAGTTGTGTCTCAGCATCCGACTCCTGCCGGCGTCCATCTGAACGTTTCTATCTTCCCGTCAGCGTCCCTCTTCATCAGAGACCAGTGTGTCCTGTGAAAAACATCACACCTGCCACATGTGTACACCTGGTGGATTAACAGGGGTGTGTGTGTGTGTGTGTGTGTGTGACATAGATCCAGCCCCCCAGGACCAAAGGCCCAGCTAGTCGGGGATTAGCTGTGGGAACAAAAGGCAGAAGCACTAACATGTTTCTGTGATGTTCACAACCAGGGATTAGACGGGTCCCACTGACAGGATTAAAACAATACCTACTGCTGCAATACCCCCCCGCCCCCCATAAGGTTCCAGCCCACCCAATCACAACTGAAGAACAACTGACTTGATTTGTTCAGCCAGGAATAGCGTAGAACATACCAGAATACATCCTGACTTCTGATTGGGTAGGCAGCTAAAAACCCGCCTCCGTCACGTCCTCATTCGTCTGGACCGACACAGGTGACTATTTATTTATTCATGACTATAATGACTTTGGACAAGAAAACCATCTAATTTAGTATACAATTATACTACTACTACTACTACTACTACTACTACTACTACTACTTCTATACGACTACTACTACTAATAATAATTATAATAATAGTAACAATAACAAATTAACAAAATTTATCATATAATATAATACTGTAATATAAATACTACCAATAATAATAATACTAATAAAAATAATAACAAAATGACATTGATAATAATAATAATAATAATAACAATAATAATAATAATAATGATAAATAATGATTCGTCTACACCTACCCGTTTCATCCAATCCTGGCTTGTTACACTGAGACCTTTTTTTTATTTTTATAACAGCTTGTGCGTTTGGTTCGTTCTTCTCCGCCGGTAGGCTAATTTCAATCCTACAGAATCCTGAAATTCTTCTCTAATGCTGTTTCTGAGTAACTATTAATGAAGAAGGTGAAGAAGTGTTGTTAGTGACTTTGAGATCTTCTGCTCGTCACTGTTTACGCCCGTTTCTTTCCTGAACTACGCGGACGCATTGGTTGGGTTCTGTGTGATAATCAGGTGAATATACTAATCACACCGGAACTAATTGATTCCATCAGAACTCAACCAGGCACGCCAAAGACACGCACAGGAAACGGCTCATTACTGCTACCGCTGCACATTACAAGCAATTTGGAAAAGTAACGTTAATATGAACGGGCTACTCGAGGCCCCCGTTGGTCTCACTGATACGTGTTGATGAGTGATGGACTTCCTGTCCGATCTGTGACATTAAGGACTTAAACAATATGTCAGGAGCGCTAATGAAAGGAGAGCAGACAGGTTGGACTTCTTTTCTCACGCTGGCATCCAAATGTAATTAAAAGATTGAGTGATAGAGTTACAATCGCTGTGACAGGCAGAGACGATGGCGTCTGTTGACACAGCTGATACGTGGAGATGAGGCGACTGGGCTGTGACCACACTGATTGGTCGGATGTAATTGGAATGTTGACAAAAATAAACACCGGCTCCGGATGGCACGCTTTATTCCAAAAGCTCACTGCGATCGCACCGACAAGCCTGGGAGCTATCAATAATCACCACAGTCCCCACCCCCCACACCCCCAAAACACTCCAAACAGGGTGTTTACACACTGATAAGGCCCCCCCAACAAAAGCTCCGTCAGAAACATGAACCAGGCACGCCTGGCATCATGTGAAAGAACCAAACCGTAATCAGACGAAGATCAACCACCTGGGAAGGAGTAATCAAACACCCAACGCCTGGGGGTTGGGGCGGGGGGGGGCAGGCAACGGGACAAACAAGCCTACTGTCACAGCGTGGGGCCTGTCGGACGTCCAAGATGGACAGATTCCTCAACTGAGGAAGCTCTTGGAGCTTTAGACAAGTTTTAAAGGTAGGACAGCTAGAAGGTGGTTTAGTATCAGTGCGCGGGGGAGGGTTCAGAAACATTTAAATTACCCTAAATAATAAGATAAATAGTTTGTCACTCTATCGCAAATCCGTTAATCGCGAACTCAATCGTATTCAATCTAGCGGGGAAAAAAATCAGTCAAACCGTTCAAAGTGTCATCTTGGCGCATCTTTAACTGACCTTCGTCCTCCAATGACGCTTCTGTGGAGCCGTGAGGGGCGTGTCCTTCAGACACACTCTTCCTGACAGCTCAGCCCTTGTGGGGACCTCCGGTCCGCTCGACTGACGGACGACGCGCCGCCGCCACAGGAGAAGAAGCTAAAACGCGCTCAAATATTTTTGCTCTTGTGATTTAATTTCTGCTTCTGAACGCCACAACTTCACGTTGCTTTATAAATCACTCCACCCCACCCCCCCAAACCCCCCCAGCAGCTACGTCTCCTTGACCTTCCTCGTATGAGCCTATCAGCTGCTATCAGACTCTGCTTAACGTGCTAGCTTTGACACATGCACGCGAGGACGTTCACGTCAGTCTTCATCGCTCGTGGACGTCAGCAGACGCCGCTGCTTCCTTCCTCGATCGTTCACGAGGAAATAAGGTGAAAAAACATGGAAGAATAAAACTCCTGGGATAATTTAGATGTTATGGATCCCTTTGAATTCCTCTTTCCATGTGATGAAGGGAGGAACCGAAGGGAGGAACCGAAGACGGACTTCAGCGCTGAGGAGATCCATGATCCGAGCAGCGCTGCGTCAATTACAATGACAATGGAGTCATTATCCCAGCAGGCTTTGGGAGAGATTTGACTTCATTCATTTGGCCGTCATGTCCAGACTTCCATTAAAAATTATCTGCTTGCTGGCTGAGGATCTTCAGGAATTGGATTCCACTTTTCATGAAAGGTCTTTTGGATTTGGTCCAAATTATAATTAGCACAATCCAGATTGAGGGCGGGCGTCACCCAGCGCTCCCCTCGTTGCCTTCCTATAGTGCTCCTATATCTGCCACATGGTCGCCGCGGCGACGTCACATCCATCTGGATGCTGAACGCCCAACAGACTCCATGGCAACGGGAGGTCCCTGATGCTTCCATAACCTACATGTTTGCATAGCCCAACTGACGTCAGGACGACACGTCCATCACATGATGACATCACTGACACGTCTGTTTCGCTACGGCAACTAACAACTATTTAATCAATGTGACTGTATGACATATTCCTGCACCACATGACGGTGAGAGGACGTCCAATAGAAGCCCAGAAGCTTTCTCCTGAGATGGAACGTGCATTAATCTGCACAACGTAACCCCAATCTACAGTATAGCTAATGTATCACTGCTGCAAAAATCAATTCATTACCACACCAGGAGAGATTCATCACTGCAACGACACGTCCGACTCTCACACCACTCAGTCGTGAAATATTGGTTGTGCAATGAACCAGTATCCACCTGGGGGGGGGGGGTACACCAACAATACAGGATGTGACATGAATGAAATGGGACAACCTTCTGCAGCTGAATGTTATCAATAAATCCTGATAGAAAAGGAAATCCTGGGCAGGAATTTACTCTATCAAACGATGAACAAGGCAGTCAGAGACTGCAACATCCCGCGACGTACCCTGACCTACTTCCAGGGTAGGTCAGGGTACCCTGAAAGTAGCACCTGACAAGTGCATAGCTTTGACCTTTCAGGGTAGGTCAAAGCTATGCACTAGCTTTGACCATAGATCTCAAGGTCAAGGTCATCATCTCATCTTCATCCCCTTTGCTGCCTGAGTAATGTGCTTTTTGTTTCATCTTTCCATCTGCAACGGTTGTGAAGATATTTGGTGGACTAACGGACGAACGGACGGACACTGACATTACAATACCTCACCGCTTTGAAGAGGAATGTAATAATAAGTTTGTCAACGTAAGAATGTTTCCCTGAGCGAGAACCTGAGAGATGATGAGCTCCTTGAATGAAATAGAAGGATTCCACTTCCTGTCTTCCTGTCAAAGGAAGACGAGGAAACGATGGATTAAACGTACAGCAGAAGAAAATATAAGGGAGTCATAAAGGACGACAGGATGGGCGATGTTTGACCCGTCAGCAGAGACGACCTGAAAGATCGCGGTTCATAAAAAAGCGCCGTTTGTGAGCAAATGAAGAGCCATTGACAAACACTCACGGTGTCAAGTATGAAAGCAGCCGCTGACCTTGTACTTTGATTATCTGCCTTGAGACTGAGAGCAGCTGATCTCGGTTCTCCAGTGGTTTATTGTGAGGCATGAAAATATAAAATTGCCGGAGAGGAAGGCGCTCCGATTGACCTGCGTTCTGTCCTCCAGTGAGCGGGGAATCAAAAAGGTCACGGCTGCCAACTTTCACCAAAAGTTCAGCGCCAGGTCTTGTGTGTCAGGGCAGAGCGCTGACACAAAGCGCTGCTAACGCTAACGCTAACGCTAACCCTAACCACGTTCCTGCATTTTTACAAGCAGTTCAGAACCGCCCAGCCGCCCAACAAGACCCCATCACAAAAACACTGATACATCGTAAGGCAAGGCATTCTGATTCCTGACGGGAACCCCAGACAGGCATACGGGCATCCAGCTGATGGCGGCGCACAAGTAGGAAAACATGCTTCTATAGCGATGGTCTAAAGCCCTGGACTGGGGACCGGTACCGGTCCGTGGGTCAGTCGGTCTGTGGGTCAGTCAATACCAGTCTGTGGGTCGGTTGGTCTTCGTAAACATTGTGCTAACGGTCGGGGGTGTTCTTAGCATACCGGCGCACCTCGACGTGACCCCTGGTGCTTTTCAACCATCAGAATAAACCTGGTAACTCAAAGCCCAACGAAGTGATCTCATCAGACGCTTTCACATCATGAAAGGCTTAGCTGCACACGTTAGCGTGATGCAGGTCATGTGTTTTCAAACGCGTCTGTTATTTCTAATCATTTAATCGTGTGGCTTTTTTTGCTTTAATCCTTGCGTTCCTGCCGATTCTGTCCTCGTGCCAATTTAGGCTACGAAAACATAAATGCATAACAAATAGAATCAGAGAATCAGTCTTTATTTGTCATACTGACACACGTTTCCACAGTTGACAGCACGAAATATGTCTCTGGAGGTCCCAGTAAGCCCGGTCAATAAATAAGATAAATAAGTTAAGAGGAACTGGTTAAAAAAAGTTTTAAAAAGATGCAAGATAAATAAGTTAAGAAAACCTAGAAAAAAACAAAAAGTTAAAAATATAAGATAAATAGGGAAAGAGAACAAAGAGAAGTTAAGATGTAAGATATACAGTAGAAGTTCAAGGTGTCTGGACAGCAGAATGTAGTTCACACAACAACAACAACAACAACAACAACAACAACGCAGCAGCTCAAGTGTGTAGGTGCTCCATATATTGTACTTGAAGAAGCACCTTATTGCACTGAATCCCCATGTATCTGTGGTGACACAGGGGGGGTCATGAGGGTGACTACAGAGCACCACAGGAGTTCAGCTGTCTAACAGCTTCTGGAGAGAAGCTGTTCCTCAGCCTGGTGGTCCTGGTGGTCCTGGTGGTCCTGGTGGTCCTGGTGGTCCTACTCCGGATGCTCCGTAGTCTCCTGCCTGAGGGGAGGGGTTGGAATAGACAGTGTGCTGGGTGGGTGGGGTCTCTCATGATGTGGGTGGCCCTCCTTCTACACCTACTCGTGTAGATTTCTGTGGTGGTAGGTAGGCCCCCCCCTACAGTCCTCTGTGCAGCCTTCACAACCCTCTGCAGCGCTTTCCTGTCTGCTGCAGAGCAGCTGCCGTGCCACACAGTGATGCTGGCGGTGAGGATGCTCTCCACCGCACCCCTGTAGAAGGCCTTCAGGACAGGACCCCCCAGTCCAGCACGCCTCAGCTTCATGAGGAAGTAGAGCTGCTGGTGGGCCTTCCTGAGCAGGTAGGAGGTGTTACAACTCCAGGTGAGGTCCTCAGTGAGGTGAACCCCCAAGTACCTGTAGCTGGAGACCACCTCCACAGCTGCTCCTCCGATGTGCAGGGGGGGAGGGGAGTGTCTTTTCCTCCTGAAGTCCACCACCATCTCCTTGGTCTTCTCCACGTTGATGCAGAGGTTGTTGCGTCTGCACCAGTGCCCCAGGTGCTCCACCTCCTCTCTGTATCTGGACTCATCGTTGTTCTGGATGCGTCCCCCCACTACTGTGTCGTCTGTAAACTTTACGATATGACAGCTTGGGTGTTTCGCTGAGCAGTCATACGTCAGTAGGGTGAACAGGAGGGGGCTGAGCACACAGCCCTGTGGGGAGCCTGTGCTGAGGGTGATGGGGGAGGAGACCGTGTTGTTAATCCTGATCAAAAAATAGCTTTTTTGATATTCAAAGCAGTGTTTTACATTAGAAGTGAACAAGTTGTTGACGCTCTATCCTGACAGGGGGGGTCGCCCACGCTGCAGACTGACGCGTCGCTCGTCGCGCAAACACCAGATTGTGTGTGTGAAGGCAGTCGGACGCTACGGGTGAGAAAAGCCAGTAAACGGGTCGTTAATGCTTCATTTATTCATATTTACTCCAGACTGTGGTCTGAAGTAGAAACACTGTCCAACACGTGCGTGAAGAGAGGCTTCAGACAGTTAGCCTAGCTTAGCAGAAACACGTGACATGAGGCCTGACGCTGCTTCAGAAGGTGGAAGTGAAGGACACAAAGCACTGCCATTCTGGTCCTCATTAGAACAATATGTGCGATACCTTTTACAGTTGTCAGACTGAGGGGGTAAATCTGGCCACACTGCCCCCCCCCGGCAAGGGGCCTGTCATATCAATAGCCGGCGCTCCGTTCTGATTTGCTGTCGCCCCCGGTTACAAACTGATTCTAATTTTTTCTCAGAGTGCTTTCGCAGTGAGATAATTAAAGCATCACTTTTACTCTTTTTTTGGGGGGGGGGATGGTGGGTGGGCGCTTTTGGTTGAACAGTGAGGTCGTCGCGTTCCGAGACGTTTTGGAGGTAATTACAGTGTTTACGGCTTTCTGGTGACACACCTGACATTTTGGAGATCTTGTCAGATGAGGGACTCTTTAACGGCCGGCGGTTCTCATCATCGTCGGTCGTGAGCGTCGCTAATTACAAAATCACAAAGGATTATGGGAAATTGTTTTTAGAATGCTGCTAAATGTTAATTGCATCCAGTCGGGGGGGGGGGGGGATATATTGGATGGAGACAACAATACTGTAAATGCAGTCCATAAAACAATGACATACACCTCCTGACAGAGCTCATAACCAACACTCTATGTCAATTTATTGATCCGTCCATAGCCCAATCCCAGCGCTGCTTCAATTTACTAGATTGTACATCACGTTCGCACACACACCTGCACACACACACACACACACACACACACACACACACACACACACACACACACCTGCACACACACATGCACGCACACACACACACACACACACACACACACACTTTATGTCTTCCTTGCGAGACCAAAGATGCACACACAGACAGGATTGACTAGCATATTTCACCATGAGAGGGGAAAAGGAGCTCCATAACAGAAATGTCAACGTGTTTTAAGAAAGAAATATGCTACTGCAGACATGAGCCGGTAGACGAGACGTGACCTTGACTTCTTCTCTTTCCAGTCGGGTTACATCAGAATAATGAAAGGTGCTGGGTCAGGAGGAAAACAGCAAAACAGAGGAGGAAAGAAGTTTTTTATTTTTTTATTCTATGGTTATTATACAATCAGTCGTTAAAAACAGGGAATAACAAATGAGTTGAAGTGTGTAACTGATAACGCAGACACGCCACCGACAACACACACACACACACACACACACACACACACACACACACACACACACACACACACACACACACACACACACACACTTCATTCTCTGTTTATAATAACTCTCACTAATTACTTTCCAGGATCGATAGAACCTGCAAATTGAATGGAACTGTTCTTTTAGTGCAATTTGTAGGAGGAGAAGTGTGTGTGTGTGTGTGTGTGTGTGTGTGTGTGTGTGTGTGTGTGCGTGTGTGTGTGTGTGTGTGTGTGTGTGTGTGTGTGTGTGTGTGTGTCTGGAGATCTGATCTGTGGGACGTTTTAGCTTCACGGCTTCTTTTTTTTTTCTGTCAGCAGTAAATGTGCTCCGGCTCCAGCCGACCAATCGGGTTTGAGCTCAGCGACTGTATTTAGGCTGTGCTCTAATCTGAGCCTCAGATCTCTATAATAAAAGGATTATTTCACAGATGAGTCGCAGACGGAGCTGCGGCGTTACATCCTGTCTGAGCGAGGAGGCAGTAACATCTTCATCCTCAGTCATCTGCATTTCTGGTGGTTGTTTCTGCACCGCAGACCAACACAGGAGCATCATATACACACACATCACACACACATCACACACACATCACACACACATCACACACACATCACACACACATCACACACACATCACACACACATCACACACACATCACACACACCCTCAGAATAAATAATACCAGATACCAGCATTTTATTTTCACTATTATAACAGTGAAATTTACAGTACAATAAATACTGCACTATAATAGTAAATCATGACTGAAGCTGGAATTACAGTGTTTTACCACACTACAAGACGCACTGGACTACAAGACGCACTGGACTACAAGACGCACTGGACTACAAGACGCACTGGACTACAAGACGCACTGGACTACAAGACGCACTGGACTACAAGACGCACTGGACTACAAGACGCACTGGACTACAAGACGCACCGGACTACAAGACGCACTGGACTACAAGACGCACTGGACTACAAGACGCACCGGACTACAAGACGCACTGGACTACAAGACGCACTGGACTACAAGACGCACTGGACTACAAGACGCACTGGACTACAAGACGCACCGGACTACAAGACGCACCGGACTACAAGACGCACCGGACTACAAGACGCACTGGACTACAAGACGCACTGGACTACAAGACGCACCGGACTACAAGACGCACCGGACTACAAGACGCACCGGACTACAAGACGCACTGGACTACAAGACGCACTGGACTACAAGACGCACCGAACTACAAGACGCACCGGACTACAAGACGCACTGGACTACAAGGCGCACTGGACTATAAGGCGCACTGGACTATAAGGCGCACTGGACCATAAGGCGCACTGGACCATAAGGCGCACTGGACTATAAGGCGCACCGGACTATAAGGCGCACCGGACTATAAAGCACACTGGATTATAAGGCGCACCTTCAATGAATGGCCCATTCTATTTTTTTTCATATTTAAGGCGCACCGGACGTTCGCTGGTTCTATCACATTCTGATTCTGATGTTAGCCTTTAGCATCTGGATGCTAACAGGTTTGTGTGTGTTAATGGGTTCAGCTGCAGGAAACACACTCAGAGGTGTGTGTTGGGCGGTGGGTCACGAACACACGACCTTCCCTCAGGAAGGTGGTGCTGTCTCATTTTAACCTCTACTAATTAGTCTCTGATGCCCCCCCATCCTAGCCCAACCCTAAGCCCCCGCTCCCCCCCATGTGAGCAGGTTCTTCTTCTAGATAAACTTCTAGATAAATCCTCCCTGTGATGTGTACTTCTATTCATGCTCCTCTGCTTCTTCCCCATCATTTATATTTCTGGTTCATCACCCCCCCCCCCCCCGTATGAACCCCCACCCCCCATCCCCCCATTACATGCCCTACCCATCACCCTTCCTCTCTTATTCCCCCTCAGTCAGCTCACCCCTCCATAACCTATGCCTACTTTTCGAACCCCCCCCATCCACCTCTCCATCAACCCCCCCACCGCCCCCCCAAGCAGAGCCGGGGCCCTACCTCATGAAAGAGTCATCAGCGGTTCCTCGCTCTTAATAACAGCTAATCTGTTTAAGCAGCCACTAAAAAGGTCACGGCGTCGGCCGGCGAGGGACGAGGGAGGGGGTGGGGTTGGGGGTGGGTGGGGGGGCAGTAGAGGATTTAGAGTAACAATGAGGAGGAATAGACAGATAGAGGAGGGAGGGGGCACAGCTGGAGAGAATATCTGGGAATGTAGGACATGTATTGTGTTCTGACGTTACAGGAAACAGAAGCGTAATGTCCAGACTGGTGCAAACACAACTGGGGGGTTGAGGGGGGGTGCACTCTGGAACCCGATCCCACCTGGACCCCCCCCCCCCCCGAATCCAGCTCCGGCTCAATGGGAAAGTGATTTGTGAACACTCAGAGCCATCACATCCTATTATGGCCTCTGCAAATTCTCTCATAATGAGTGCAGGGAGACGTCCAATGGTAAAATCAATCAGGGATCAATGCACTTATTGGGAAGCAATCAGAGGCATCGGGGGAAGACAGGGGCCGTGATCAATACCATGCAGCATCATTGAGAGACATTTTACAGGAAACATGGCAGGACTACTGCTGGATGGGGGGCGGGGGGGTCCTGCAGGAGAGCACCACTGACCACGGCCCGGTCGATACCCCCACAATAAACAGCTGGGGGGGTCATGTGATAGCTGTCCTGCACAGGTGTGTTTTCAAGCCCTGGTGGGTTGAGGACGCTGTCACTCCTCTGGTGTGGGGTTCTGAACACGCTCGTTCCTGATTGGGCCGTCGAGCTGAAGTCAATAATATAGAGAACGTCACGAAAGAGATCCATCGTCTGGCAGGAGAAGAAGGTGGGAGAAATCCTGAACCATCCCTATTCTGGTGAAAACAGTTTTAAAATGGACCATTTATTGAAGGTGCGCTTTATAGTCCAGTGCGCCTTATAGTCCAGTGTCTTATATGAAACAAGTTTTAAAATACAGCAGAACCTTAGTTTTCAAACGCTTTAGACATCGAACAAATCGGAATTCAACCAAAAAATTCGGAATTTTTTTGTCTCAGAAGTCGAACAAAATTTGGAAGTCGAACAGCCTTCCAGAACGAATTGTGGTCGGAAACCGAGGTTTGCTTGTAGGACATTTATTGAAGGTGCGCCTTATAGTCCAGTGCGCCTTATAGTCCAGTGCGCCTTATAGTCCGGTGCGCCTTATGGTCCAGTGCGCCTTATGGTCCAGAAAATACTGTCCGCAAAAACATGCAACACATGCATTAAATCTCTGCTCATGTAAATGAATGCTCTGGTTTAGAGACGGGGCCGTGGCCCGGTCCCTGTTGGCTACGTGGCCTTTTCATTTATGAGTCGTATTGACGAGTGATTGTTTTTCCGTCACAGATTTACTTTAATGATTAGAGTGGCACCTCGTTCCAATACATTCAGTCATTCCACTCCAGTAAATAAAACATTTTCAGAGGAGCTCCAGGATTTATCTGATCTGACCTGGGACCTGACGACCTTCTGAATGTGACGAACATCAAATCCTGACCGAGATCACCGGATTTCAGCATCTCTCATGATGGGGTTATACTTATCGTTTCTGCCGCTGGGGGATTACTACAGGTAATGCCATTAATATCTTCCTCATAAATTATGTATTATTTCACTCACCAACAATTCATCTGCGAGGCTATTAATCAGAATGCTAATTTCAGCGACCGGGCTGCCGGAGCCACGGTTGAAAGCCAGGGGCCACAGATACGACTGCGGCCCGAGTCACCTGTTGCATTTTAAGCAGGCTTATAAATCACATTTGTGCATTTACCCTTCCAATTAATAAAATCAAGAGGGCCATTACAAAACAGTAATTGGCATATTACACTTCAAAGAGTCCAATCCTGTCCAATCAGGGGGGTAATTTAAAGAGGGCAAACGGGCAAAATGACCTGAATGACAATCATAAATGTAGTTCATCAATTACCCCACATGTTGACTGATTTGTTTGTTTGTTCGTTTAAATGTGACTGTAAAGTGAATATTTTTGGGGTTTGCTGATAAAACTTGCAGTCTGAATTAATCATTTAGGATTTCAAGGAATTCAAGGTCGCAAATTTAAATAATAAGATGCAAAATTAATCTATCTTTTTTGCACTTTTCTCAACCTGGTGGATCAAAACTGCTGCAGCACACAACAAACGACAAAATAAACGACACATGACACATTCACAGCGGCAAAACGTGTCCCTGTTTTTAATAATCAACTATTTATTATGAAGAAAAATTATTTTAGAGGCCAAAAACAGGAGATGTTCTGAATTTAGGGACACATTTTTGTCATTGGTTTAGTTGCCCTTGAAATGCATGCATGGGAACACACCGACACACACACACACACACACACACACACACACACACACACCCTCTAATTACACGAGCATTTGGAAATTCTTCCGAGCAGGTGGACTTCCCACTTCCCCCAAACAAAAGTAAGACAAAAAGCCACTTCAGAGCTGGATGACTGCTAGCCACCCACGGGACTTAGCAGATTAGCGAGGAGCGAGGGAGCGAGGAGAGAGAAAGACCGAGGAGTGAAAGACATAAAGACTGAAGAAAGAGAGAGATTGGCTTCCAGTCTCTATTCCCATTGTGGGCCATGGGTGTGCTGTCTGAATAGCTATGCTAATAGGCAGCTGAAAGTATGGAGAGATAACACAAAACCCACTTGACTTCCTGACACCGTCTTGAGTGGGGCCGCGGCGTTCTCCACAGCTAGTTGTTATTCATGGGGCCTAAAAGTTCCCTTTCTGTCAGCGCTGGACTCTTACTTTGTCTCCAGCCTAAAATATGTGGGGCCAGAGCGGGTCCTCGTCTTTGTGGGGTTACTGTCACAATTGGCAGCTTAAGTGTTAATTATCATTTAAATGCTTGTAGGGATGGAGGGGCTCCTTTTGAAGGTGGGGCTGTGTTTCTGCGCTCCTGAAGAACCTCGTGATCCTCAGGCGAGAGGTCGGCAACCGGTGAGGTTTCATAATGAGCAGCAGCTGCAGGGTCTCCCCCAACACTGGGGTGGGACGGAGGGCATCAGGGCTACATCCACGTCTTCTTCACAGAGGGGAAAGGGGGGGCATCAGGAGGACGTCCACGTCTTCTCCACTGGGGGACCAGACCGAGTCCGTCTGACTTGCAAAGAACCAGGAAGTAGGAGCCGGACATGTTCCACCAGGTCCACAGCTGAGCGTCGTCTTCTGTGCTCGGACTTCCTGTTTGGACTCCGGGGTCCGCTGATTGGTTGTTTCTTTAAATTTGTTTTGGAGTTGCCTTGCACAAACAGACAAACAAATAAATAAACAGACAAACCAACAAACTAACTCTCTGGGACAGGCAAGTAAACTTTGGTACAGCTTCAACTTTGCAGAGACTGGTGGAAGGAACGATTCCCGTTTAAACTCATGACATTCTGTTTGGGTGTTGTTTTGTAATGCTCGGAGGCGGGGGTGTCGCGGGATTGGTCGTCCTTGACGGATGCTGCTCGCACCGCGCTGGACTCACAGGAAGGATGAAGTTGAACGCCAACAAACCCGAGGTCGAGACGCAACCGGCTCACAACGGTCTGGTGTCGGTTGTCAGTCCGAGTTCAGTCCACGAAACGTTGAATCCAAGGACGTGGGAGACAGTCAAAAATTATATGTAGAGAGCTCACACACACACACACACACACACACACACACACACACACACACACACACACACACACACACACACGCTAATCCATGGTGAAAGGGATTTACAATGACATTTTGAAGGGACAGAATGTACCTGAAGCTATTCACAATGATTAGTTCGTCTTTTATTCCGCGGCTCATTCTCACATGTTTGATTACTCTGCAGTCAAACTTGTTCAAACTTCACGGCTTCTTTCAGGAGGTCGTCTTGCGAAGCTTTTCCCAACACACGTCCATCCGTGGCGTGGAGCTGCGGTCCCTAACAGCCTTTGATTCCATCCCGCTTCAAAGCGGTGATGTATTGTAACTGTCAGTGTTCAGGTGTTCGTCCGTTAGTTCGTCCACCAAATATCTCCACAACCGTTAGATAGAAAGATGAAACAAAAAGCAGATGACTCAGGCAGCAAAGGGGATGAGAATGAAAAGATGACCTTGACCTTGAGAAAACTAGGTCAATGTCAAATTTAAACTTTTGTACAATCAGGAACCGGATAAGATAGAAAGACGAGGGAGAAGGCCAGTATGTGTTGCGGGATGTTGCAGTCCCGCAACATCCCGCAACCAATCAGAATCGGGCGTGTGGTCCGGACACGGCGGAGGTAATCCTCTTGTGGAAATGGTGCGCTGACACTGAAGAGTGATCCGGCGTGGACAGTTGATTAAAGGCGACGTGATGGCTCCTGATTAAAGGGTAAGTTTTGTCCCACATCTTCTGGGCTGTGACAGCTTCAGATGGCAGCTCACTGCCACCGACAGGAATCTTCATCCATCACAGACGGCGGTAATGAGTGGAGTCCCTTTCTTGGCAAAGATTCCAGACGCTGGTGGAGATATATTTCTTTTTCAGTCTCGCACACAGTGGAGTTGTGTTTGATCAACATTCAAACAGCTTCTTCCTTCTGCGCAGATTAGGCTTGAATGTATGATCGGTGTCATGCAGCTTCTTTCACAGCAGAGAGGAGGAAAAACTGCGAGTGTTTAAATTTCACACCATCTTTGGAGATGTTGGAAAAGGAGATATTTCATTTGGCACCCCTCACAACACTGTTTCAATTTCTGTTTTTCAGTGTCAGCATTTCATTGTTTCTGGACATCACCTTCAAAAGCCCCACCCCCCAGGGATGGGGAGAAATTGCATCAGTGGTGAGATCTCGCCGTTCAGATGTCGCTGCATATCAATTCGTAGATGTCGTGGTGTTGCCCTCAAACGCAGCTTTGATGTCGACTATCTTCATCCTATCTCCTCGAAAAGTCAAGTTTCAGATTTCTTTGTCTCCCAGATTTGGAAACAAATCCTCATTTTGTTTCTCTTTCCTGTTTAAATCTTGCTGATAATTCCGAGGCTGAATCCGTGTCTGGGAGCGAACGCCAGCTCTTGTCATCATCTTATAATGGAGGCAATTTGCATCTGCTTCCACCGCCGCCGCCGCGGCGAACCCCTGAGACTCAAAGGTTGATTAATGCGTCCGACCACAATTTACTAGCAGCTGTTCAGGTGCTTTTGATACGGAGTGTGAATGAGAGAGTGTGTGAGAGTGAGTGACGGAGTCGAGCCCTGTTCACGCCGAGCTCCACCACATCTGTAATGTGGCGTAAACACACACACTTTAGAGCAGACGCCTGAAAACGACCCGGGGCCTCCAGTGTGAGCGTTCCATCATTAGAATAAAGGAAACCCAACACAAAACATCCCGCCCCAACAGGAAGTGGGATTACCCTTCACAAACACGACTATTTATAACACAGTAGTAAAGCAGATCAGTGAGACCGCATCTCGTTCTTTACCACGTGTTGGTGGATGGATACGACATCAGTGAGACCGCATCTCGTTCTTTACCACGTGTTGGCGGATGGATACATCAGTGAGACCGCATCTCGTTCTTTACCGCGTGTTGGCGGATGGATACGACATCAGTGAGACCGTATCTCGTTCTTTACCGCGTGTTGGTGGATGGATACGACATCAGTGAGACCGCATCTCGTTCTTTACCACGTGTTGGTGGATGGATACGACATCAGTGAGACCGCATCTCGTGCTTTACCACGTGTTGGCGGATGGATACATCAGTGAGACCGCATCTCGTTCTTTACCGCGTGTTGGCGGATGGATACGACATCAGTGAGACCGTATCTCGTTCTTTACCGCGTGTTGGCGGATGGATACGACATCAGTGAGACCGTATCTCGTTCTTTACCACGTGTTGGTGGATGGATACGACATCAGTGGGACCGGATCTCGTTCTTTACCACGTGTTGGCGGATGGATACGACATCAGTGAGACCGGATCTCGTTCTTTACCACGTGTTGGCGAATGGATACGACATCAGTGAGACCGGATCTGGTTCTTTACCACGTGTTGGCGGATGGATACGACATCAGTGAGACCGCATCTCGTTCTTTACCACGTGTTGGCGGATGGATACGACATCAGTGAGACCGGATCTGGTTCTCGTTGATGGAGTAAAGACGTAGCTCGTGTGTTCTCATGTCTTTTGCATTTTTTTTTTCATTCCTTATCATTGTTTACACAACATATATAATTAATTACACACAGGTAAAGTCTGCGTGCCTATTGGTTGATAGAAATAAGTTTTCTCCATAATTTATTGGGTTTGGGGCTTTTTTACAAGGCTGAAATGAATTGAAATGGTTTTAGTTATTTTTAAATGCTTAAATGTTTGACTTATGAGTTCAATTAGAACGAATTCAAGTCACATCTTGAAGGCTGTATAAAAAAATTATGATGTTTATCACCAAGTATCAAATGTAATTTTCTCATTAACACATCCGTTAGTGAAAAGAAATGTTGATTCTACAGGTGAACTTTTTTGCTCACATAGCACCCATTGAACTTTGGAGTTGTATTTTTAGAGCTGTGGCTGACAAATTAAATTCTTTTTTATGCTGCCATGGCGACAGGGGAGATGCTGAGGCTGTGCAGCTTGACATCTATCACAAAAATCTCTGACACGTAGGGTAAATAAATCAAAAATGAATAAAAAAATATGACCGGGGGAGAACCGGCGGCGCTCGCTGCACAGCTGCACTCTCCTGCCGAATGGCATTTTCAGAAAGCGGAGAGGTTTGAATATCACTGGGTCGTAGAGAAAATGCATATGTTCACCTGGCGACCCGGAGTGAGAGAGACGTGTGGTGACGGAGGAACGGAGGAAGGGATGGGGAGCGCCGGAGGAGGAGGGGTGAAATGTCGCCGAGGCACAATGGAACTATATAAATCTAGACGAGTGCATTTGATCATGGGGTTCTGACAGAACAGCGATGGGAGGATGTGGTCGGGGGCGGGGCCGGGGTGAAGGAGGGTACCACCGTGATGTGACCAGCTAGCGTTTTTGTGATTTCGTGCACGTCCAGAACATCGCCTCACCGTCACGCCGAAGCGCCGCCGTGGCGACGGTGGAGCTCTGTGATATTTCCAACCGGCCGTGACGACACGTGTCGTGGCTTCGGGCCATGCGGGTCTAGCTAGTTTGACTCATGGTCGTGATGTAGTGTCTGGTACAGCGAGAGCTTTGAGACACAGGCGCAGGGGCCTCCAGAACCGTTCTCCGAGGAGAGGTCTGGATTGATTGTGTTCTCAGGCGGTGGGGGCAGCGCTGTCCGACAATATCCCAACGTGTCCCGTGACAAACTGCCCGACAAGAAGGACATGAAGGATGAATGGTTCTCATTAGATCGCTGAGGAGGTTCTGGCCTGAACCCAAGTGGACACAAACGACGCTAAGGCAGAGCGACTAGAACCAATAAACAGCTCACATCTGATCCATCTGGTTTCATAAACGTGTGACGGATCTCCTTCCCCTGACGGGAACCAGACACTACAAACGGAGGAGATGACCCCATGCAACAGAATCCAGAACCAGAACTCAGAACGGTCGCACATTTGAGCTTTATACGTCCCGCGAAGCCGTTGCAGATAGAAAGATGAAACAAAAAGCACATGACTCAGGCAGCAAAGGGGATGAAGATGAGATGATGACCTTGACCTTGAGACAATTAGGTCAAGGTCAATGCGGATTTTTGGTAGGCAGTCATGTGATACCGTACTTGCATTCTATTGGCTGACGGCATCCAGACGTGCGTTATGTTCTCTGAGTCTGGGACTTCCATGAGACAAAAAAGTGCTCTAAACACCGGATGCACCACTGCGAGATGGGAGATTAAACACACACTCCCACACACACGTTTACACCCATTAAATTCAATCAAACACACAAAGTTAACGGAATTATTTTATTTTAGTTTAAATGATACAATAATCCAGTAGAAGGTGACACCAATGACAAGTTTGACTTGTGTGAACTCGACATCCGTGCATGTTGGTCAGGTGGGACAAAAACCCACGATGTCGTGACGAAACCAGCTCTGTGCAGAAGTGTGTTTCAAAAACTCAAAATGGACAAAATTTGGAATAAATACAACCAAAAAAAACAAAAAACAAAATCCAACTTGCACATGAAAAAATGAAATAAAGAAATGAATGAAATCTGACCAACCTGGTAAAACTATTCAAATAGAATTCTGTCAACTTAAAAAAGTGTTTTTGGTAATAATAAGTGTTTACAATACAGAAGCCTTGGGTGTTCTAGTTTTCATTATGCTGCGGTTCAAGGATGAATCCCAGAACAACATCAACTATTTATTATTGATTTGTGTTCAATAACTGTGAACACAAAACATGGGCAGGCATTCTGTTATCTGTGGTTTTACTAAACATTTCCTTTTCACTTTCACATTTCCCAATGACCCCTCCTCCACCCCCATGTTAATTTTATTTTGTAGGTGTAGTACCTACACCGGCCTGAAGAGGGCTTACCTCCAACAGCTTGTCATCTGTGTAGGAAATCCTCTGAATTACCGTTTATTGTAACGATACTGAGTGAGAGGTGCATTGTGGGGAAAGAACCGGTGGCGTCATTAAAGCCAAGAGAAGGGTGATACTACACCCCGGGGCAACAAGGTGGGGGAGCATGCGGTGGACCCTTTGACCTGCCTGAGCAAGAACTCATCTGACATTACATTAGTGTGGTGTGACATTCAAACACACACACACACACACACACACACACACACACACACACCTTTGTGCATGCCAATTCAGATATAATGCACGGATGTCCTCCACGTTTCATCATCAAAGCCTTATCAGGCTGCGCCGGGTCTAAAGGGGAGAATATGAAGCGGATAAAACAAATCGTTTGATGTGTGAAAGACAGACTCCGGCTCCAAAGTACTTAAGCTTCTCCTCCCAGCGGACCGACGAGGGATGAGAGCAGGAGCAACCAAGGAGTCTTCCTCCTCTTTTATTCCCCACCTCTTCTCCATTTATCACCAGGAGTTTCCAAAGCGTTGCGTCACTGTTTATGCAAGGTCCCGGCGTCAGCGGGAGCGCCGTCAATTTTACAAATAAAGTCAATATTGACAGACGTTTCAAAGACACGGTGGGACGGCGAGGAAGAGGAGAGAGGTAGAGGGGAAAGAGAAAGAGACGGCGTCGGAGAGAGATGCGTTAGTGAATTCCATTCTGGTGCTTTGGCATCACAACACGCGTCACAAACTTCATTTTTGATGTCTTCCATCTATTTTAAGTCATATTTGTCAATCTTTTCTATCTGGTTTGGGAACGGTTCCCCGGTTCCAGGTGATCCTTTGCTGGTTTCCAGTAAAGCTAAGCAGATGTTAGATCCGGGTTAAATATTCCCAACGCCATCACCGAGTCTGCAGGCATATCGGATACCAATCAGATTTCCTTCCATATCTGATTTTTAGGGCTGACTGTTCACACTGTTTTTAACAAGTGTCCAAATGCGATCTTCTGAGGTCATATAATTGCGAAGGTGGCAACAACAACAACAACAACCAGATATTGTCAACTTCTTCTTGCATTTTTTATTCTTCCTTCTGGCGTCTTGCTCTTGCATCACGGATATGACGTCACGGTCCGCCATATCCGATCAGAGTGTTTGGAGCTGTTCAGACTGTCCATATCCGATATGAAACTACCTCCAGAATGTGGTTTCAATCTGTCCCGCAAAAATCAGATATCACGTGGTATGGGGCTATTAAGAGTACGAACAAGACATCTGATACCAATCTGGATGGGATGAGAATCAGATATAGGCGACTAGATTGAACAAGGCCTTTGAGTGTCGGCTCTGACAAACGTCTTTTAACTCTGGATGACTTCCGTTCAGAGTTGGACCTTCTTGATGAGTTCTCAAAGTCAGGTCAAACTCAGCTTTATTGTCAAGTGTATCGAAGATGCACGACATACTGCAAAGCTGAAATTGCAGTCCTCTCTGACCCACGGTAAACAGGCAGTACAACAGGCAGTACAACAGGCAGTACAACACAGGCAGAACAACAGGCAGTACAACACAGGCAGTACAACACAGACAGAACAACACAGACAGAACAACAGGCAGTACAACAGGCAGTACAACACAGACAGAACAACAGGCAGTACAACAGGCAGTACAACAGGCAGTACAACAGGCAGTACAACACAGACAGAACAACACAGACAGAACAACAGGCAGTACAACAGGCAGTACAACAGGCAGTACAACACAGACAGAACAACAGGCAGTACAACAGGCAGTACAACACGCAGTACAACACAGACAGAACAACAGGCAGTACAACAGGCAGTACAACAGGCAGTACAACAGGCAGTACAACAGGCAGTACAACAGGCAGTACAACACAGACAGTACAACAGGCAGCACAACACAAACAGAACAACAGGCAGCACAACAGGCAGTACAACACAAAGTATGAGACGACTGTGAATTCTTCCTGGAATTAAAAGCCCGCCTCTGCTGCCGAGCCACACCCCCGCCACACCTGACCCTATCCAGGTCCAGACAGACCTGTTCATATTAAACTGGATTGTATTGGTGAACGATTCGTTTTGAAGACATTCACTTGTAAATTTCATGGACGTATTCATGTGATGTTTGCAGCCTCCTTGATGTGGGTCCGGTTTGTAACCGGTTCCGTTCAAAGCCCCTCTTTAGCCATCTGTTGGCGCTTCAAAGGAATGTCATTATAGACCTGCACCAAAACTCACAAGCAGAATTACCATATCAGGGCTGTGAAGATGAAGCGATGAGGCGACTTTGTTGGGATTGAGCGCGTGAGGCAGCTTCCAAACACCTGTAACCAGGTTCAGTGAGGAAACGAGACGGGAGGAAGCAGGAAGAGGAAGACTCTGAAGGCTGGGCCCCCGTTGAAGGTAATTAAAGAACAGACTAACCAAGAATCACATCACTTTAGAAAATCCTCTTTTCTCCGACAAATTTGCTTTAATTACAGGAGTTGAATGTGTGCACCTGTTAATTTGCTGTCAGTTTGTGCGAACCAGCGGGGGGTCTTTATCAGACGTGATTAGCGGATGACTCCCCCCAGCAGCACATTAATATTGAAAAGGTTCCCCCGCCGGCCCAGTTCCTAATGGCTCTGTTTGCCACGCTCTCTGTCTGCGACGACCATCTCATCCACACCTGGGATTAAAGTGACAAATAATCTGGATTAATGCTGATCACTGGTCACTGATGTTACTGTTCGACCCTGTTTTGTTATTTTCATGTAAGCGAATTAAAAAGAATGTTTCAGGGGAATTATGAGGACAAAGCGCTGGACGATTTTATGTTTGATAAGATGGGTGCAACCCTAACCCCCAAACCCTAACCCCTAACCCCCAAACCCTAACCCCTAACCCCAACAATAACCCCTAACCCTAACTCTAACCCCTAATCCCACCCTGGTTGAGGGTTCTAACCCCACGCTGGTTGTGGGTTCTAACCCCACCCTGGTTGTGGGGTCTAACCCCACGCTGGTTGTGGGGTCTAACCCCACGCTGGTTATGGGTTCTAACCCCACCCTGGTTGTGGGGTCTAACCCCACCCTGGTTATGGGGTCTAACCCCACGCTGGTTATGGGGTCTAACCCCACCCTGGTTGTGGGGTCTAACCCCACGCTGGTTATGGGGTCTAACCCCACCCTGGTTATGGGGTCTAACCCCACGCTGGTTATGGGGTCTAACCCCACCCTGGTTGTGGGGTCTAACCCCACGCTGGTTATGGGGTCTAACCCCACCCTGGTTATGGGGTCTAACCCCACGCTGGTTATGGGGTCTAACCCCACCCTGGTTGTGGGGTCTAACCCCACCCTGGTTGTGGGGTCTAACCCCACGCTGGTTATGGGGTCTAACCCCACCCCGGTTGTGGGGTCTAACCCCACCCTGGTTGTGGGGTCTAACCCCACGCTGGTTATGGGGTCTAACCCCACCCCGGTTGTGGGGTCTAACCCCACCCTGGTTGTGGGGTCTAACCCCACGCTGGTTATGGGGTCTAACCCCACCCTGGTTGTGGGGTCTAACCCCACGCTGGTTATGGGGTCTAACCCCACGCTGGTTATGGGGTCTAACCCCACGCTGGTGTAAATGTTCATCCATCCTGAACCTGAATCCTGTTGTTATGTGAGAGCAGTGAGAACTTGTGTTGTGGTTTCCTGAGGAGGAGGACGCCGTGACACCGGACCCGTGTCTTGGTGTGATGGTGTGTGTGTGTGTGTGTGTGTGTGTGTGGTGGTGTGTGAGTGTGTGTGTGTGGTGGTGTGTGTGTGTGTGTGTGTGTGTTCAGTGTGTGTGTGTGTGTGTGTGTGTGTGTGTCTGAGTGCCTTCAGGAACGCTCTTGAACAACACGGTTGAACCGACAATCAATCCTGCTTGAGTCATTGGAGGGGGGGTCCTCTGAGAGGCGTCATCACCCACAGCCGTCAATGCGTTAAGAGACAATGGTGAATACATTTCTGTGTGATTTTACACACGTATGATTAAGATCATTTGTTGGAAGAAGGCCTTGTATTTTTGTCTTTTTCTTTTTTTGAATTCTTTCACTTCGTGTGAGAAGATTGAGGTTATCTCCCCAGCGCTGACGACCCAGGTCGGCTCATTTATTCTATTCAGGAAGCCAGCGATTGATTGTGCCTGTACCATCGCTGTAATTATATTGTCATCACTTAATCAACCTTATTGGATTCTTCAAGCAGTCACAGTCCTTCAGGACGCCGCCGGAAGGGAGATTGACTGTCTGGACGGAGTTAAATGAGACGAGGGTTAAAGAAAGAAGAAGCCTGGCTGCGTATGAGAGGCGATAAGGTGATAAGGATGGAGACGGAGCACGGGCATGTGGACCAGGTGGGGAGGGTGCAGGTGTGGAGGGGTGAGTCAGAGAGCCAGAGGGGGTAACAAATGACTCGGGCGTCACCCACAAAAGAAGCCCATAATTCATTTGTCTGTGGATCCGGGCAGAAAGGGCTGCTTTTGAAGATCAGGGCACAGATGGTCATCAGAGTGGTAGAGCAACACACACACACACACACACACACACTGAGCAGCGTGTGTGTGTGGGGGCGGGCCCGTCACCTGGGTTCACACCATATGCCGCGATGCTGAAACGGAGCTGAGAAAAACACCTCGCCTGTACATTTACAGACATCCTCCGTTTTGTAAGGTCCCCGTCTCACGTCCCAGCATGCAATGCGTTTACGTGAGGCTGAAAGATTTACAGTCGCATTTAATAGCAATGCCGGTGTCTTCACCTACACGTCAGGACGCGCAAATGAGCAGGTAGGAACACGCCGCGGTGCGCTCAGGTGTGAGCGTTCGACGTCCCGTCTCCGTCGATTCGTCTTCCTGTGAAATTACCCGTCGTAACGTTTTCGCCATTTTCACATCCGAGGAGCCCAATCCAAACGCCGAATCAGCCCTTAAAATCTAATGATGCAGCACCGACTGTAGCGCGCAGGAGAAGCTTCCTGCCATCTTGTTAGGACACATACCTGCCCCCCAGCCACTAAAACAGCATCCTACCTTTCATTCAATTACTGTACTGACTCTAATGGTTATGAGTTCTTCCTCGGCGCCCGGCGCGCCTCATCCCTCTCCCCGTGTGGCTCGCAGGTGATTACTTCAAGGCAGTAAAGACCTCCATGGGGGTTCTGCAGTTTGCAGACATACCGCAAGATTCTTTGTTTGATGTGATATCTCGGGGCGGTTTCATATTTCCATTATAAAGGAAAGGGTAAGAGGGATGTCATCACAAAAGTTGTTCCAGTTTTTTTTGTAGTACAGTTACTTTGAATATTTGCTTTGGTGCAGTATTTGTGGTTTACAGGATAAAAGACCTGACGACTCGGAGGTTCCAAAAGTGTTTGGCTGCCGGTGAGATGTTAAATGAGCAGGAGACGGGGGAGTGAGGTGGACTGGAATGTGTGTGTGTGGGGGGGTAAACACCAGGTTGACCCCTCCAGCCCAGACCGACCACCACATATTAAAATGCAGGCGTCTTGTGTTTAAGCAACTCGCGACGGCCTCACACACACGCTTAAACACACTTTACGCAAATTTTTCTACACGGTTAAAACCCTACATAGCAACAAATTACAAAAACTTTTAAGACAATATAGAAGTCCGCGCTTGATCCGCTCCGACTGCGAATACTTTCAGAGGTCTAAGCTCCGCCCCTTGAGCGACGACATCATAACGCAATCTGACGCAAAATCTAGGTTTGTACAGGTTAACGAAACGTTAGCTTCGCAGGTACTTAAAAAGGAAATAAATGCAAAATAAACGCACTTTTATAGTTTAAAAACCTCTACTAAACACATGCTAAGTACAGTATTTTCCGCACTATAAGGAGCACCTAAAAGCCTAAAACTTTCTCAATTTCTTATAATCCAATGTGCTTTATATATATATATATATATATATATATATATATATATACACACATATATATATATATATATATATATATATATATATATATATATATATATATAAAAGTTTTAAAATAGACCATTCTTTGAAGAGTTCTCAGATGTATTTTATAATCCAGTGTATTTTATTTATGATTTTTGTTTTTGAAAATAGGCCATTCATTGAAGGTGAGCCTTATAATCCAGTGCGCCTTATAGTGCGGAAAATACTGTCAGTAATACTTAATTCAATCCATGATTTACAACATTTGGGTTTACAGTGTATTTAGTCTCTTATTTCTTTTGCTTTACTGTATTTTTATTTTTAATTTCCATCCAATCCATTATTTTTTTTAATTTTAAATGAATTCCTCGGAGACGCAGGTTTCCAGACCTCCTGCTACTGTCATTAAATTATTTTACAGGATCAACCAAATATGTATAAACGATCAATATCTGACCTTATGCCTGAACTTATTAAGAATTGAGTCCTTTATTAAAACAGTTAACCCTGACACGGATTCCCGCAGGGAAACACGGCATCACATAACATGCTTCGAGGATGATATGATAAAAGAAATGACAATGACATGTTGCTAGCCTAGCCACCAGACGCTAACCCTGATGGAGTAATGTTTGAACTGAATAATAACCAGTAGATCCATTAGCGTACACCGATGCTAACGGTTAGCCAGCAGGATCCAGATCTGTGTCCTTCAGCCGGACGGTTTTAAATCATGTGCTAGTCTTCCTCCCTCTGTGGACGTTTGTCGCATCGTCAAGAGTAAGGTCTTAATTATCATTCTGAGGGGTTTGCCTCTTGAATTTATGTTATCAGACATTTGCTGAAATGACTGATGCTATTATATTTCTTGGCAGGACAGTCTGTGAAATGGAGAATGTAGAAAAACTTCTGTTCAGCTTCAGTTTTTTAAAGATTCTTCAAACACAGAGCGACTTATTTCCTACAATAAGTCGTCTCGGGAGCGCGTCGTCTCCAAACCCTCGTCCCACTAGGAGGCCGTGGATTCTAGAAGACACCACGGCTTCCGGTCTCCTCCTAGTTTTGTCCTTGATTGTTCTTTTTCTTTAGCCTACTTTTTTTTTTTTTCTTCTTCTCTTTAGGTGAATTGTCAAGAAAATGAACCCAAAATGCTAAACGCAGGAGCTAAAACTGTGACATGACGCGGAAGGAGACGGTATCGCCATGGTGACAAAGTGAAATCATAGGTGCCGGGGGAAAAGGGGAGAGACAGAGTCGTACAATCAGCGGTGACAAGCAATCACTTGGGAGTTTTATAAAAGCGGGAAATAAGTGTAGAGGAGATAAGGCCAAGGAGTGATAGATGGCTGGGCTGAAGAACGGAGGGATGCTCAGAAAAGACGTGATTACAGGAGGATGAGATGATGAGCCCGGCGAGGCTAAATGGGATAGAATACAAAAGCAGGAGGAGAGGATGTGTTCGCATGCGTCTGCAGAGGAGGTTAAGCGCGAGACGAAGGCAAACAGAAGGCAGTTTGTGGTTAGCGGCAGATATAGAGAGCAAGTGTACAAGATTGATTGGTGATTGCTCCTCGATTTTGTGGCACAGAGTGGAGAAGCAATAAAGAGCCAGAAAGAGAGAGAGTTGTAAAGAAGAGGTAATATGAACTCCCAGATGCCAGGTATTTTTCCTACAGGGAGGCGAGATGACAGGAGCCTAATGAGTTTCCCCATAGATGGGTGGGTTCCATCTTATGAATCACACACACAGCGCTACCCACACACACACACACACACACACACACACACACACACACACACACACACACACACACACGGATGCTCGCTGGTGTAATGAATTACAGGCCCTCAGCCTAAAACCTTGGCCTCGTACCTCATCACATGATACAAGTATACATCATTCCGCCCGGCGATCGATACCGCCGCAGCCATTCCGCACAAATTCTCCCGGATCGAATGCAACATGACATATTCCATCACCTGCTGCACCCTTGAATCCCCACCAACATCCTCCAGAGAACTGTTCACACAATAGACGTCGATATATCGACACGCTGTAAACAAAACCGCAAAGTCCTTCTTTGTCTTTTCAAGGCTTTCTAGGTATTTTGTCTTGTTGTAATCAGATCAGCGGGAAAACGTTTAGCCGCAAAGAGAGACGTCAGATTGCCCAACGCATCGCTCGTCACGCTAAGGCCATCGGACCAAAGCTCCAGCGCCATGACGACAGGAGCACAGGCAAGAAAAATACAGTGCGCCCTCGCACATTCACTCATCAACGTAAGCGGATTTTTGGTAGGCAGTCACATGTTACTGGTATTCTATTGGCTGATGGCATCAGGAAGTGCGCTCTGTTCCAGGAGTCTTGGACTCATGTCAGACACAAAGTGTTTTAAACAGTCTATCAGAGGGTTTTAAAGGTAATACAGATAGAAGGTGGTTTAATATCAGTATGGGGGGGGGGTTCAGAAACGTTTACATTACCATAAATAATAAAATAAATAGTTTGTCGTTCTATCGCGGAATTTGGTAGTTACGTGTGGTTCCTGGAACGCATTAACCACGAGGAACGAGGGCGCACTGCATCAAGGTCAAAAGTCAAAGTCAGCTTTATTGTCAAGTGTACCATATATACATGACATACCGCACAGATAAAGTCCAGAGGAAATTGCAGTCCTATATGACCCATGGTAAAGAGGCAGTACAACACAGGCATAACAACAGGAAGTACAACAGGCAGTACAACAGGAAGTACAACAGGCAGTACAACAGGTAGTACAACAGGCAGTACAACACAGGCAGTACAACAGACGGTACAGCACAAAGTATGAGACGAAACACAAAGGGATGGTAAACATCTCTATACACTCCCTAATCCCGTAGGGGAAGTGTTGTGTGCGCAGTCCCTGAGTTGACGGGGGTGTACACCTTTGTGTGTACCACGGAGGTGAGATTTATCGTGAAAATCCCCAACGTCCCCCAGAAATGGGTTTATTAATCAAACAGTTCATTATGGGAGCAGCAAAATGAGAAGACAAACCCGAGACGGGTCATTTTTTTTTCTACTGCTGCGTAACGTGTTAAACATTCATGCCATGTCTGGTTGCATAGCAACACCCGATGTTTAGACAGCGTCTGACGAGCCAGAGCCGGGGCCGCTGAGAGCCGGATGACGTGAACCTGAGGAGAAGACGGGTGAATGCCCAAGACGCTCCACATCGCTCCAGGACAAGAGATGTGAGTCAGACTCAATCTGATGGAGGAGAAGGAAACGGCGCAGATCAGCGACCTCTTCTTCTCCTGATGAGGAATCTTATCCGAGGATGAGGACCAGGGCTTATTTATGCATCATCATTTATCTGCAAATCACACATATTCACCAGAGACAGCACTCGCTAATGCAGGCTGCAAGAAAACACAGTGTCTGGACAGCGTGTGTGTGTGTGTGTGTGTGTGTGTGTGTGTGTGTGTGTGTTCTACTGCTAACACACACATTGGTTTCACCGGGCTCAGGTTTCTTATTTATTTACAGCTCCTGTCATCGACGGATTCATTTGAATTCCAGACCAAATTGTGCCGTTCAGGAAAAAAACCTTCTGAATCTTTATTTTCAACCTCCTGAGATTCACAGCCTCCTTTGCTTAAAACCACACCGACTGAGATCTACATGATTTTAAATCATGACCAAGTCTTGGCTATCAAATTTGAATATTCTTTCTATCAGATCGACTAGAATTTGTTCATTCACTGCAGCTTTGACACATTTTTTTCCCAAATACTGTATATGTTTCACATCAACAAAAAAAGAAAATTATGAGTCTAAACAAAATTTTTTACAACTTTAACACGACTTTAAAAATCATCTGCCTATAATAATGTCAGAATTTAAAGATATCTGTGTTTTTTGGCAGAGCATCAGAATCAGATGAAGGCTAGAAACGCATCGTTTGAACCGGTGTTATTATTTTAGGATGAAAGAAAAAAAAAAAAAAAAACTTTCTTAAATTATTCAGGCAGCCAAATCTGATATTTCTGCTCCAGCAAACAAGTCGTTCATCAAAGGTTTGGAAAACGATTAATCCTTGAAATATTCTCCTGCCTCACTTCCTCCAAAAAAAATCTACTTTGAAAATCAAATCATAGCTAACAAATTGCATGTTTGTGAGGCTTTTAATCATCATTTAATTTCATCAGCCGATATATTTGACAGACAATTCGCCCGACCACCTTCAGACCTCTGATCGCTGATCTAATTGAACGCTTTAATTATCGCTTACATGAGGTAAAACCAATCATCTGGAAATCTGAGCAAGAATTCCACTTCTTAAAGGTAGCGATCCCGGTGGCCAATCACAGGGCAGGACCTGACCATGTGACTGAGTGGACCAGTATCCACTGTGGGATCTGTGTGACGTCTCCTCCACAGGACGATGACTTTAGCAGCTCTTTCCAAAGCCTCCCAGTCCCCTCAAAGGGACTTTGGGTGTCCCTCAGGGCTGCGTCCTCGGTCCTCCACTAGTGTAATGTTTTCAGGTGACAGGATTTTATCTGACTTCATCCTTCACTGCAGATCCACAGCTTATTTTCCACATCTTTAAGGCGTCTCTGCTGGACCATAAGCCTGTTTTATATGCAGGTAAAACTAAACGTTTGATATTCAACCTGCCACACATATCAGAAGGATTCAGGCTGCTGAAACTGAAACTGAAGGATGTTGAGAATAAGTCTGGATGGCAGAGCCATCAAAGGCCAATCAGAACGCGACACAGA
Organism: Antennarius maculatus; assembly: GCA_013358685.1. Taxonomy (NCBI): domain Eukaryota; kingdom Metazoa; phylum Chordata; class Actinopteri; order Lophiiformes; family Antennariidae; genus Antennarius; species Antennarius maculatus. Next base: position 24,880,262 of record CM023612.1, read on the forward strand.
TGAGATAAATGCATGGAAACCAATCGTGTCCTTTATAATAATGGACAGACGACGCGACTCTGGTTCTCCTTGCTGATTTCGTTTCACCCCGGCTGATATATTCCTCATTCAGCTCCCTGAACCCCCGTATGAAAGGTGGGACGCTCGGCTCTAACAAACAGAAGGCAGCAGCGCCGCAGGTTGATTATTTATAAGGCCTTACCATATAAAACTCAAACGGCGTTACACTCTGCTCTCTGGTGGAATTTAAATGCGGCGCCAGCGGCGTCGGGTCACGGAACATTTTAACATTAGTTCTACCTCCTGTTCGCACGGAACTCCGCAGAAGTAGGTTCAAACATTGAGTTACACACAAATAAGAAAACCTGGAGACTCATAAACGACTTTACATAGAAAAAACAGAAATTCTACTTATCATTTAAGCCCTAAACTGTTGTCAAACACATGCGTTACATGATGCCTAGCAGAAATTAAGCCTAACTCTGTTAATTACTGCACTGACAGCAGATGCTGAGTAATTACAGAGGAGAAAAACGGCGAGTAAGGAGACCACAGACGCAACAGATTTCATGAATCATTAAATATGTTCGAACAAATGGTACCGCCATGATTATTCTGTCAAAATACAATAAATACTGTACATGCTCCTACCGGTGCCTTCCATCTCTTTATCTGAGCCGAGTGGCCCCGCCTCCCTGTCAGGGCAACAGATTGACCAGAGCCTACTAATAAAATAAAAAGAGATGCTCCCCCTGTGACGCTAGCGCTAAATCAATGTGGCCCTCGCTCCACACTGACAAGCACAGCCTCCACCGCCTTTACTGTGACACCAGGAATATTAAATTATGTCACCGCAGGGATTGGGGGGTGTGAGTGCGGGGGCAGGAAGTAGTGACGGAGTAGTGCAGACACATCGGCATTAAAATGAAACCGTTTTTCATTAAGTAAAAAAGAAATAGGTCACGGTTTGATGACTATAAGAGAGAAGGCTGCAGAGAGGACGAGAGGCAACCAGTGACGTCCAGTAAGGTTCATGGCTGGGGGGGGGGGGCACTGATTTCATCATAATCAGATTTACAAACGCATGAACCTACCGTGTAGATTATTCACCATTTCATTATCAGCAGTGAGTGGGTTATGTTAAAGTCTCAGAGAAGAATTATTTACACACACAAATAAACACATCTGATTTATAAAACTTATGTTGTTTCCGAACACATTTTTTATGTTACGTTTACTTAAAAAATGAAGTTCATGCGCCGCTCCTTCAGAACAAAAGCATCAAAAATATGTTGAGTGTAGATGTAATCCTTTCTTCTATAGTAAGGCAAGGTGAGCGTAAAACAAATGTATGGCTGCTCTTGACTCTCTGATTATAGATTGTAGTTTACTGTCACTTCTTCTACAGCTGAGGAAGAGGAATCCCTGGGGTCACCAGCGCCCCCTACCATGAGGCAGGAGAACTGCGTGCCTCACTTCCTGCCTTTTCCCAGCGGTTTCAGGAGCGCTCAACTCCAGAAAGACGTTACACACATGGAGATGTTGACAGAAAGACACTACTTTATATACATCAGGTAAATTATGGGGATTTAGTTCATAGATCAAACATGTTTGAACATTTTAATAGCGACATATAGAGATAGCTTTACGGTCTGTTTAGCTACCAGCACAGCTAGTGGAGTCATTGATCAATCCATGGATGCATTTGTAAATAAGAACCTGGTTAAATAAAGGTTAAAAAAATCAATGACTCACCGCAGGTCTCCAATCAGTGTTTCAGCGGTAAATTTGAGTAAAAATAACCTAAAATTGGTGACGTTAAACAGAAAACAACTATATAACCATTTAAGGTTTTTTTTTCCATTTTCCATTTTTTTCCTTTATGATGGCAGGTGAAGCCATGCTGGATACAGTTCCTTTAATTTCCTTCCCTGACCGGTTACCCCGGTGGGGGTAACGTTTATTCATGTCAATGGCCAGCGTTGAAAGAATCATGAGTCACAATCCTTTTTTTTATTATTATTATGCGTCAGAATGATTATTCATTAATTCTTCATCTTAATATTTTTAAAGACTCTGTGAAGCAGAAATGTGAACCCATCAGCCTCCCTCTGTGCACAGAGTTCAATAAAAACATCATGATGTGGTTATTTGGACTCTTACACTCTTTCTTTAGCACTAGATACCACTCTTTATGCTCCTATGCTTAATTGTCAGAAGTAAAATAACCATTTTCCATCTTTTGCACTGTAAAAAAAAAAATCTCAAAAACTGCTTATCTTAACCTTGTGAAGTTTCGTGTCAAAAAACAACTAAAGAACCTTGTAACTGAAGTAGAAACTGGACTAAAAAGAAACCCGGGGCAGTAAATCAATTCTTACAATGACATCTACTTCTATGAACACCAACGCGGCCCTCAACAAGTACCTCTTGAAGACCTTAAACATTCCCTCACTATTTCTGCTGTACTTTCAATCCAAACGAAGCGCCTGCATTCTGGATCCCACCTGAACAGGAAGCTGCCTTCAAGAGGACCGGACGAAGTCCAGCAGGAGGCATCGACACGGAGTCAACACGCCTGTCTTCTGCAAAAGGAAAGGACTGGATATACCGAAGCACCTCAGTCTGAAAGGTTTCTTCCTGTACGACTCACAGAACTCAGAGACTTCCTGGGAGGATCTCGATATCCCCCCCCCCACCCCCAACCTCAGATGACTTCAGGGCAAGCTTTGTTCTTGAGGCCAGGGGTCGTATCTTAATAGGGATAACGAGAATAGATCCAAACTAACAGGTGTTAATGCATCAAACCTCTGTTGTCTCGTTCCATCAGACATACTTTAGAGCAGAATCAATAATCCCCCGTCCCCCGAGTCAAGCTTTCCATTTTAGCAGCCAACATAGCTATGTTTACAATAATGTGTTTACCGCTGAAATGTCACAGCGTCTCTTGTTTGGCTGAAACAAATGTTAGCAAATGAGGTTCCATCGCTTCCATCAACTCGACCAGCTAGAGGAGCCTAGAGCGTCTAATTTTATGGACTTTATTCATTAATTCTAATGTTAACAAGGCAGTCAGGGACTGCAACATCCCGCGACACCCCTGAATTCAACATTTTATTCTGACCTACTCATTTTTGTGCCTCTGGCTTCCTGAAAATGTTGCTTTTTGTTTTGTGATTATATCTCATCAGATTTCAGAGATGTGTACCTAAACGGAACGTAGCGCAACTCAGGATGTCAGCCAATAGAATGCGCGTACGGTATCACGTGACTACCTACTAAAAATCCGCAATGAGTACAGAAGTTTTCTCAAGGTCAAGGTCATCATCTCATTTTTACCCCCTTTGCTGCCTGAGTCATGTGTTTTTTCTGTCATCTTTCTATCTGCAACGGTTGTGAAGATATTTGGTGGACCAACAGACGGACGGACGGACGAACACTGATAATTACAATACATCTCTGCTTCACTGGATGTAATGAAGGAGGAGGATAGCAGAAATATCAACTGTATGATGCATATTTCAGGCCATCTTCAGACCACCAGAAAAAAAAAAAAAAACTTGAGATAGCAAGAAAAACTCCCACGAATGAAATTCCCTTGGATAAAAATGCTTCGGACTAAACCCTTTCATTTTCTCAGATATTTTTTTTATTATTATTTTTACAGATGTTCTGTTAATTAGCGCTAACCTTATCCTCTCACTGTTGACATAATTTCACCTTTTGCCCATGGGGGGACTTGTGTCAGAGGGTAATAGTGTGAAGGAGTTTAGTTTGACAGAGTTCTCCCTGAAGCCTGAGGAATGAAGCTTTATCTGCTGGAGGTCTGAGGTCTGTCCTACAATGAACAGCATACAACCGGCAGAGTCAATGGAAGCTTTTTCATCTCCCTGCAGGTCTATGCAGGAAAAACTCTTGTGCTTCACCCTGACGGCTTTGTACAAATGCATAAAGTTTGAAGCAGTGAGCCAAGGTAATAAAGTCAAAGTCAAGTACTGCAAGTATGAAAGGCCTCAAAAGCAATGTCATGTATTTAAGACAAATCAAAAACAGCTTAGACCATAAGAGCAACGCGTCCAGGGGGGACCAGCAGGGGTGAGGGGCTTTCTGGATCCAGCATGCTCTATTTCCCTCTCCTTTATCTGTAATATGTGTTCGTATTAATATAGAAAAATGTGAAACTTCACTGTCAAAGTCTGTTGGAGTTAAAAACTCGTGTGGCTTGAAGGACAGTGCTTCAGCCTTCATCTCTGCATCTCTCAGACAGAAGTACGGCAAAGCACACTTGATCTGCTGCAACCGTTCACATCGTCCAAGAGGAAGGTCGACAGATTTGCATCACATTCAGCAAAAACAGGAGTCCTGACTTCATCAAAAGATAAATGAAGAGCGTCACAATCACAAAGGAGACGGATGGCAGGGACGTACATTTCACCAGAGGAGCCTTTCAAACAACCGATGTGAAGTAATTGTTTAAAAGAAATCGTATTAAACTGCAAAAGTGCTGAAATGAAACGCTGTGGAGCAACACAAGATGGTTATCAAGATTTCATCTGTTTCAGTAACTCTACGCAGAAAACCTCCTTGTCCCAGCAAGAAAGCGCCCGTCCACATTCCGCACATGCTAACAAGGTCCCGCGCTAAAATTGGCCGGCAGTTCTCTCCGAACAAAAATGTGTGAATTTGTAATGAAGCTCAAAATATTACAGGAGACCGACTGAAAACGATCACAAAGAGAGAAAAAACACTCAAAGCCCCCAGGAACTGGTTCGAAACTCACTTTCAATATATTGTCTATAGGCACACCATATATAATATATATATAAACACACACACATAAATATGATAGGAGTTGATATGGTAGCCACAGGTGGTAGCATCTTCTGTTACCATTATTATTCTAATAATATTACAGTATTTTCCACACTATAAGGTGCACCTAAAAGCCTTTAATTTTCTCAAAAACTGACAGTGCGCCTTATAATCCAGTGTGCTTTATAATCCAGTGCACTTTATAATCCAGTGCGCCTTATAGTGCAATCCTTATTTGCACAGATTACCTTTAACCGAAGCTGCATTTATCGTATTAATTCAAGTTTAAAATAATAGTTTTCCCTTTGACACTCGTGTCTAAATGCTATTTGTGGTCACACTTCATCATCCCATACATCCCTTTTCTAAACAGATCCGTAATGGAGCCTGATCTCCGGGTCGTTCGTCCTCGCTCAGCCGGCTGATTGTCGCCTTCAGGCGGTGAATCACGAAGAGAACACCGTGAGCCCGTCGCCATCCAAAGCACCAAATTTCATCAAAACCTGATCATTACTTTATAAGAAATCATGCAGGAAGTAATAAGAAAGGCCTCTCGACAAACACGACCTCCTCTCTGGAGACAGTTACACTAAAACCAGCCGCCGCCCGCGGCCGGGAATGAGGTCACTGCGTGTGGAGAGACTCCTGGAGCCGAAGGGATGAGCTGAAGAGATGCAAAAGTAGACAAATAATTCACCACAGGACGTTCTGTCATCACATCCCCCGCTGATGGACACGCGTCTTTACTGTTAGCTCGCTAACAAGCTACCGCCGCCGTGTGTTTATTCCATTTTCGGTTTATTAAATTCCAACACTTCCTCATTTAATCCTCGCTGACGCCTCAGGTTTTCATCTCTCTCGGCTAAAGTCACACGTTTCGACGCGTTTAGTCGCTCCTCAATCAGCTTCGCGTGAGTGGGCGTGTCTCCAGGTACAGGTGTGGCGTGTGTGGCTTTACATTCACACGCGTGTGTGTTAACATGTCTGAAAGGTAAGAAGCCGTAAACGGATGCTTGTCATGAAAACTCTCAGGCCTCGCCGCCGCGTCGCCCCGTCGTCCTTAAGGGCTCGTTTCAGCGACACGGACATCGTCTCGCTGTTTTGTCACTAAGCAGTGTGTACCTGTGTGTGTGTGTGTGTGTGTGTGTGTGTGTGTGTGTGTGTGTGTGTGTGTGTGTGTGTGTGTGTGTGTGTGTGTGTGTGTGTCCTGTCCATTTGCTACTGAAGGCGGGTCCCAAGAGTCCGCCTCTCCTAGTCAGGAATGACAGAGGCGACAGCTGAGTCCCTGCCCCCCCACGCCTCTCCACCCACACACACACACACACACACACACACTCTAAACCTCAAGCCCCACCCCCCGTGTTCGCCTATTGACAGGTCTGAGGCGACAGCGCCATGAATCTCAATGACCCAGCATGCATCAGGAACCATTACCTCCACGGCACAAATGTACACCGTGAATGTGGATCATCTGTGGTATCATTTGAAACACACACACACACACACACACACACACACACACACACACACACGGTGTGCATGCTAAACAGCCCCTGCTCCTCCTCCTCTGTCAGTCTTGGGGGGCACAGGGGGGTCTATGCTAAACGTAGCTCATGAATTATCAGCTGAGCGTGAATGTCAACAGGCCACACGTCTTCCCATCATTCTCAGGTGCTGACACGTCAGGAGGCCGGCCTCCAGCCCGCGGTGTGTGTGTGTGTGTGTGTGTGTGTGTGTGTGTGTGTGTGTGTGTGTGTGTGTGTGTGTGTGTGTGTGTGTGTGTGTGTGTGTGTGTGTGTGTGAGCAGAGCGCCCGTCGTTTACACCAGCAATCAGGTTCACAAGTAACATAAAAAACCTCTACCTCTACAGAGGTAGACACACCTGTACCTCTACACACCTGTACCTCTACAGACACACCTGTACCTCTACAGACACACCTGTACCTCTACATATACACCTGTACCTCTACAGACACACCTGTACCTCTACATATACACCTGTACCTCTACAGACACACCTGTACCTCTACATATACACCTGTACCTCTACAGACACACCTGTACCTCTACATATACACCTGTACCTCTACAGACACACCTGTACCTCTACATATAGACCTGTACCTCTGCACATACACCTGCACCTGTACACACCTGTACCTCTACACACCTGCACCTGTACACACCTGTACCTCTACACACCTGCACCTGTACACACCTGTACCTCTACACACCTGCACCTGTACACACCTGTACCTCTACACACCTGCACCTGTACACACCTGTACCTCTACACACCTGCACCTGTACACACCTGTACCTCTACACACCTGCACCTGTACACACCTGTACCTCTACACACCTGCACCTGTACACACCTGTACCTCTACACACCTGCACCTGTACACACCTGTACCTCTACACACCTGCACCTGTACACACCTGTACCTCTACACACCTGCACCTGTACACACCTGTACCGGATGACAGCGGTGTCATGCTGGCGGTGAGGACAGAACGTCATCACCTTCTCGATGAAGTCACGTCTGATTGGACGCAGACAGGGCGGAGTCATTTAAATTTGGGGTGGTGGGGGCGTGAACCAATCAGAGCTGTGGGTACACGCTCACATGACTGGATGTTTCAAACGTTCCAGTGGGCTCATGTCGGCGCCGCCGCGTCTCGATCACCTCCCAGGATGCATTTCACTGTAATACCCACAGGCTGGGGAGCAATATCACCTAATGCATGTCTGGAGACGCCGGTGGAGCTCAGGTACGTCGCTGAGGAGCTGCAGAATGAAGTACCGCCGGCGATGGGGGGGTGGGGGGGTCAGCGCTGAAGAGTCCCCAGATGAACAAACCCTCGTCTGACTCCTGATACCAATAAAATATACAGAAATACACAACAAACTGCAGTTTACGTCGTTAATTTGTTCCATAAGTCAGAAAACGACCAAAGATAACCGTTCCCAGTTCTGACTGCACTTCATTTATGAATGCATTTACATAATATTTGGTAAATATGAATCTATTTGAAGCTTGCAAACATTTAAACTTTATTTTTTAATGTAAATGAGAAAAAATCATCACCGTCTTGAGGTGCTTCATCCACATTACGGGTCACGAGGGTCGCTACAAGCAACATGATATTTTATGTTTTATTCCGATTTATTATACAGAAACATGATATTATGTGCTTTTAACGGTTTTCTAGCGATTTGATGATTCCACTATTTGTGGTGGACGTATGTAATGTGCAATAAGATGATGAAAACTGACGTATAATCGAAATCGACGTAACTCCAAGTGACCTAAATCGAGGTAGATCTGTAAATACATGTATATTGACTTCTGAGCAAACGTGAGACTCGACCACCCCCTCCCTCTCAGATGTAGATTTGCTGTTGAACTGAAACAGATTTAGAGTTTATATATGCAGAGCGGCGTGTGGAGTGGAGAGACTCCAGATTTACATCCAGCAGATATGGATCAAGGTTTGTGGGATGATACATATTCATACGGGGGATGGGATTGGGGTCGGCCTGGCTTTTGTTGTGTGCACACTGCTGAACATGTCCACACACACACACACACACACACATGCATAAACTTCTTAGCATATGGAATGAAGAGAATGTAGAGAAGTTTTAGACAGGAAGTCTGAACCTTTTAACCCTTTCCTGCCTTCCTGTCTCACACATGATCGGGTTTTCGACCCCGGAACCAGGAACCCCTTGTGATTAACGGATTCTGCGATAGAGTGACAAACATTTATCTTATTATTTACGGTAATATAAACGTTTCTGAACCCCCCCATACTGATATTAAACCACCTTCTACTTGTATCACCTTTAAAACACTCTGATAGACTGTTTAAAACACTTTAGTGTCTCACGGAAGTCCGAGACTCACAGAACGTAGCACACTTCAGGACGCTGTCAGCCAATAGAATGCGTGTACGGTATCACAGGACTACTAAAAATCCGCAATGAGTACAAAATTTGAAATATGACCTTGATCTACTTTTCCCAAGGTCAAGGGCATTCTTTAATTTCACCCCCTTTGCTGCCTGAGTAATGTCCGAGCGATGATGAACGAATGCACACTGTACACAAAAAAAGCAAAGACGTTTGAGTCGAGACGATTCCGTCAGTGTAAACGGGGTTCCATCGGCCACCACCACCACGTCTGGCCTCCATGGGGGGACGTAGGGACAGACGCCCTTCAGTCTTAATCTCCCTGAAGAGTCTGAGAGCCAAAGACTCTCTGACACCAAAGACTTCCTGGCTACTAATTATCTCCCATCATCCCTTGTAATAAACTCATGTTTACTTCAGCAGCTAATCCGTCCTGATGGAAACGGAGCGGGAGGACGCCGCCGATGGACGCCACCGCCGTCATCGGGCTCACATCGTCGTCTATTTAGAGACGCGAATCTAAACGCAACACGTGTCGCTGTTTTTCATCAGCCTAATCTATAATTGCATCACTCCCGCTCATCGGCTCGTCGACGCTATCCGTTCTACTGCTTCCCCTTCCCACTTTGTCTCACACACACACACACACACACACACACATTCTGTTTTTCTCTCGGGCTCACCTTTGCATCTCTAAACCCACTGTTAGCGCTCGTCCAACCCGCGAGAACTCATCGCCTCCCGTTACCAGCCGGAGCAAATTGAATGCTGGGAAACAGCCAGCCGGCTGTTACTGCGTGTGACTGGAGATACATCACCGCCTGGAAGATAATACCATCATGCACGTAACTACCCCGTGTGTGTGTGTGTGTGTGTGTGTGTGTGTGTGTGTGTGTGTGTGTGTGTACTTACCTACTGGCTGACCTGCAGCCCAGCCTCTAATAAGGGACATCTGGTCCTGTTTCACAGGACGGAGCAGCAGAGGCAGAATAAAAAGGTGCAAAAAGCATCAACATCCACTCCATGACAAGGGCTTTCTGTCGTGGGGGGGGTCAGACAATATTTAGGATGTATCTGAGGACTGGGAATGGGTAAAATGGAGAGGGGGTGATTTGAGAGAGAGAGACAGGGCAATGTGTGACAGGAAATACCAGCTTGGAGGGTGAATTAGGAGAGAGAATGAGATATATGGAGAGACGAGCGTCCAAAACAGAGCGGGAGAGGAGCAGACACGGCGAGCCGAGCCCAGACCAGGGAGCTGTGATGATGGGCTGGCAGTTTCCGAGCACCAGGCTGTTTTTCAAGGCTGTCAAGCACATTGTGAGGCATTGTTTGAAATGCCCCGGCTGATGGCTGACATATTTCTCATGAATCTAGCATGCCAGGCCGCGGTCCACTCCGCTACACTCCAGCTGACGGCCCACGCGTCAGCGGAGGGTAATTGGCCGACCTTGGCCCATCAGGGGCGGTTGGATGAGGAAGGGCGAGGGGAGAGGGTGGCGAGGAGCCGCTTGTAAATTCTCTCCCATATCAACGTGTTTCTGTCGCTGGCACTCCACTCTGACAGTTAACTATTACCACTGGAAGGGGTGAGATCTCACACACACACACACACTCACCATGTGAGCTCATATCGGCCGTCTTTCCCTCCATCCACTCCCTTGTTTTCTCCCCAATCTCCCACAATGCACCCTGGCGTCTACATCCCTGTCGTCTTTCTCTTTGTTGGGTTTCGTTAATCTTTTGTCACCATTCTTCTACCTCATCTTCACCTTCACCATCAACCTCTTTACCCCCTTCTGCCCTGTCTTGCCTCCCCTCTTTCGATCCAGCATCCCCTCTGCTCTTGTTGTCCCCCCCACCACCCCCACCACCTATGATTCCACCTGCCGCCATTGGGGGACGGCGGTTTGGAGACAGACCTGCAGAAATAACTGTGTTAGTCTTCAAATCGATACGGCCAGGCACCATATCACCTAGTCCTGTCGTGTGTGTGTGTGTGTGTGTGTGTGTGTGTGTGTGTGTGTGTGTGTGTGTGTGTGTGTGTGTGTGTGTGTTTGTGTTATTCTGAGTGTGTGTCCTCACTCTTCTGCCAGAGGCAGAAAAACAGCAGATGACCAAAGACATATCTGCCTTTTCCATCACTGGAGAAGGAGCGGATTTAACACCAGTACATCCCTTCCTCACGGCATCCATCCACCTGTATCTCCTCCTCTTCCTCTCGGCTGGTCGGACCTGAATTGTTCCTGTACGTTTAGACAAACAGCAGAGTTCATGTTGCCTCCAGAAAGCAGTGCATCCCTGGGTTGCGCTTCAAGAAACATTTGTGCATCCCAAAAGTAATAAAAGCATATACGGCAGAAGCGACGCAAGGATTGACTTTAAGTAGTAGCAGAATATAAAAACAGTTAATTTTAATGTTTTTATTAATAACATCATGACTGTTTGAGTAAAAAGACAAAAAACAGGTATAATTTTATATTAGTTTTATAAAAATGTTAATGCCTGGTAGTCATTTAAAAAAACAGTTTTAGAGATAAAGAAATATGTCTTTTTTTTCACGTTTGCTTTTCAGTCAATAGTTTTCTTTGCCTTTAATTCATATATTCTCCTGTGGACACTGAACCAAGCTGAAAAAAGCCTTCTCTACACACATTTAGTAATATCTGTAGTAATATCTGTCGTAATACCTGCAGTAATATCTGTAGTAATATCTGTCGTAATCTTCTTCTTTTCCTTTTTGGCTTTTCCCTTCAGGGGTCGCCACAGCGAATCAACCGCCTCCATCTAACCCTGTCTTCTGCATCCTCTTCTCTCACACCAACTACCTTCATGTCCTCTTTCACTACATCCATAAACCTCCTCTTTGGTCTTCCTCTAGGCCTCCTGCCTGGCAGTTCAAAACTCAGCATCCTTCTACCAATATATTCACTATCTCTCCTCTGGACATGTCCAAACCATCTCAGTCTGGCCTCTCTGACTTTATCTCCAAAACCTCTAACATGTGCTGTCCCTCTGATGTACTCATTCCTGATCCTATCCTTCCTGGTCACTCCCAGAGAGAACCTCAGCATCTTCATCTCTGCTACCTCCAGCTCTGCCTCCTGTCTTTTCCTCAGTGACACTGTCTCTAGACCAAACAACATCGCTGGTCTCACCACAGTTTTGTACACCTTTCCTTTCATTTTAGCTGAAACTCTTCGATCACACATCACACCTGACACTTTTCTCCACCCATTCCATCCTGCCTGGACACGTTTCTTCACCTCTTTTCCACACTCTCCATTGCTCTGGACTGTTGACCCCAAGTACTTAAAATCCTCCACCTTCTTGATCTCTTCTCCCTGTAACCTCACTCTTCCACTTGGGTCCCTCTCATTCACACACATGTACTCTGTCTTACTGCGGCTAACCTTCATCCCTCTCCTTTCCAGGACAAACCTCCACCTCTCTAGCTTCTCCTCCACCTCGTCCCTACTCTCACTGCAGATCACAATGTCATCTGCAAACATCATAGTCCATGGAGATTCCTGTCTAACCTCGTCTGTCAGCCTGTCCATCACCATAGCGAACAAGAAGGGGCTCAGAGCTGATCCCTGATGCAGTCCCACCTCCACCTTGAACTCCTCTGTCACACCTACAGCACACCTCACCACTGTCTTACAGTCCTCATACATGTCCTGCACCGCTCTAACATACTTCTCTGCCACTCCAGACTTCCTCATACAATACCACAGTTCCTCTCTGGGCACCCTGTCATAAGCTTTCTCCAGATCTACAAAAACACAATGCAGCTCCCTCTGGCCTTCTCTGTGCTTCTCTATCAACATCCTCAAAGCAAATACTGCATCTGTAGTACTCTTTTTTGGCATGAAACCATACTGCTGCTCACAAATGCTCACTTCTGCCCTTAGTCTAGCTTCCACTACTCTTTCCCATAACTTCATTGTATGGCTCATCAGCTTTATTCCTCTGTAGTTGCCACAACTCTGCACATCTCCCTTGTTCTTAAAAATGGGCACCAGCACACTTCTCCTCCACTCCTCAGGCATCTTCTCACTATCTAAGATCCCGTTGAACAACCCAGTCAGAAACTCTACTGCCACCTCTCCTAGACACTTCCAAACCTCTACAGGTATATCATCAGGACCGACTGCCTTTCCACTCTTCATCCTCTTCAGTGCTCTCCTCACTTCATCCTGGCTAATCTTTGCTACTTCCTGGTCCACAACAGTCACCTCTTCTAGTCTTTGTTCTCTCTCATTTTCCACGTTCATCAACTCTTCAAAGTACTCTTTCCATCTTCCCATCACACTGCTGGCACCTGTCAATAGACTTCCATCCCTATCCTTAATCACCCTAACCTGCTGCACGTCCTTCCCATCTCTATCTCTCTGTCTTGCCAGCCTGTATAGATCAGTCTCTCCCTCCTTACTGTCCAACCTAGCATACAAGTCATCATAAGCTTCTTGTTTGGCCTTTGCTACCTCTACCTTCACCTTACGCTGCATCTCCCTGTACTCCTGTCTACTCTCCTCAGTCCTCTCAGTGTCCCACTTCTTCTTAGCTAACCTCTTTCTTTGTATACACTCCTGTACCTCCTCATTCCACCACCAAGTCTCCTTATCTACTTTCCTTCCAGATGACACACCAAATACTCTCCTACCTGTCTCCCTGATCACATTAGCTGTAGTTGTCCAGTCATCTGGAAGCACCTCCTGACCACCCAGAGCCTGTCTTAACTCCTTCCTAAAGGTCATGCAACACTCTTCCTTTTTTAGCTTCCACCATTTCGTCTTCTGCTCTGTCTTTGTCCTCTTCATCTTCCTCACCACCAGAGTCATCCTACACACCACCATCCTATGCTGTTTGGCTACACTCTCGCCTACCACTACTTTACAGTCACTGATCTCCTTCAGGTTACATCGTCTACACAAGATGTAGTCTACCTGTGTGCTCCTACCACCACTCTTATAGGTCACCCTATGTTCCTGCCTCTTCTGGAAGAAAGTATTCACTACAGCCATTTCCATCCTTTTTGCAAAGTCAACTACCATCTGTCCTTCTGCGTTCCTCTCCTGGATACCAAACCTGCCCATCACTTCCTCATCACCTCTGTTACCTGCACCAACATGTCCATTGAAGTCTGCACCGATGACAACTCTCTCACTTCTAGGTATGCTCTGCATCACTTCATCAAAGTCCAACCAGAATTTCTCCTTCTCCTCTAGCTCACATCCTACCTGTGGGGCATACCCACTAACAACATTGAACATCACACCTTCTATTTCTAGCTTCAGACTCATCACTCTATCTGACACTCTTTTTACCTCCAGGACATTCCTAACAAACTCCTCCTTCAAGATAACTCCTACTCCATTTCTCTTCCCATCTACACCATGATAGAACAACTTGAACCCTGCTCCTAAACTTCTAGCCTTGCTACCTTTCCACCTGGTCTCCTGGACACACAGTATGTCTACCTTCCTCCTCTGCATCATGTCGACCAACTCTCTACCTTTTCCTGTCATAGTTCCAACATTCAACGTCCCTACTCTTAGTCCTATACTCTTGGCGCTCCTCTTCTCTTTCTTCGTGCGAACGCACTTTCCTCCTCTCCTTCTTCGACCAACAGTAATCCAATTTCCACCGGCGCCCTGTAGGTCAACAGCGCCGATGGCGGCCGTTGTTAACCCGGGCCTCGACCGATCCGGTATGGAAGTCATATGTTTGATTCGCATCTTTGATTTGGCAAAAGTTTTACGCCGGATGCCCTTCCTGACGCAACCCTCTGTATTTATCCGGGCTTGGGACCGGCACAATAAGACACTGGCTTGTGCCCTCTTGCGGCTACATTGTCGTAATACCTGTGGTAATATCTGTAGTAATATCTGTAGTAATATCTGTAGTAATATCTGTAGTAATATCTGTCATAATACCTGTGGTAATATCTGTAGTAATATCTGTAGTAATACCTGTGGTAATATCTGTAGTAATATCTGTAGTAATATGTGTAGTAATATCTGTAGTAATATCTGTAGTAATACCTGTGGTAATATCTGTAGTATTATCTGTAGTAATACCTGTAGTAATACCTGTAGTAATATCTGTAGTTATATCTGTAGTAATACCTGTGGTAATACCTGTAGTAATACCTGTAGCAATACCTGTAGTAATACCTGTAGTAATACCTGTAGTAATATCTGTAGTAATATCTGTAGTAATAACTGTAGTAATACCTGTAGTAATATCTGTAGTAATACCTGTGGTAATACCTGTAGTAATACCTGTAGTAATACCTGTAGTAATATCTGTAGTAATATCTGTAGTAATACCTGTAGTAATACCTGTAGTAATATCTGTAGTAATATCTGTAGTAATACCTGTAGTAATATCTGTAGTTAAATCTGTAGTAATATCTGTAGTAATATCTGTAGTAATACCTGTAGTAATATCTGTAGTAATATCTGTAGTAATATCTGTAGTAATACCTGTAGTAATATCTGTAGTAATATCTGTATTAATATCTGTAGTAATATCTGTAGTAATACCTGTAGTAATACCTGTAGTAATATCTGTAGTAATATCTGTAGTAATACCTGTAGTAATACCTGTAGTAATATCTGTAGTAATACCTTTAGTAATATCTGTAGTAATATCTGTAGTAATACCTGTAGTAATACCTGTAGTAATACCTGTAGTAATACCTGTAGTAATACCTGTAGTAATATCTGTAGTAATACCTGTAGTAATACCTGTAGTAATACCTGTAGTAACATCTGTAGTAACACCTGTAGTAATACCTGTAGTAATATCTGTAGTAATATCTGTAGTAATACCTGTAGTAATACCTGTAATAATACCTGTAGTAATACCTGTAGTAATATCTGTAGTAATACCTGTAGTAATACCTGTAGTAATATCTGTAGTAATACCTGTAGTAATACCTGTAGTAATATCTGTAGTAATACCTGTAGTAATATCTGTAGTAATATCTGTAGTAATACCTGTAGTAATATCTGTAGTAATACCTGTAGTAATACCTGTAGTAATATCTGTAGTAATATCTGTAGTAATACCTGTAGTAAGATCTGTAGTAATACCTGTAGTAATACCTGTAGTAATACCTGTAGTAATACCTGTAGTAATACCTGTAGTAACATCTGTAGTAATACCTGTAGTAATACCTGTAGTAATATCTGTAGTAATACCTGTAGTAATACCTGTAGTAATACCTGTAGTAATATCTGTAGTAATACCTGTAGTAATACCTGTAGTAATACCTGTAGTAATACCTGTAGTAATACCTGTAGTAATACCTGTAGTAATACCTGTAGTAATACCTGTAGTAATATCTGTAGTAATACCTGTAGTAATATCTGTAGTAATATCTGTAGTAATATCTGTAGTAATACCTGTAGTAATACCTGTAGTAATACCTGTAGTAATACCTGTAGTAATATCTGTAGTAATACCTGTAGTAATACCTGTAGTAATATCTGTAGTAATACCTGTAGTAATATCTGTAGTAATATCTGTAGTAATATCTGTAGTAATACCTGTAGTAATATCTGTAGTAATACCTGTAGTAATATCTGTAGTAATATCTGTAGTAATACCTGTAGTAATACCTGTAGTAATACCTGTAGTAATATCTGTAGTAATACCTGTAGTAATACCTGTAGTAATATCTGTAGTAATACCTGTAGTAATATCTGTAGTAATACCTGTAGTAATACCTGTAGTAATACCTGTAGTAATATCTGTAGTAATATCTGTAGTAATACCTGTAGTAATATCTGTAGTAATACCTGTAGTAATACCTGTAGTAATACCTGTAGTAATACCTGTAGTAATATCTGTAGTAATACCTGTAGTAATACCTGTAGTAATATCTGTAGTAATACCTGTAGTAATACCTGTAGTAATACCTGTAGTAATACCTGTAGTAATATCTGTAGTAATACCTGTAGTAATACCTGTAGTAATATCTGTAGTAATACCTGTAGTAATATCTGTAGTAATACCTGTAGTAATACCTGTAGTAATACCTGTAGTAATATCTGTAGTAATACCTGTAGTAATATCTGTAGTAATACCTGTAGTAATACCTGTAGTAATACCTGTAGTAATATCTGTAGTAATATCTGTAGTAATACCTGTAGTATTATCTGTAGTAATACCTGTAGTAATACCTGTAGTAATACCTGTAGTAATACCTGTAGTAATATCTGTAGTAATACCTGTAGTAATACCTGTAGTAATATCTGTAGTAATACCTGTAGTAATACCTGTAGTAATACCTGTAGTAATACCTGTAGTAATATCTGTAGTAATACCTGTAGTAATACCTGTAGTAATATCTGTAGTAATACCTGTAGTAATATCTGTAGTAGTACCTGTAGTAATATCTGTAGTAATATCTGTAGTAATATCTGTAGTAATACCTGTAGTAATACCTGTAGTAATACCTGTAGTAATACCTGTAGTAATACCTGTAGTAATATCTGTAGTAATACCTGTAGTAATATCTGTAGTAATACCTGTAGTAATACCTGTAGTAATATCTGTCTCTTCTTCTTCATTAACTTCTGATTGTTTTTATTCGTTGTCTCTTGCTTTTTTTCCAATTTTTCATCTTTTTTGGAGGCATGGTGATAATCAATCAATCAATCAATAAATCAGTGTTTATATAATGCTTAATCCCCCCAGCAGACGCTTTAACAGACAGACAAACCCAACAGGACTCTTCTTGTTGCTGGGGGGGTCTGACTAACTCCTGTCTCACTGCAGCTGGAAACCAGCAGACGTCTAAACATAACAGGAATTTCCGGGTTTGAAATTGAAGTAGAGAAAAACAAAAGCTGTGAATATTTTTGTTGAATGAGGTGCCTTTACAGCTCGCGTCCCAGAGACGCTGTAAACGTCGCTGTGTTTTTAGCGTGAGCCCGAACAGACTGACGACAGACCGTCGGAATGACCTCTGTTCCCGTCGGATGCTGGAGTTGGGTTTGGGAAAAAAAAAAAGCGCCAACACGCGCTGGAACCCGAGCCAACCGTCTCGTCGTTGCCAGCGTGCATTAGCACAGCTAACAGCAACGTGTTAGCATTCACGCCGGCGCCGCCGTCAGCATCCAAACCACCAAAACACTTCTCTGAATGCTGTTTTGCCCGCATGGCTTCTTAATGATGCCATCATTTATATGTGCTGCCTAAGTCTCGTCATTACCGCCTCATTTGGAGGAAAATGTGCGTACAGGAGGCGTCTAATTCAGACGACACTTTGAACATATAGCCCCTCTGCAGCACTCGGGGCAGCGCGAGGCTCAAGATGACAAATACTCCTTTTCCCTGCTTTCCACGACCCATTTAGCTCCATCGCAGAGACGTGGTCCATCTGTCTGCAGCCCCTCGTAAGATCTTTGTCCCGTCTCCCCACCATCCCGCTTCTCGTCTTTGGCTAATGAGGGTGTCGTCTGCCGGAAGCCAAGCGTCTCTCAGTTCCTCCAATTGCGACGGCTGAAGTCTCAAGTGCTGCTTAATGGTGGAGCGTCTTCACACGAAACGGACGGGCGAAAAAACCGACGGGCGAAACC
>CM023612.1:24903589-24936089 GCA_013358685.1 Antennarius maculatus
TATGGAGCCATAAATGATCAGGAAGCCTTTTAATCTTTTAATTCTGTAGCTGGGGGTGTAATTAATTTAACTAATTGTATTTTTTTCCCCCATGGTAACTAGTTACTGTCGCTGTCAAATAAATATTGTGGATGAAAACAGTTGTTTTTTTTATACCAGATCTGGTATAAAAAGGTGTAAATGTAGAAGAGAAGTCAGATTTCAGCCACACCAACACTCAGAACACGCGTGACCTCTCCATCTGGACATGCATGTCAGTGAAAACACACACACACAAACAAACTACTGGTGCACACACAGTCATTACGCTCATCGGCTCGGGGCCACAATTAAAGACGACGGCGGCTCCTGGAATCATTTTCAGAACACTGCCATCTGATTGGAGCAGACACGTCCAATCCCCAGGCCAGATTGTGTTCATAAAGATGGGACGAATAGCACAGTTATTATCACTGTGTGTGTGTGTGTGTGTGTGTGTGTGTGTCTGTGTGTGTGTGTGTGTGTGTGTGTGTGTGTCTGTGTGTGTGTGTGTGTTTCATAACAACCTGAGGACACACGTCCTTCCAGAAAAAGTGATTTCTGAACTAAGCAGCTCTCGTCCAAACGGAGGACGTTAAAGGATCACACACACACACACACACACACACACACATCAGAACATCTTCCTCCTGCATACGGGACACGTCTGAATAACCTGAACATTTCCTTGTTGGCACCCGGTCAGGAAAGAGGAAATCCCTGGTGATGGAGCGGTGATCAAAAAGAGAGACTTAATCAAACCTATTCATTTTATTTTTTACCAAAGGTTCCTCTCCTGCGCTCCACAACCACAGCAAGATTGCACTGTAATTTCCTAATAACAGCATGCAATTAGATGAAATTACACAGATTTTCAAAGCCCCCCCCCCCTTCTACCACCACCCTCGCTCCCACAATAAAAGTGCTACCTGGTCATTTTGTCTGCATTACCTGTGTGCTCTCCTATAATAATGCAATTATCCAGTGACCAGCATAATAATCTTGCTGAATTACACGGTGACCTCTGCCGGCGTGGCCCCCGCTTTCACAGCTCATCACTCCCAGGAATAATCGGGGAAGACTGAACCCAAATGATCCGTCTCTGATTAAGCGGCGAGTGAAAGCGTGCACACAATGGACACACAAACACGTCCAAGGACACACACAGACTTGTAGAAGTGAACAGGAGTCGGGGGGAGGGCGGCGGGGGGGGGGGTGATGGTGAAATTTGTGCGCATCACTTATTTATTCCCGTCATGCAACGACGCACGGCTTCCTTCCCTCTTTTCTGCTCCCCTTTTAGCTTTGATTCCTGTTTTAAAGTTTAATTTTTTCCCTTTTATCGGCGTCGTCGCCATCTAAAGCCTGATATGGTATTTAAGGAAGTAAGACAAAAGGGAAAGCAACCTGTCAGGTGGGAACCATGAAACAGAATAGGTGTGAGTACAATACCTGACCGACCCCAGGGGGCTCCAGCCGGTCTTGTGGGCTGGACCCGCTGGACCAGCTTGAGGCCCGTGGGACTGGTTTGGACTGGAAACCTCACCGGGGCGGTTCTGGTCCATCATCATGATCTGAGGTAATAACGCTCCCGACACTGACGTGTAAATGAGTCTGATGGTGAGTTCACCTGGAGTCACTAACACTAACTAACCTTCAGGTACGCTGAAGTCAGTACAGTTTGGTTAGGAGTTGGGGGTTCGGGGTTTACTGTATTTTTTTAGCAGCCTAATAATGTAAATTACATGATTGGATCGAGACTTTTATTGCATTATTGGTTTATTTATATTACAAACAATGCCAATTAATTACGTTATCAGTTGTTATCACATTATTGGTTTTAAGAAAGCGTTCTATGACCTTTTCAACGTTAGAAAAACATGATATTTTTAAGTATAGAGAGAAATATACATTAATAACGTTAAAGCTTTCACATTATGAACAAATCTGATGAACAAAACATGAAATAAAGGGATCCTTTCAAAAAACCTTCAGAGAGACTGTGATTAAACATGTTTTATCTTCAGATCAATAGTCCTAGATGAATGTACAGGACTATTGATTGATTGATTGATTAGTTCTTTAGTAGTCATTTGGATTATTCTGGTTTAGGCTGTGTTTCTTGATGAGTTGCTTCTCCTGAATTTTCAGAAATCATCAGAAACAATAATAATATTGATAACTTTACAGCTTAGCAATATTTGGTTTCCATGGAAACCTCGTGTAACAAAGTGAGTAAAGGTAATCGTGAGGCCACGGGACTGAAAGCGTTGAGAGAAGAGATGAGGGCTCAGACTCAAACCACAGAAGCTTCTGACGCTCCGCAACGAGAGAGCAAGTTGTGGGGGTTGGAAGCGGCCTGGACCACCAGGGGCACCGCAGCAGAGGAATCACACAGAGTGTGTTTGCAGACACGCCGTCAGACGAGCGAATGGCGACATGTCCGAGCATCAGAAGGGGAGGCGACCCGACCAGATGGCCGACCGCTGAGTGGCTGGAAAACACAGCCGTCTGTGGTGTGTGTGGGGGGTGGGGGGCACCAGAACGCTCAACAATGAAGAGACGGGGTCCCCCCCAGCAGAGTGTTGAGCTGGTTAGGAACGTTTGGAGGACAGATTTCCTTCCAATGATGGAATTAGATTTTCCTACTGAGAAATATCTAAATTCATCACTGGGGTCTGTCAGGTGACCTCTGACCTCTGTCAGGACTAGACCCCCGTCTGTCATGCTCAGTTTGGGTTTCCTGTCATTTCTGTGACTCATATCCTCAGTTGTGCTGTGAGATCAAATCCTAATCTCTAATCCTAATCTGAACCATAATCCCTAACTCCTAAACCTAACCTCTAGCCCGAAACCTAAGCCCTAATCATAATCTCTAACCCAAAACCTAACTCCTAATCCTTACCCCTAACCCTAAAGCTAACCCCTAATCATAATCTCTAACCCTAAACCTAACTCCTAACCCTAAACCTAACCCCTAATCCTAATCCCTAAACCTAATCTTAACCCCTCCCCCGCCCCCATTGCACCAGGTTGAGGTCTCCCTGCTGGTTGGTGAGACTAATGATTTGCTCTAGTCCCGTCAGCGTTCTAATCCCACAGATTGGTTCCTGCCCACACATCTCAGCACACATCAAGCTGCCCCCCCTCCTCTGGGAGGAAATAGAGAATTACCAGCCCTGCACTCATCACAGCTCACAGGTCACCTCATCGGCAGACCTCCACCGGGGGAGGGGGTGCTCGTCTATGGGTGGGGGGGCGAGGGGGGGCACCGCAAGAGGAGGTGAAGAGGAGGTCGCAGCATGAGAGGCAGTTTAAGGGCGAACCGAAAAGGAAATGTTAGCAACATTGACAGGAACCCCCACCGATGGAGGTTAGTGATGACATCACAGCGGCGCTGACGGGCAGCGAGACGCCATCATCAGTTATCCATGCCCTAGTGTGTTCTGTGCATTCGTTAAATTACATATTCAGTGGTAAAATCCCTGACAGGGTCAGTCTCGTGAGCTGGATTGGACCGCCGACCCGGGCCTGGAGCTTCTGGTGTATCTGATCAAACCCCTGAACCGTTCAGAGCCCCTCGTGTCTCAGCCGCGGCCCGAAACTCTGAACCGCCTCAAAGTGCAGCTAAACGCTTGGACATATGATCAACAGCAGAATCATCATCCACCCACAACATGAAGTCCAGTCAGACGTCCAGATTATACACACAAAAAACATGGATCTGATTCTGATTAGAAAGAACTGAAGAAAAAAAAGATCCAGCACTTCAGAACAAATAAATAATAATGTCAGCAAAAAACAGGAAATCACTAGTGTGTCCTCTAGTTACTGCAATGATTAGATTAGATTAGATTAGATTAGATTAGATTAGATTAGATTAGATTAGATTAGACTGGATTATATTAGATTAGACTGGATTAGATTAGACTGGATTAGACTAGATTAGATGAGAT
This sequence comes from Antennarius maculatus, assembly GCA_013358685.1. Classification (NCBI taxonomy): domain Eukaryota; kingdom Metazoa; phylum Chordata; class Actinopteri; order Lophiiformes; family Antennariidae; genus Antennarius; species Antennarius maculatus. Next base: position 24,907,564 of record CM023612.1, read on the forward strand.
TAGATTAGACTAGATTATATTAGATTTGATTAGATTAGATTAGATTAGATTAGATTAGACTGGATTAGATTAGATTAGATTAGATTAGATTAGATTAGACTGGATTATATTAGATTAGACTGGATTAGATTAGACTGGATTAGACTAGATTAGATGAGATTAGATTAGACTAGATTATATTAGACTGGATTAGATTAGATTAGATTAGATTAGATTAGATTAGATTAGATTAGATTAGATTAGATTGGACTGCATTAGACTATATTATATTAGATTATATTAGATTAGATTACATCAGATTAGATTAGACTAGATTAGACAAGATTAGATTAGAAGATATTAAATGATATTAGATTAAATTAGATTAGATTAATAGATTGGATCACATAATATTAGATGATATTAGATCATATTAGATGATATTAGGTTAGATTCGATTGGATTAGATTGGATCAGATTAGGCTACATATTATTATATTATACTCATATTATATTATATTAGAGGTTAGATTAGACTCGATAAAACTATATTAGATTAGATTAAATTGGATTAGACTAGATATTGATAAATTAGATTATATAAGAGATTAGACTAAATACCATATTATAGATTAGATTAGATTAGATCAGATTAGATTAGATTAGATTAGATTAGATTCAAGATGTTGAAGCGCGGCGGGAAGGCCTGCTTCCACCCCTGAAACACATCCACGCCGTCCGTACGTCTGTCCAGGTTCCTGGAGGAAGTCTCCTCTCTTACTTTAGACCCAAACGCGAAGCCAACGTCCACCGGGAGGTCAAAGGTCAGCGTGACCTTACAAAACACGTTTTCACCCGCGGCCCATAATTCATCTGTAATGGGATGAAATGAAGGCACTAATATCCAAAAACGTCACGGTGACATTTTGATGTTCTCTAAAAGCACTTTTACAGCCATTATTCCACACTCTCCCCCCCCCCACCCCCCACCCCCCGTCTGGGGCCGTATTTCACGTTTGTCCTGATGGTGAGTCAGGTGCCCACCTTCACACCGCACTGGTAGTAAAAGACGTGCGAAGCTTCATCTTCCGTTCAGCTTCTTTTAACTGAAGCTCTGTTCTCTGTAAAGGAAACTAACGCTTCCCTAGAATCACACGTCTACATGTGAGCTGCGTCACGGCTCCAGTCAGACCAGTAACCACGGGAGACGAGGTAACCGGAGTAATCTGATTACTTTGTCGGCTGCTGTTTGTCTCGCCTGTTAAAATATTTATTTCATGAGTTGATTTAGCAGAAATGATGCAAACAGGTAGCACGAAAAACACACGGATGTGTTGCTGGAGCTAATTTATGAGCTATTAAAATGTAAATGACACATTAATAAATCAAATTATTAAAAAGAAAAAAAAAAAAAAGAAAAAAAATTGAGGTTTTTATTTTAAATCTGCAAGTTCTGCTCCATCATTGGATTATAATAATAAAATATTCACATTTAATGACCATTTTTTCATGCATTTTTTACACGACTGCTCGCTAAAGCCGTGATCAAACGGAGTTGACACGCTGACCACGTCCTGTGTGTGTGTGTGTGTGTGTGTGTGTGTGTGTGTGTGTGTGTGTGTGTGTGTGTGTGTGTGTGTGTTGTGTATAAGCGCCCAACTCATCCAGGTGTGGTGTGTGTGTGGGGCTAAAGAGATGTTACCCTACCAGGGATGACAAAGGAGCACCAGTGGGGGGGGGGGGCGGGGGTAGTAGAGTAGGTAAGCGAGGGAATAAATGGAACGGGGGGAAGAAGACGGGGCAGAGATAGTGGAGGAGACAGATGGACGGCGGTGAAGACAGGAGCACTTAGGGATGATGGGGGGGGACGCCGACAGAGAGGAAGGGACGGTAAATTGACTGCCGAATGTCACATGGAAACAGTCTCTAATTGGCCAATCAGCCGACCCCAAATTGAGCCGCCGTTTCCTGAGCACCTGGAATCCACTGACAGGCTCACACACACACACACACACACACACACACACACACACACACACACACACACACACACACACACACACACACGATTTCAAACATAACAGCTGCCACCATTACCACCTCTTCATCTTCTGCCTCCGTTTCTGACAGATACTTTTAAGAAAGATCTTTGACAGCAGGGAGCTGACAAAGAGAGGGAAGGAGAGACTTTCTGTTTAATACGAGGGGGGGAGGAAGTCATCAGCTTCACCGCTCCGAGGCGCCGTGAGGAGGAAACCTCTGCGTGAGATAACAACTGTTTAAAGCACACATACATACAGTACATACATACATGTATACATACTGTATATATACACACTGTTTATATAAAAAGCTTTATTCATTCAGTTGTTCTTGTTTTATACTATATCACATGTTGCCGAAGGTGGCCCCCCCACATCATTTTATGTGGCCTGCCAGAGCATAAAAGGTCAAGGTCTAAAAATAAATAGGTCAAAAGTGTGTTTTTGCCCAAAAACTACATTTCCCACAATGCAATAATTCAACCCCTTTTAACTCTGACAAAAATGTGAACAAAGTCAACGTCTTAACTTGTGTCTGATGTTATTTTTCTTTATTGATTGATAGTTTGATCCTTGATTGATGGAGTTCTGTGGGTTTAATAACCTGACAAATGAAAAGGATTTATGTTAGAACAGAGAAACAAACAAACATATTTTTTCAAGTTACAAACTGAAATGTTTGTAACTTGAATAAGTAATAAATTCTGCGTTTTTTTAACATTAAGGAGTAGTTACATTTAGTTACATTACATTGAGTTACATTTAATTACATTTATTAGTTACATTAAGGAGTAGTTACATTTAGTTACATTACATTGAGTTACATTTAGTTACATTTATTAGTTACATTAAGGAGTAGTTACATTTAGTTACATTACATTGAGTTACATTTAGTTACATTTATTAGTTACATTAAGGAGTAGTTACATTTAGTTACATTACATTGAGTTACATTTAGTTACATTTATTAGTTACATTAAGGAGTAGTTACATTTAGTTACATTACATTGAGTTACATTTAGTTACATTTATTAGTTACATTAAGGAGTAGTTACATTTAGTTACATTACATTGAGTTACATTTAGTTACATTCATTAGTTACATTAAGGAGTAGTTACATTTAGTTACATTACATTGAGTTACATTTAGTTACATTTAGTTACATTTAGCGGCTACATTTAATGTAGCCGCAAGAGGGCACAAGCCAGTGTCTTATTGTGCCGGTCCCAAGCCCGGATAAATACAGAGGGTTGCGTCAGGAAGGGCATCCGGCGTAAAACTTTTGCCAAATCAAAGATGCGAATCAAACATATGACTTCCATACCGGATCGGTCGAGGCCCGGGTTAACAACGACCGCCATCGGCGCTGTTGACCTACAGGGCGCCGGTGGAAATTGGATTACTGTTGGTCGAAGAAGGAGAGGAGGAAAGTGCGTTCGCACGAAGAAAGAGAAGAGGAGCGCCAAGAGTATAGGACTAAGAGTAGGGACGTTGAATGTTGGAACTATGACAGGAAAAGGTAGAGAGTTGGTCGACATGATGCAGAGGAGGAAGGTAGACATACTGTGTGTCCAGGAGACCAGGTGGAAAGGTAGCAAGGCTAGAAGTTTAGGAGCAGGGTTCAAGTTGTTCTATCATGGTGTAGATAGAAAGAGAAATGGAGTAGGAGTTATCTTGAAGGAGGAGTTTGTTAGGAATGTCCTGGAGGTAAAAAGAGTGTCAGATAGAGTGATGAGTCTGAAGCTAGAAATAGAAGGTGTGATGTTCAATGTTGTTAGTGGGTATGCTCCACAGGTAGGATGTGAGCTGGAGGAGAAGGAGAAATTCTGGTTGGACTTTGATGAAGTGATGCAGAGCATACCTAGAAGTGAGAGAGTTGTCATCGGTGCAGACTTCAATGGACATGTTGGTGCAGGTAACAGAGGTGATGAGGAAGTGATGGGCAGGTTTGGTATCCAGGAGAGGAATGCAGAAGGACAGATGGTAGTTGACTTTGCAAAAAGGATGGAAATGGCTGTAGTGAATACTTTCTTCCAGAAGAGGCAGGAACATAGGGTGACCTATAAGAGTGGTGGTAGGAGCACACAGGTAGACTACATCTTGTGTAGACGATGTAACCTGAAGGAGATCAGTGACTGTAAAGTAGTGGTAGGTGAGAGTGTAGCCAAACAGCATAGGATGGTGGTGTGTAGGATGACTCTGGTGGTGAGGAAGATGAAGAGGACAAAGACAGAGCAGAAGACGAAATGGTGGAAGCTAAAAAAGGAAGAGTGTTGCATGACCTTTAGGAAGGAGTTAAGACAGGCTCTGGGGGGTCAGGAGGTGCTTCCAGATGACTGGACAACTACAGCTAATGTGATCAGGGAGACAGGTAGGAGAGTATTTGGTGTGTCATCTGGAAGGAAAGTAGATAAGGAGACTTGGTGGTGGAATGAGGAGGTACAGGAGTGTATACAAAGAAAGAGGTTAGCTAAGAAGAAGTGGGACACTGTGAGGACTGAGGAGAGTAGACAGGAGTACAGGGAGATGCAGCGTAAGGTGAAGGTAGAGGTAGCAAAGGCCAAACAAGAAGCTTATGATGACTTGTATGCTAGGTTGGACAGTAAGGAGGGAGAGACTGATCTATACAGGCTGGCAAGACAGAGAGATAGAGATGGAAAGGACGTGCAGCAGGTTAGGGTGATTAAGGATAGGGATGGAAGTCTATTGACAGGTGCCAGCAGTGTGATGGGAAGATGGAAAGAGTACTTTGAAGAGTTGATGAACGTGGAAAATGAGAGAGAACAAAGACTAGAAGAGGTGACTGTTGTGGACCAGGATGTAGCAAAGATTAGCCAGGATGAAGTGAGGAGAGCACTGAAGAGGATGAAGAGTGGAAAGGCAGTCGGTCCTGATGATTTACCTGTAGAGGTTTGGAAGTGTCTAGGAGAGGTGGCAGTAGAGTTTCTGACTGGGTTGTTCAACGGGATCTTAGATAGTGAGAAGATGCCTGAGGAGTGGAGGAGAAGTGTGCTGGTGCCCATTTTTAAGAACAAAGGAGATGTGCAGAGTTGTGGCAACTACAGAGGAATAAAGCTGATGAGCCATACAATGAAGTTATGGGAAAGAGTAGTGGAAGCTAGACTAAGGGCAGAAGTGAGCATTTGTGAGCAGCAGTATGGTTTCATGCCAAAAAAGAGTACTACAGATGCAGTATTTGCTTTGAGGATGTTGATAGAGAAGTACAGAGAAGGCCAGAGGGAGCTGCATTGTGTTTTTGTAGATCTGGAGAAAGCTTATGACAGGGTGCCCAGAGAGGAACTGTGGTATTGTATGAGGAAGTCTGGAGTGGCAGAGAAGTATGTTAGAGCGGTGCAGGACATGTATGAGGACTGTAAGACAGTGGTGAGGTGTGCTGTAGGTGTGACAGAGGAGTTCAAGGTGGAGGGGGGACTGCATCAGGGATCAGCTCTGAGCCCCTTCTTGTTCGCTATGGTGATGGACAGGCTGACAGACGAGGTTAGACAGGAATCTCCATGGACTATGATGTTTGCAGATGACATTGTGATCTGCAGTGAGAGTAGGGAACAGGTGGAGGAGAAGCTAGAGAGGTGGAGGTTTGTCCTGGAAAGGAGAGGGATGAAGGTTAGCCGCAGTAAGACAGAGTACATGTGTGTGAATGAGAGGGACCCAAGTGGAAGAGTGAGGTTACAGGGAGAAGAGATCAAGAAGGTGGAGGATTTTAAGTACTTGGGGTCAACAGTCCAGAGCAATGGAGAGTGGGGAAAAGAGGTGAAGAAGCGTGTACAGGCAGGATGGAACGGGTGGAGAAAAGTGTCAGGTGTGATGTGTGATAGAAGAGTTTCAGCTAAAATGAAAGGAAAGGTGTACAAAACTGTGGTGAGACCAGCGATGTTGTTTGGTCTAGAGACAGTGTCACTGAGGAAAAGACAGGAGGCAGAGCTGGAGGTAGCAGAGATGAAGATGCTGAGGTTCTCTCTGGGAGTGACCAGGAAGGATAGGATCAGGAATGAGTACATCAGAGGGACAGCACATGTTAGAGGTTTTGGAGATAAAGTCAGAGAGGCCAGACTGAGATGGTTTGGACATGTCCAGAGGAGAGATAGTGAATATATTTGTAGAAGGATGCTGAGTTTTGAACTGCCAGGCAGGAGGCCTAGAGGAAGACCAAAGAGGAGGTTTATGGATGTAGTGAAAGAGGACATGAAGGTAGTTGGTGTGAGAGAAGAGGATGCAAAGGACAGGGTTAGATGGAGGCGGTTGATTCGCTGTGGAGACCCCTGAAGGGAAAAGCCGAAAGGAAAAGAAGAAGACATTGAGTTACATTTAGTTACATTTATTAGTTACATTAAGGAGTAGTTACATTTAGTTACATTACATTGAGTTACATTTAGTTACATTTATTAGTTACATTAAGGAGTAGTTACATTTAGTTACATTACATTGAGTTACATTTAGTTACATTTATTAGTTACATTAAGGAGTAGTTACATTTAGTTACATTACATTGAGTTACATTTAGTTACATTTATTAGTTACATTAAGGAGTAGTTACATTTAGTTACATTACATTGAGTTACATTTAGTTACATTTATTAGTTACATTAAGGAGTAGTTACATTTAGTTACATTACACTGAGTTACATTTAGTTACATTTATTAGTTACATTAAGGAGTAGTTACATTTAGTTACATTACATTGAGTTACATTTAGTTACATTTATTAGTTACATTAAGGAGTAGTTACATTTAGTTACATTACATTGAGTTACATTTAGTTACATTTATTAGTTACATTAAGGAGTAGTTACATTTAGTTACATTACATTGAGTTACATTTAGTTACATTTATTAGTTACATTAAGGAGTAGTTACATTTAGTTACATTACATTGAGTTACATTTAGTTACATTTATTAGTTACATTAAGGAGTAGTTACATTTAGTTACATTACATTGAGTTACATTTAGTTACATTTATTAGTTACATTAAGGAGTAGTTACATTTAGTTACATTACATTGAGTTACATTTAGTTACATTTATTAGTTACATCTGACCCTTAGAGGTCAGACTTTATGCTGATCTTCGTTAAATTTTTTAGAATCCTGGTTTAAACTAATCTTAAACCCTCCTGAAGCCCGGCTTTAGACTCAACACAGCACTTTGCTGATTGGGCTTAAATGGGGATTCTTCCATGTTTAAATCACGCGTGGACACGTGTTGTGGCTGGATGAACACGTCTGCGTCTCCTGCTGCTCAACACGCAACCAGAAGAGTTTTTACTGTTTGCTTTACAATCCATGAAGCAGTTTGAGCCGCAGGAGAACATGGAGGCTGTTCAGCTAAAGGAGACGCGTTGTAGCGCTGTTGTTTGATTCCTCTGCTGTCGGGAGCAAACACACACACACACACACACACACACACACACAAAAACACACACACACACACACACACACACACACACACACACACACACACAGGGTTGAATTCTTGGTAAGAATGAGGCAGTAGAACCAGACCAATTGCTGCTGTGATCTCTGGATAAATGGCCTCTGGTATCACTTTACTCCTCTGGACACACACACACACACACAGACACACACACACACACACACACACACAAACACAAACACAACACATTTCCATACTGCTACAAAGGAATAATCCTAAAATACGAGGCCTCGGCTTGGATCTACACTCCCCTCTGCATCCACACACACTCCCACACACACACACACACACACACACACACACACACACACACACACACTCCCACACACACCAAAGGGAGATGAATTACTGAGTGGATGGGATCTGACATAACCCATAGTGGAAGTGGGTCACATGGGGGAAGAGGTCATCAGGGAAATAACACTGCAGTTGCACTACCCTTATTCTCTTTATGCATCCTCCTCTCAGCATCGCCGCCTGTCCCCCCCCCCCCCCCCCCCCTCGTCCCCGCTTCACACTTCAGTCTCAATTATTTTGTCAGAGAAACTTCTGAACAGCAATAAAGTTGCTAAAGTCATATTCTTTAAAAAAAAAAAAGAGAGAAGAGAATGAAAGGGAGAAGCTGGGTGTGAAGCACCGGTCTCTGGCTGCTGGTGAATCGCTCACATCTGTTCCTAATGGTGCAAATTTGACCAGTGAAAACTCCAAAAGCAGAAAGTTTGTTGGAATAGTTCACATGTGGTGAATGTGGCCAGACGAAAGCAGAATCGATTATTTCCAACGAATAATATAGTGTGTAAACACATATATACACATGTACACACATGCACACGCATGTAAAAACGAAGTTGAATTAGCCTCCAGGGTAAACTGTAGGTAACACCTCCCTGTTCTGTGCTGAACCTCATTAATGAATGTGTTCTAATAATATTTGGTTAATATGAATCTATTTTAAGATGACAAACAATTACATTGTATTTTTTAATATAGTACAGAAAAAAATACCTTTTCTTCCTCATTGTGGGTCAAAATGATAATGATATTATATATTTTATTCTGATTTATTGTATTAAGTGTTTCTTTAATACACAGAAGTGCGCTGCATTTTTTGTGAGTCACTTCCAGATGCTGTCAGCCAATGGAATGCGTGTACGGTATCATGTGACCACCTACTAAAAATCATTGATATAGGGAAGCCGTGCATAATGGAGAATGTAAGCCAAGGTTTAGCTGTACGGTACACAGGATGTACATGCTGCTCTAGCTCCACCCACATCATCATCATCAATCAGAAAGAAAAAAAACCAAAACAAAACGCACTGGCTAACGTTAGCTGTGTGGCGCTAATGTCCAGCAGTCAGAACAATTTCTCGTTTGTTGGATTTAAATATATGATGAAGTAGATTTTTTGTGTTTTTTTTAATTGTATTTTTTTAAAATAGGGTCTGGATGTGTGTGTAATTTACCTGTGGGGATAAAAATGATTATATAAATTTATTTTTTTCTAAATTTAATGGTTATATTTGTCCAGTGATGTGTGTTATAAAGTCATTTTCCGTTTAACGTCACCAATTTTAGGTTATTTTAACTCAAAAATTGGTGAATTTTCACATTTACCATTGAAATCCTGGTTAGAGACCTGCGGTGAGTCATTGATCACCATGGATTGATCAATGACTGGAAACCAGCGAGAGCAAAAACGTCCTGTCATCCATCGCTCTGAAGATGTGAACGTGTTTCAGATTAGCAGATTAAAATCTGAATTTAAAGTCATCCAACAAATAAAAGCAAACACTGATATTCAATGTGGCGTCGTCTTTACGTCGCCGTGATCTGTCTGAACAGTGTGTGCTCAAGATACACACACACACACACACACACACACACACGTACATTAGTTTACACATACAGTAATTAAGCCATCTGAGTATCAAACTAGCTAGCTTAGCTCCAGGGCAGAATGACAGCCGTTGTGTGTGTGTGTGTGTGTGTGTGTGTGTGTGTGTGTGTGTGTGTGTGTGTGTGTGTCCATACGAGGTGGCATATGGCCAGGCTGCCGGCTGCAGTAGAGATTCTGTCGTTGCTCCATCAGTCTGCACTAATCCAGTTGTCCAAAGGGAGATGTGGTAACAGAGAGGGGGGGGGTGGGTACTGAGAAAGAGATAGAGTCAATGTGTGTGTGTGTGTGTGTGTGTGTGTGTGTGTGTGGGTGGGTGGGGGGGTTCTACAACTGGCTGCTCTCCAACTCCAAATGGCAGGCCAGATGAGGATATCTATTAGAGGGTGAGAGTACAGAAAAGACCCCCCCTCCACACACACACACACACACACACACACACACACACACACACACACACACACACACACACACACACACACACACACACACACACACACACACATATGCAGCAATCCATACCAGCAGTCAGACACATTAACAAGCACTCATACGTACACATCATAGGCATAAAGAGACCACGTGTGTGTGTGTGTGTGTGTGTGTGTGTGTGTGTGTGTGTGTGTGTAATAAAAACCAAGATGCAATTAGAATGACAAAATGACTCAGCCTAACCCCCCCCCCCCCACACACACACACACACACACACATCTCCTGCAGCCTGTCCTTCACACACAGGTCCCACAGCGCCATCTGCTGGATGAACGCGTCCACAGGCGCCATGGCACAGGTGCCTGTGGGCCCCCCCATGTCCACAGGTTGGACATGGGGGGGCCCACAGGTGACGGAGGGGCGCGGCCTCCTGACTCACCTGTACTTTGTCAGTCGTAACGGCAGCTGTTAAAAAAGAGTGTTTTATGATCACTAGTGTATTTTCACCAGTGTATTTTCACTAGTGTATTTTCACTAGTGTATTTTCACTAGTGTATTTTTTATAGTGTATTTTCACCAGTGTATTTTCACTAGTGTATCTTCACCAGTGTATCTTCACCAATGTATTTTCACCAGTGTATTTTCACCAGTGTATCTTCACCACTGTATTTTCACCAGTGTATGTTCACCAGTGTATTTTCACCAGTGTATTTTCACCAGTGTATTTTCACCAGTGTATTTTCACCAGTGTATTTTCACTAGTGTATCTTCACCAGTGTATCTTCACCAATGTATTTTCACCAGTGTATTTTCACCAGTGTATCTTCACCAGTGTATTTTCACCAGTGTATTTTCACCAGTGTATTTTCACTAGTGTATATTCACCAGTGTATATTCACAAATGTATTTTCACCAGTGTATTTTCACCAGTGTATTTTCACCAGTGTATCTTCACCAGTGTATCTTCACCAGTGTATTTTCACCAGTGTATTTTCACCAGTGTATATTCACCAGTGTATTTTCACCAGTGTATTTTCACCAGTGTATTTTCACCAGTGTATCTTCACTAGTGTATTTTCACCAGTGTATCTTCACCAGTGTATTTTCACCAGTGTATTTTCACCAGTGTATTTTCACCAGTGTATTTTCACCAGTGTATCTTCACCAGTGTATTTTCACCAGTGTATTTTCACTAGTGTATTTTCACCAGTGTATTTTCACTAGTGTATCTTCACCAGTGTATATTCACAAATGTATTTTCACCAGTGTATTTTCACTAGTGTATTTTCACCAGTGTATTTTCACTAGTGTATTTTCACCAGTGTATTTTCACCAGTGTATTTTCACTAGTGTATCTTCACCAGTGTATCTTCACCAATGTATTTTCACCAGTGTATTTTCACCAGTGTATTTTCACCAGTGTATATTCACCAGTGTATATTCACCAGTGTATTTTCACCAGTGTATTTTCACCAGTGTATCTTCACCAGTGTATTTTCACCAGTGTATTTTCACCAGTGTATCTTCACCAGTGTATTTTCACTAGTGTATTTTCACTAGTGTATTTTCACTAGTGTATATTCACCAGTGTATCTTCACCAATGTATTTTCACCAGTGTATTTTCACCAGTGTATTTTCACCAGTGTATCTTCACCAGTGTATTTTCACTAGTGTATTTTCACTAGTGTATTTTCACCAGTGTATTTTCACTAGTGTATCTTCACCAGTGTATCTTCACCAATGTATTTTCACCAGTGTATTTTCACCAGTGTATTTTCACCAGTGTATTTTCACTAGTGTATTTTCACCAGTGTATTTTCACCAGTGTATTTTCACTAGTGTATATTCACCAGTGTATATTCACCAATGTATTTTCACCAGTGTATTTTCACCAGTGTATTTTCACCAGTGTATCTTCACCAGTGTATCTTCACCAGTGTATTTTCACCAGTGTATTTTCACCAGTGTATCTTCACCAGTGTATTTTCACCAGTGTATTTTCACCAGTGTATTTTCACCAGTGTATCTTCACCAGTGTATTTTCACCAGTGTATCTTCACCAGTGTATTTTCACCAGTGTATTTTCACCAGTGTATTTTCACCAGTGTATTTTCACCAGTGTATCTTCACCAGTGTATTTTCACTAGTGTATTTTCACCAGTGTATTTTCACCAGTGTATTTTCACCAGTGTATTTTCACTAGTGACCTGTTCTCACATGTTTCCATCCGACATGTTTCCGCTGATAATTTGCTGAATCTTTTCGTGACGTTGGACCAAACCGTGTCCCAGAATTCCCGTGGAACACTTGTTGTGTGGAACTGGTCTCATGCTGATGAAATGAATGGGCTGCACTTACCGCCACGCTGCGAGGAAAGGCTGCCTCCCCAACGTGGCGCCGGCTGCTGGACGACAGAATTAAATAAATGGTGGATCCCATGATGGGAGGGAAAACAAAGCGATGCTCACGGGTCCGGATGCTGACGGAGCTCAGCGTGAGCTCCATCCCATCATGCAGCTCTTCATACAGGTCACATGACTTCTGTTTATATTATAGGCCTGTCAATATCCTGTTTGTGCTACGATGGAGCTGCGCGTGTCACCATGGGAGGGGGGCTGGTGCTCAGCCAATAACACACATGTCCCCTTCATTTCCTGCCATCGTAATAATCAACACATTCTGGAGGTAAAGGAGTGAGTGGGGTGGGGGGGGCATCAGGATGTTCCAGGGTTCACAACCAAACCAGGAAATAGACGCATCCGGGATGGATGTGACTTCACTCTGGTCCCAATAATAATAATAATAATAATAATAATAATAATAATAATAATAATAATAATAATAATAATAATAATGATAATAATAATGATAACAATAGTAAAAAATTATAATAATAGTAATAATATTAATGATAAAAATAATAATAATAATAATAATAATAATAATAATAATAATGATAATAATGATAATAATGATAACAATAGTAAAAAATTATAATAATAGTAATAATATTAATGATAAAAATAATAATAATAATAAGGAAGAGTCCACAGAGGCTGGCAAACAGTTTGTAAAGGCAGTAATGAGCTGAGGTGTGAGGTCACGTGATCACACGACGACCATATATGGAAAGAAAAGGCATGTTTAACAGTGACACACATCCAGCAGTCAGCTAGCTTAGCTTAGCACATAGAGGGTTGCGTCTGCCCTGAGGGACACCTGGGGGCAGGTAACCCCCCCCCCACCACGAGGCTCCAGCTTCGTCTTCACGGTTCAGATAAATGATGGTTATTGATCTCCTGCAGTCACACACTAAGCGTGTGTGTTAGCATGTGTGTTAGCACCTAGCACGCCTCCCTCCTTTACACAACCTGCGTCGTTCATTAAATTCTGGCTTCTTTAATGATGAGAATAAATGAGCTCATTATTAAATGTTGGGAGCTGTGTGTGTGTGAGGGAGTGTGTGTGTGTGTGTGTGTGCATGTATGTTTCCACGTGTGTGTGTGTGTGTGTGTGTGTGTGTGTGTGTGTGTGTGTGTGTGTGTGTGTGTGCATGTATGTTTCCACGTGTGTGTGTATGAGTGTGTGTCTTCAGGTGTAACCTCTACCTTGTTAGCGCTCCGTCTCACGGGGTTAATTCCCCTCTTTTATCCCGGATCTGTTATTTCCTTTACTGTGTGAGAGGAGTGTGTGTTGTCCTTGGGTTAATCCCTCATGATCACCAGCACAGGGAGTGGGGGGGGTTAGTTGTGTTACCAGTGCATAGTGCTGCAGCACCACGCATAAGACGTGTCATGATGTACAGATATAATCACATGCTGTTCATTTACAGAGCATATTTATCCTAAATGTGATGCTTTCATGGATGAGAGGCGGCGATGGCGACTCCTCACGCCGACGCCAAATTAATAGCTAAATGCTTTTTAACGGAAACAGATCGTTTGGGAATAAATCCACCGCTAACGACGCTCTCGTTAGCATGTCACGCGTGTGGACCGGAGCACGGTGAGGGCTGTGGCTGCTGCAGTTCTGACGGAGGACAGTAGGGGGTGCTAAGAGACAAGGGGGGCAAATGCATGATAAACGAGGCAGTCAGAAACTGCAACGTCCTTTTTAGGCACACATCCTGCAACGTGTGCCTAAAAAGGTATAAAAGTGAAAATTTGACCTTGACCTGGTTTTTCAAAGTCAAAGTTGTGATCTAATTTTCATCCCCTGAATATAACGCCTTTGGTTTCGTCTTTCTATCTTATCCAGTTCCTGAGATATGTGTAGAAAAAATGTACAAAAGTTGACATTTGACCTTGACCTAGCTTTCTCAAGGTCAAGTTCATCACCTCATTTTCATCCCCTTTGCTGCCCGAGTCAGGTGCTTTTTCTTTCATCATTCTATCTGCACTGGTGGGCCGCTTTGAAGCGGGATGTAATAAAATACGCGACGACCCGAGAAGACGTGTCGTTGTCGTCCTTCAAAACGTTCCAGACGCGATGTTACGAATACGTCTACGTTATTTGATCCATCCAACGGTCACCATACGGAAAACAACGTCCAAAGTGGAGCTGCACTGGGAATGTCATTATTTTTTAATACACACATTCAATAACAAAATTAAATACAATTGCTTTATAAAATAATCACACCTGGGGGGGGGGGTGGACGGGGGACGGACACGTTGAGTCATATTAAGACATGCAGTGACAGATATAAAAAATAGACATTTCTTTTTTTCTTTTCCTGTACAAACATACATGACACATATAAATATAGAGAAGTCGAAAGAGGCGTATTTTTAAAATACAAAGATCAAATTGTACAGTTACATTCCAAGATAACCAAACAGGAGACGTCGCACAATATTCAAGTGAGTTAGCGTTTTTTTTTTTTTTCAAACACACACTTTACAATATCGTACAGTAGCCCCCCCCCCCCCCCCCGCCGCCCCCGCCCCCGGTGGGTGTGTTCACGCTGCTGTAAACATCGGGTACAGTTTCAGTTGGTGGGATTACGTTAGAAATCACTTGTTCAAGCAACTTTTCACAGACTGTAATAACAAGGACGCAATCTGTTGTGGGAGCGCTCGTTTCTGATGCCTCTAAGTCGCCTCCATCACGCCCGTCTTTACTTTTCACTGTGGAAATCTCACGGCGCCGAGAGGAAAAGAGGATATTTGGTAAAAGTAAACAAGACGAGCGTTACCAGGGACAAGAAACAGTCATCGGCGTAGAGTAGAAACGTGGGCACGGAGAACAGGCGCTCTAGTTCTGCCTGACGTCCTGCAGCAGCTTGTTGATCTCGTGGACCAGCTCGCTGCTGTCCACGCCCGCCTCGTGGCGCCCGTCGCCGCGCTTGCCCCCCGGGTGACCCTGATGGAACACCCCGTCGAAGTCGTCCTCCTCGTAGTTCTCGGGGATCTCCTCCATGGCCGGCAGCCACTTGAGGTGCGACGCTTGTCCGTTGGGGCAGTTGGCGCCGGACGCGGAGGAGGGCGAAGAGGAGGAGGAAACGTTGCCCCCCACAGATCCGCTTCCGGGGTTTAGGTAGTGGGTGTTGGCCGCCCAGGCAGCCACGCCCGGAGGGTAGGCAGGGCCTTTCCCGCCCGGCAACAACCCCCTCCGGTTGTCCTGAGGAACGGCATTGTTACTAAGGTTACCAGCGATGCTGCTGCCACGCCCGTTCCCCTTCTCTGAGGATGCTGAGGGGGGGCTTGTTTCGGTGCACTCTGAGTAGGAGTCCATGTTAGGCGGGAGGAGCCTCTGGAACACAGAGTTCATCTCCGTGAGGAGGGAGCCGGCCCCCCCCGCTGCACAGCCATCGCTCCCTCCTGGGGCCGCCACCCCCCCAGCATCCCCCTCCTCGTTCCCAGACTCCTTTCCGAAAGTGGAGAAGCTCTTGCGGCACTCGGAGTCGACGGAGGACTGGTCGTCTTCGATGGGGGGCTGCTGGGAGGACTCCTCCCCGGGGATGTACATGTTGTTGCGGTAGTCAGCGGAGGAGGCGGTGGAGGACAGGGGGGGCATCCAGCACTGGTCAGAGTGTCCCAGGACACGGCATTCATCTGTGCATAGTCTCATGGCTGCAGAGGGGGGGGGACAAGAGACAAACCAACAGCCAATCAAAACATGGGATAAAAAATGGTCCTGCTAGTTAGGGCGAGGGGCGTGTCACCAGACAGGTTCCTGTCCAGGTGAACAGGTTAGGGGCGTGTCACCAGACAGGTTCCTGTCCAGGTGAACAGGTTAGGGGCGTGTCACCGGATCGGTTCCTGTCCAGGTGAACAGGTTAGGGGCGTGTCACCGGATCGGTTCCTGTCCAGGTGAACAGGTTAGGGGCGTGTCACCGGATCGGTTCCTGTCCAGGTGAACAGGTTAGGGGCGTGTCACCGGATCGGTTCCTGTCCAGGTGAACAGGTTAGGGGCGTGTCACCAGACAGGTTCCTGTCCAGGTGAACAGGTTAGGGGCGTGTCACCAGACAGGTTCCTGTCCAGGTGAACAGGTTAGGGGCGTGTCACCTGATCGGTTCCTGTCCAGGTGAACAGGTTAGGGGCGTGTCACCGGATCGGTTCCTGTCCAGGTGAACAGGTTAGGGGCGTGTCACCAGACAGGTTCCTGTCCAGGTGAACAGGTTAGTGGCGTGTCACCAGACAGGTTCCTGTCCAGGTGAACAGGTTAGGGGCGTGTCACCGGATCGGTTCCTGTCCAGGTGAACAGGTTAGGGGCGTGTCACCGGATCGGTTCTTGTCCAGGTGAACAGGTTAGGGGCGTGTCACCAGACAGGTGAAAACAAACAGGAAGTTCATTTTAGCACTTCCTGTGAGATAAATCTGAGCTTACACGTTTAACTAGAGTGACATAAATGTCAGAAAATCAGGAAGAATCACCACGGAGACGCGAGCCAGGTGTGACAAAAAGGTTTATGTGCTTTTAAAACAAGCAGAAATCATCCAGATTAGAAGGGAAATCCTCTGTCCTACATATTAAATGTCAGCTCGGATTATATTTTATATTTCCATTCACAAACTGAGATCTGAGCGGTTCAGAGTCCAAAAACAATCAAAGGACGACCCAAAGAAGAGGATTGTGAATACGAGCTGCGCTCAAACGCATCGCGGGGCGGATGTGAACGTAACGTGGGGCTCCATCTCGCCGAGGATTCGCTTGTTTGGTTTCTTTATCATATCTAGAATGAAAACCCGTCTAAATAGAAAATCTAAACAAATTAAATCCATTGAAGAGAAACAGGGATAATCCTCCCTCTTGGCCCATTATCTCTTTCCCTCTCCTTTTTTTTTTTCCACATTAGCATAAAAGATAGAGAAAGAGGATGGGGGGGGGACACCTTAAGTCTTTGAGAAACAAAGGAGATAGAGGAACGTCCTCCCTTTCCTCCGCGGCGGCGGCGGCGATAGAGACGCTGAACAGGTAGAGAAACGAGAGAGAGAGACGGGAACGAGGGAGGAAGACAGGAAGTGGAAGAGAGAGAATAATATCATTCTAAAAGCAATTACGATGAATTCTCCTCAGTTCAGACATGAAAGTGTACGACTGTCACTCACCGGGGGGGGGGGGCGAACAGGAGGGGAGGGAAGAAACAGTCGCCTCCGATGAGTGACAGGCAGCTCATTCGCGCTCCAGGGAGGATTTTAGCGACACGACGCTAACTTAGGGCCAGATAACACACACACACACACACACACACACACACACACACACACACACACACCGTCACCTCGCTTAGTGTGATAACGAGCGTGGAAATGAGGGCTATGTGGATGAATAGGGCTGAACACAATAAGGATTGTGTCCCGGGGGGGGGGGGGGGTATTGGGGCAGGTGGAGGCAAATAATGGGGTCAGGCGTGACGTTGTGTCGTGGGACGGAGGGACGATTCCGTCCTGCTTCTCCGGCGTTTTCATTTTCCAGACGTTCACGACTTCACCTCATTGTGGATTTTTAGTAGGCAGTCACATGATATCGTACTCGCATTCTATTGGCTGACGGCATCCTGGGAGTGCGCTGTTTTCCGGGACTCATGGAACGTAGCGCACTTATGTGTATTAAAGAAACACTTTAAAAAGCACCAGAGTGGAATATAAAGTGCGCCCTCATGCATTAACACTCGCAACTTCACCTCATCGCGGATTTTTAGTAGGTAGTCACGTGATACCGTACTCGCATTCTATTGGCTGACGGCATCCTGAAGTGCTCTACGTTCTGTGAGTCTCTGACTTCCGTGAGACACAAAAGTGTTTTAAACAGTCTATCAGAGTGTTTTAAAGGTAATACAGGTAGAAGGTGGTTTAATATCAGTATGGGGGGGTTCAGAAACGTTTAAATTACCCTAAATAATAAGATAAATAGTTTGTCGCGATATCGCGCAACTCGTTAAACCCGTGTTGTTCCTGGAACGCATTAACAACGAGGGATTACTGTAATTGAATCCAGTTGTACAACAAAACTCTGAAAAGAGTCTGAAGCAGCCGTCCAGGTTAAAGGTCAGACACCTGACGGATGACATCACTGTGGGGCTCACCTGGGTGGAGGCGGTGGTGCATTTCAAGGTGGATCAGGTCAGAGAAGCCCTCCCCCAGCAGCAGCCTGTCCACGGGGGACTCCCTCCCCATGTCACAGTCACTGTCCCCCGCCTCGCTGTCCCCACGGCCGCTGTCCTTCAGGCTGAACTTGTCCATGTCTTGTAATGCATACCTGGAATAAGGAAGAGGAGGTCAGCGCCCTCTGCTGGCGGGATGATGGACCCCGTCCAGAGAGACTAAACCGTCCGTCGTATCTCTAGACGCCATAAATCCCTTCCATAAGTTACCCACAGTCGCCACTAGGGGCGCTGATGAATCCCTCATGATGGTTTGCAGATATGAAGAGGAGGGTAACGGCGGATGCACACGCAACAAATGAAGTTTCCTGCTTTTTGGAGTGAATGGCATGACAACTGGAACACGCCCAAAGAAAAAAACAACAACACGCCATCCAACCATGATCTACACGGACGCCACCAACCAGCCAATCAGGTGGAAACATGTAGTACACAATGAGGAACAAGTGGTTTCAAAAGTAAACAAAGGAAAATCTTTCGGGAGGGGGGGTGGTGGTAGAGGGGAGTGGGGGGGCTGAGGGATCGGGGTAAATTACCTGTAGCTGCGGGAGTATTTGTTGCCACGGAAACTGGGTCTGGGCTGGTACTGGCCCTGATGGAGCATGGACAGAAGCTGTGAGACTTGCTATATCCGAAAATAAGAAACGAAATAAAACAAACAAAAAGAAACAGAAAAAAAAGGGGGGGATGAATAACAGACGGATAAATAAAGATGGGGCAAAAAAAAAAAAAAAAAAAGGAGGAGGAGGAGAGAACAAGGAGACAAAATATCGGATGAGTAAACACAAGATGGATGATGAAGAGGAGGCAAAACTGGGCGATGTAAAATGGATGATGTGGTAACCAAACAAAAGATGGTGGTGATGGTGATGGGTTTGGGTGGGGGTGGGGGTGGGGGGGTGCTGTTAAAGGGGGGTGTGGTTATGATGAAGGTGATGGTGACAGGATGTAAACAAGGGGAAAGACAAACGACACGTCCAAAATCATCAACGGCGTTAATGAGAGTCAGTCGTTCTGTCGCCGTGACACACGGACAGAGACAGGATGAGGAGGCTAGTGTGTGTGTGTGTGTGTGTGTGTGTGTGTGTGTGTGTGTGTGTGTGTGTGTGTGTGTGTGTGTCTCACCTCCACCGGAGGAGTTGCGTGTGCCAGTTCCAGGGCGAAGCTCTCCGGGATGTGATTGGACGAGATGGTCACCAGGCTGTTGAGCGACTGGCGGCTGTGGTGGTTCTGTCGATTCTGGATCTGGGCTCTGTCCATGGGGGGCGTGGCCGACGGCGAGCGGTGGTGCGCTCTGATTGGCAGCGTGCCGTTCACTGTGGGCACCAGGGTGATGTCGCCCTTGTGGATCTGGCGGGAGGGCTTCTTGGGGTGGTGCTGGTGGGTGGACTCCGCCACCCGGCAGTTGTAGGAGTTCCTGTGGTCCTTCTTCTCCCGGTTGCAGCGGGCGGCGAACACCACCATGATGACCAGCAGCACGGCGCAGATGGCCCCCAGCGAGATGATGATGATCAGGGATGCGTCCAGGGCGGACTCCCCCTGGTCCATCACCTGGACGGGGTTCTCCATGTTCTCGTAGAGGGTGATCTTCAGCACCGCCTTGGCGCTGAGGCTCTCCCGCCCCTGGTCTCGCACCACCACCGTCAGCTCGGCGTTCTCGCGGGGGAAGTTCTCCAGGCTGGCGTTGGCATGGATTTCACAGGTCCTGGGGTCGATGATGAAGAAGCCCTCCTCGTTGCCGCCGACGATGGAGCAAACCAGCTCGGCATTGACCCCCGTGTCTCGATCGGTCGCCCTGACGACCGTCACCAGGTGGCCGGCCTCGGTGAACTTGGAGGCGGGCACGCTGGCGGTGTAGTTCCACAGTTGGGGGACCACGATGACCGGGGGGTTGTCGTTCTCGTCCAGGATGTTGAGGACCACCGTGGCGTTGCTGAGCAGCGACGGCTTCCCCGCGTCTTTGGCTTGAACGATGAAGGAGATGCGACTCACGTCTTCGCGATCGAAGGTGCGCAAGGCGTAGATGGCGCCGTTGGATGGGTCGATGGTGACGTAGGTGGAGATGGACGTCCCGTGGACAGAGTTCTCCAGGATGGAGTAGCTCACCTGCCCGTTGGTGTCCAGGTCGGGGTCTGTGGCCAGGATGGAGGTCAGGTACGCCCCGGGGGCATTGTTCTCCGATTTGAAGATCTCGTAGCGCCCCTTCTCGAAGCGAGGCAGGTTGTCGTTCTCGTCCGTCACGTGAACGGTGAAGTGTTTGACGGTGGAGAGGCTCGGGGTGCCCCGGTCCTCCGCCACCACCGTCAGGCTGAACTCTGACCTCTTCTCTCGATCCAGAGACACGTTGGTCAGGATCATGTAGTTGTTCTCGTAGGTCCTCTGCAGCTTGAAGACGCCCTGCCCGTGGAGCTTACACTCCACCTCCCCGTTCAGGGCGGAGTCCAGGTCCTCCACGCGCACCAGAGCCACGAAGGTGTCCAGAGGAGACGCCTCCGAGATGTAGGCGGCGTCTCCGTTCCCCTGGGACGACATGAGGTTGATGCTGATGTCGGGCTTGTTGTCGTTCACGTCCACCACCTTCACCAGGATCTTGCAGTGAGCCGGCATGGAGTTGGGACCCATGTCCTGCGCCTGGACGTCGATGTCGTAGGAGCTGACCGCCTCGTAGTCCACACGCCGAATGAGGGTCAGGTGACCGCTGTTCGGGTTGATCTTGAACGTCTCCATGATCTTGGGGGACACGTGACTGCTGAAGGAGTAGACGATCTTGGCGTTGGTGCCGTCGTCGGCGTCGGTGGCGTTCAGGTCGATGAGCAGGGAGCCAACAGGTGCGTTTTCTGGGAGGTTGATGACGTAGGAGGACTTCTCAAACACTGGGCTGTTGTCGTTGGAGTCGGCCACGTTGATCCTGAGGAGGGTGGAACCCGTCCTGGGGGGTACGCCCCTGTCGGAAGCCGCGTACTGGAGTTGGTAACCGGAGCGCACCTCCCGGTCTAGCTCCCGGAGCACCACCAGCTCCGCGTACTTGGCCCCGTCGGTCCGGGACTGGATGTCCAGCTTGAAGAAGCTGTTGGGCTCCAACGCGTACGTGTAGAGCGAGTTCTCCCCCACGTCTGGGTCCGTGGCGCTGTCCAGGGGGATGCGCGCTCCCACGGCCGCGCTCTCCGAGATCTCGATGGGGATGACGGCGCGGGCGAACTGGGGCGCGTTGTCGTTGATGTCCAGCACCTCCACCTCGACGTGGAACAGCTGCAGGTGCTCCGTGGGGAGGGTCAGCACGTCGAACTGGATCGAGCAGTTGAGATTTTTCTCGCAGAGTTTCTCGCGATCGATTTTGGTCCTGATGCTGATTTCTCCATCCTGTTCGCGCACCGCGAGGAACGAGGTGCCGCCTCTCTGCATGGCGCGGAAACGGAGCGACACCGCGCTGGGAAGTTTCGCCA
Source organism: Antennarius maculatus (assembly GCA_013358685.1). Taxonomy (NCBI): domain Eukaryota; kingdom Metazoa; phylum Chordata; class Actinopteri; order Lophiiformes; family Antennariidae; genus Antennarius; species Antennarius maculatus. The sequence continues at coordinate 24,929,420 of CM023612.1, forward strand.
GAACATCCGCCACGTCTTCCCTCAAACGCGCAATCACCGTCCCGACCTTCTGCTCCTCGTAAATCTGATATTTCAGGGTCTTACTGGTGACGTGTTGCGCGGCCAACGCCAAGACGGCAACAACTTTCCACATCCTGATCACAAATTGTCCTTTCATCCTTCCTGTTTTTATTTTTTGTGGAAACAGATGGAAAAAAAAAAAAAAAAAAAGCTCCAAGACGCCAAAAAACAGGTCGATTCCAGCTGAAACTTACGAAGAGTCCTCTCCCCCAGCCAGCAGCTGCATTCCTCTCTCCACGGAATCCACGGAGCGAGTTTAAAAAAAAAAGAAAAACGCCTCAGTTTTTAAATTCAAGCTCGCTCAATTAAGTTGCAATAATATCCTGGAGAAAAAAAAAACCCGTGAAACTGCGTCTTGATTCATCCCCTCGTCGCGGGGAGCATCCAGTGTCCGAGTGCGCCACTGGATCCGTGCGTCTCCCTCCTGCGTCTGCTCTTGTGCGCCTCTTGTGCGCTCTCTTCCGCTCCCTCTCTCCGTTTGAGGTGCCCGTGCACAAGACTTGCCCAAAAATAACCCGCCTCAGACCAAACTAGTTGTAGATCAGCCGCGGATTCCTATTCACGACCCGAGGAGGACAAAGCATCTGAAAGAAAAAGAGAGAGAGGGAGAGCTGGTGGTCACTGAGATCTCCAGGGGAGGAAGAGGAGGAGGCGCAAGAGGAGAGGAAAAGGAGACCGCGGGGGATAGAAAAAAAAAAAAAAACAAACCCCGCCCTTTGGGGGGGTTCACTCTCCCCACTTTCTCAGAGTGGTGATCATGAACAGAGAAGAAACTAAAACAGCAAAAGAAAAAGAAAAAACATCCATTCAGGCTCAGCCGCTCGTTTTTCTGCTGCAGTAAAACCTCACAGAGGTTTACGACTTTGTCGCTCCGCGTCTGTTCCCCCCCCCCCACACACACACACACACACCACCACACCCCCATCCAGCATGGAAACCCGCAGACTGAGCCCTCATTGTTAGACGCGTGAAAGATGGAGTCATCTAGATCAGAACCGCGGTTTGGATCCGTTACCGAGCGGCAATAACCGTCTGTCACCGGTCACTCCCGGTGAATAACGGGTGCCCTGGCGTCAGCGCGGACTTTCTGAGGTCCTCATTCCCACGCATAACCCCCCCTTAGCCGTGGATGGGTTTTTTTTTGGGGGGGGGGGTGCAGCGCGCCTCACGGCTGTGGTTGAGGCTGGGAATAATCCGTGTGGAGAATCGCGTAAAAAAGACAGTCGGACTCTAATGAATGCCTTTAAAGAGTTGGTCACGCCGAGGAACAGCTCTGTTCCCGTGCGTGGATCAGTTGGACATCACTTCAACCCCCCCACACCACCACCCCCGTACCCCCCCCCCCCGCTGGGTGGATCTCAGATAACGAGCAGAAACATCCAAAACCAACCGGTTTGGACAGGCACACAAAAAAAAGAGTCTCACTCATGAGATACAAACATAAACAGAGGGATGAGATGACTGCAATGAAATGGGGGGGTGGAGGGAGGTGGGGGGGGTCTAATGTTTGTCTAATGCACAACTGGGACCATTACGCGCAGTGTTTTGGCTCAGGTACCGACCAAATAGGACTCCAGTGGAGTCCACACACGAGGAAATGAGTTATCGTGTGTGGGGGGTGGGGGGGGTTGTAGGTTGTAGAATAAATATAAATATCAGCTTTTCCAGATCCATTCACACATTAAAGACGCGTCAGTGTGAAGTTGTTGTTGTGTTTTGTGCGTAAAAATGAAGCCGCAGCTCTGAGGACTGAACGCAGAGCCCCCCACCCCACTGCCCCCCCCCCCAGCGGAAACATAATTAACCTTAAGAAATAGACACGGATAAAAAGAACGAGGCGCCACCAGCTGTTCTTTTCTATATGGAATGCAATAAAAGAAGAAATCATCTCAGCCCTGATGCCCTCCGTCTCCACTGCGTGTGGGCTGATCGGCGCGTCAAGCTGCGCGTCACAAACAATATCTGATCCAATATCCCCGAGTCTTACACCCAGAGCCCCCCCGCAACAATAAGGCGGAAAACTTTCCTCCCCCCTCCCGGTGTCCGCTGCTCCTTTCACGTCTGCAGAATGTTTGCGCTCTCACCCCGTCTTTTTGCACATCTTTCACCACCAGTGCGCTTCATATTTAAACAGGTTGGATACGGGGGCGCGAAGAATCTCCATAGCCCCCCAAATGTTCACAATGCGGTAATGTAATTACCCCCCCCCACCACCACCACCCCAGTCCCGGGGAAGATAATCACATTTGGAGAACAAAGTCAGCGCAGGAGTTTATGGAAGAAAGAAAGAAAAAGACGCAGAGTTGGAGGGGGTGGGGGTGAGCCGGGGTCTTAAACACTGCGCAGAATAAAACAATTAATGTATAGAATGGGGGGGGGGGGGTTAATCTAAGTAAAAAGCAGATGGGGCCTTAATACATTTATCCACGCTACATAACCAGAGGAGCCGAACAAACGCGGCTTTATTCCGGCTAATGGAGCTCCGAACACTCATCCTCTGCGGCAGGTGCGCGGATGGCGAGGGTTTGGTGTTTAACTCCTCGCGCCTTCAGCCCCCCCGATGATCGTTTTTATTGATCCGCGGGCGGCTCTGAAGCTCCGATCAGCACTAACCGGCTAACGGCCGCGGCTCCCGCCGTTACCGCCGCTGCGCGCCGAGGCCCCGGAGCCGTCAGGAGACGGTGAGGATTAGACGTCTGTCGCGAGATCATCACGGCAATAACACACACACACACACACACACACACACACACACACGCACACGCACACGCACACACACACACACACGCACACACACACACACACACACACACACACACACACAAACCGGAGTCAAGAGGCGCAGCAGGTGGAGGAGCGCGCACCGTGGAGCTGCGCCTCTGGACCCGCGGGTTCACGTTTGGAATGCGTGCGCAATGCGCGCGCGCGCACGCACGTGCACGTGCGCGCTGATGCTATTGGCTGGGGTTGTAAAGGCACGCGAGCATCTGTCGCCTCGTCTGTCCGCTCATTGTCATTTATTCAATTAGCAGCGATTTGGTGGGTTTCATTCCGGGAGGGGGTAGAATGGAGGGGAGGGGGGGGGGGGCACTGGGTTTACTTTCACTGATGCTGGAGGGAGAAGTTGATACCACCCATTACACACACACACACACACACACACACACACACACACACCACCCCCATCACTGCTTTCATTGTTATTCATTCGAGGCTGTTCAGCTCTACCCCCCCCCCCCTTTCATCAGGGGTCCATAGAGCTTTATTACTTTATGACTCGTTGCTCATCAATTGTTTGTGTGTGTGTGTGTGTGTGTGTGTGTGTGTGTGTGCGTGTGTGTGTGTGTGTATCCATGCCTTGTTCTTGCTCAGTGTGCAGGAGCTACCCCCCCCCACCCCCCTGGTCCAGCATATTGCAGGCGATGTCACCAGTTGGGGCGACACATTTATTGCCCCGGTGGAACTATGGGGGCAAATCAGGAATGTGTCTGGTCACCTTTAGTTACAGCCGGTCAAAAAACAGCCTGTTAGGCCCTTTTCTTACTGACTGATGCAGTGGGGGGGGGGGGGGGTATAAAGTATTCATACGTTTCCTCTGCGAGTGCAGAACAAAGTCTGGTTTTATCTGCGTGGATCTACTGCGTTGGGCGGTCTATCCCACCCTCCCTGGAAATCTGTGAAACTGTCAGGGCTGTGCTTTGGATGGAGTTTCCAGTCCCCCCCCCATTAGAGCCGTCAGACTGGTTCTGTCCTACGTCCCATTTCAGCTTTTTTGATTGACGACTCACACGTTTGTTTGCTTGACACGGAGAAACAGTTTGGGCGTCTAATCATCGATAGTCGCTGTTTCCTCACACTGGTTTTCATCCCATGATTCATACTCAGCTCTAAACACACACACACACACACACACACACACACACACACACACACACACACACACACACACACACACACACACACACACACACACACACTTTCTTTGATGGATTGGTGCTGACAGTGAGGTGTGTCGCCTCACCAAGACGTGACGAAAAGTAGAACAAAACATTTAACCCTTACAGCCCTGTGACCACGCCCCCCCGTGATCAGATCACATGATGTTTTTAAACTGAACAAATAAAGTCTGTCGTGTGGATTTGCGTGTGTATAGGTGTGGAACGGTCCTTCTGTCCATGTGCTCGCCGTCGTACAAGCGGTGACGCGTGTGTTCACGTGATTCAAACACGTCTCGCGATTGGTGCATTTTGTCACACGTGATGCAAACGTGCGTCACGATTCGTGTATTTCACGAATTTGAGGAAATTCTCCTTTGAAGAGTGGCACAAGTGACACAAACTGTATATAGTTATAGTTCAAAATCACTTTGATGAGCATGTTTTGGGTTTTTATGTGCAATAAAATATAGTTTGTTCCATTTTCGAATTTGACTGTGTGTCTATTTTAGCCCAAAAAACTCCATTTGACGAGTGGAATAAATTACAGAGACTGTAGATAATTATGTTAGAAGCCTATGGAAACCTTTTTGGAGCTCAGAATCAAATTGATGATCATGTTTTTGGTTTTTATGTGCAATAAAATACAATTTTTCCATTTCCAAATTTGACTGCGTGACTATTTTGCCCCAATGTGTCAATATAATAAGTTATAGGGAAATAAAAACTATCTCTTCATATAGATGAAGTTGTGCTGAAGACAAACATACCAAGCATGGGTATGTTAAATCATTTTTAATGTGGTATATAAAAAGACAAATATCAAAAGTACCAAAAAAAATGTCCAAAGTAGGTCAGGGCTGTAAGGGTTAATAAAGACGAGTCAAATAAACGCCGGCGGTCTCAAACTGGACATCCTTGCGTATCTGAACGCGTCTTCAGCAGCTTCTACATCTCAAATTATGCGTTAATCCGACCCGGTGATCTTATTTAGCGACGGCGTTAGCATCAGACTCCAGCTGGAAATAACTCCCATCGATTCCTGAAAGTAATAATAATGTGTTTGTGATATTACATCATGATATTTGCTTCCTTGCCAAGAGTGGATCAATAACACTTTCACATCTGCACCATTATGAATGGAGACGCACGCAGGACGGTTGTTAGCTTAGCTTCATTTTAGGAATAAATTATTCAGGCTTTTTTGTGCTGAATAAATAAATAAATAAATAAATAAATAAATGTGATCCGCGTTAGCTAAACAGTTAGCTCACTTCTTCACTTCCACTCTCGCTCTGATGTGGATGCTACGCTAAGCTAACCGGCGCTGTGTTTATCGTTTCGATTTTTTTATTCTACTTTAACGTTGATTTTATGACATTAAAGTTCCCAAAAAACCTGCAGAAGTGGATTTATTTTGTGATTAGAGAGTCTCTATTAAATTCTATTCTAGTGAAGAGAGATAAATAGATTTATTCTAATTAGAACAGAGGAGCATCGCTTCCATATAGAACACTTTACTGGAGTCACCTTGAATTAATGGAGAGAACAGAGCTTGTTCTTACTGGCCTTGAGTGTGTGTGTGTGTGTGTGTGTGTGTGTGTGTGTGTGTGTGTGTGTGTGTGTGTGTGTGTGTGTCCACCAGAGATCTACACGTTCTTGTATCATCCCAATGAGTGTGTGTTTGTGTGTGTGATTGACAGCTTGTTGATTTGTGGGGGACTGCCTCTTCCCCGCTCCAGTGTCGGTCCAGCTGATGACGGACAGCTAATTTGGGACGCGGGGATTAGTGTTTTAGAAAGGGAACGCTCCCCCAGACGCCCCCGCACACCCCCACACACCAACCTGAATGGGTCCCATTTGGGGCAATTCTTCTGACGGAGCGGCGTGTCGGGCAGGAAATGAGGACGAGGCTTCGTGAAGGCTGGTTCTGACCGGTGGCACTCACACACACACACACACACACACACACACACACACACACACACACACACACACACACACACACACACACACACACACACACACACACACACACTGATCACTGGTGATTGATGCTCAGACAAAGTTGTTCTTTTTTCTTGTTGGAATGACTTTGATTAAGAAGTCGAAGCTGAGGTCACGACCTGCAGCCTCCAGCCAATCAGAGAGCTGCTATCCTGTTTAAATGAGGAAACGTTAGCGTGTGTGTAGCAGCGCCTTGGAGATGGACGACAAATCAGAGACACACACGCACACACACACATACATGCACACACACACACACACACACGTGAACACAGCATAGCTTGTCCTACGTAGCAGCTCTGGTGGGTGGGGGTTCTCTGGCGGGTGGGGGTTCTCTGGCGGGTGGGGGTTCTCTGGCGGGTGGGGGTTCTCTGGCGGGTGGGGGTTCTCTGGTGGGTGGGGGTTCTCTGGTGGGTGGGGGTTAGGGCCCCCGTTGTTCCTGGAGGTGAGAACAACACGACCTGGACTGAAGCTCCTCTGTTCAACAACCAGACATCCATGAAGCTGATCCGTGTGCTCTACCACACGCGTGTGTGTGTGTGTGTGTGTGTGTGTGTGTGTGTGTGTGTGTGTGTGTGTGCACGCGTGTTCACGCTGGCGTGCTCACAGGAGGTGATTCTGAAGGGTCGCCCCCTCACCATGCTGAAGTGTCCCCCAGTGACCCACTT
>CM023612.1:24941089-24946089 GCA_013358685.1 Antennarius maculatus
GATAGCGGACGGGCGTTGTAATGAACGCATCAGGGACTGTCACATGTTGTCAGCTGAGGATAGCGATAGTTTGGTGGTCTTGTGTGTGTGTGTGTGTGAGAGTGCACACGGGGTCACGCCGTGACCCCTCACGACCTGCCCAGACTGCTGAATAATAAAAGGCTATTCAGATACTCACAGGGTGACAGCATGAAAAGAGACGCCACCACCGACGGGGGGGGATGGGGGGTGGTGGGGGGAGCCGGGGCCGAGGCATTGTGGGAGGTAAGAGACTCTCATTATTTCTCTCTCCATCCCGCCAGTCTCCCCAACTTTCCTGATTTGTGTTTGCTTCCTGTACGTCCGTCCCCCGTCTCCCTGGAAGCGTCTCCTCTCGCTTTGTTGTCATTTTCTCTCTGGTCCCTTTATTTATTTCCTCCACCCACGTCTCTCCTCTCTTTATTTTAATTCCCCTTTTCTCTTTGTGTTCCCTTCCTCCTCTGCCTCCTTCCATCTAATCTACTTACTCCCAACACTCTCTCACGTCTCCGTTCTTTATTCTTCGCCACTTTTCTGCTCGACTATCCTTCCTCTTTCTGCTCCTCTCAATTACGTGGATCTCTCCCCTGCCTCCCCCCTCGGCTCCTCCCTCTCTGTCTCATTAGCGATACTGTCTGCTAAGGAGGTGATTAGCCTGCTTTGGCTCTAATTAAGACGCAGAAAGAGAACTAAATGAGACCTGTGATTTGTGGGTTTTCCTAGCGCTATGTGCTTCTCCTCGTATATACTGTATATCTCCCGTCAGAATAGAGAATGCTCGACAATCCAGAACAAAGGCTAACAAGTATGTGGAGCTCCTGACGAATGCCACGCAAAGGAAGAGGAGATGCTTTAAATTCATTGAGAAGAAGGAAATGGCACCAGAGGAGGGGGGGGGGGGACGTGGACACGCAGAGGTGTTCCAAATCGCTGCTGGTTTCATGAATAGAAGGGAAATGTGTAGGATAGTAGAACAGAGAGGATTTCATTTTATTAGACTCTATTCCCACATTCTAACAGAACAGACGCAAACAGAGTCAGTTTGGTTCTGTCCCACATTGGGGGTACAGGATTTTCTGCACTATGAGGTGCACCTAAAAGCCTTAATCTACTCAAAAACCGTCAGTGCGCCTTATAATCCAGTGCGCCTTATATATGAAGAATGATTTAAAATAGGTCATTCATTGATGGTGCGCCTTATAGTCCAGTGCACCTTATAGTCCAGTGCGCCTTATAGTCCAATGCGTCTTATAGTCCAGTGCGCCTTGTAGTCCAATGCGTCTTATAGTCCAGTGCGCCTTGTAGTCCAATGCGTCTTATAGTCCAGTGCGCCTTGTAGTCCAGTGTGCCTTATAGTCCAGTGCGCCTTATAGTCCAGTGCGCCTTATAGTCAATGCGTCTTATAGTCCAGTGCGCCTTGTAGTCCAGTGCGCCTTATAGTCCAGTGCGCCTTATAGTCCAGTGTGCCTTATAGTCCAGTGTGCCTTATAGTCCAGTGTGCCTTATAGTCCAGTGCGCCTTATAGTCCAGTGTGCCTTATAGTCCAGTGTGCCTTATAGTCCAGTGTGCCTTATAGTCCAGTGCGCCTTATAGTCCAGTGTGCCTTATAGTCCAGTGCGCCTTATAGTCCAGTGGGTCTTATAGTCCAGTGCGCCTTGTAATCCAGTGCGCCTTATAGTCCAGTGCGCCTTATAGTCCAGTGGGTCTTATAGTCCAGTGCGCCTTATAGTCCAGTGGGTCTTATAGTCCAGTGGGTCTTATAGTCCAGTGCGCCTTATAGTCCAGTGCGCCTTGTAGTCCCGTGCGCCTTATAGTCCAGTGTGCCTTATAGTCCAGTGCGCCTTATAGTCCAGTGGGTCTTATAGTCCAGTGCGCCTTGTAATCCAGTGCGCCTTATAGTCCAGTGCGCCTTATAGTCCAGTGGGTCTTATAGTCCAGTGCGCCTTGTAATCCAGTGAGCCTTATAGTCCAGTGAGCCTTATAGTCAAGTGGGACTTATAGTCCAGTGAGCCTTATAGTCCAGTGCGCCTTGTAGTCCCGTGCGCCTTATAGTCCAGTGTGCCTTATAGTCCAGTGCGCCTTATAGTCCAGTGCGCCTTATAGTCCAGTGCGCCTTGTAGTCCCGTGCGCCTTATAGTCCAGTGTGCCTTATAGTCCAGTGCGCCTTATAGTCCAGTGCGCCTTATAGTCCAGTGTGCCTTACAGCCTGGTGTACCTTATAGTGCAGAAAATACTGTAATCAAAATGTTCATGGTTTATAATGAATGCAAGACATGGAATCAGATTAAAAACACAAGGGACTCATCGTAATACATAAATCAAAAGTTTACAGCGTTTGTAATAAATTCTGTTTGAAAAGAAGATAAAATGATCTGGACAGGATAAGCCGGCGAGAAAAGATTTTTATTACAGATTACAAAGCCGGTGGGGACGTTAATTCAACGCCATGTGTGACATTTAAAGCTAAAACTGTAAGACGAACAAGAAGCTGGAGTTTATCAGCGCGTCAGGTGTCAGCGATGAATCAAAACCCACCCCTGTGAGGTTTCCAGCACGTCAGAGAAGAAATAAAGAAATAAATCCAGGAGACGGATGGATGGAGAGAGGTCTCTGAGGGCGGGTGCAGCAGAGAGTCATCAGCGTGAGAGCGAAACTCAATGTCGCGGTTTTCTAATAGAAATAAGAAATGGTAAATAAACCTGGACCAGGTGACCCTGAACCCGTCCAGCCTTCCTCCTAAACGTCTCAGGAAGCCGTTGAAGCTGAAATCACTCTGGAGGACTCAGACTCACGTCCAGGTGTGGACCCATCCTTCACAACTCTGCTCAGGGGAGCAATTCAAACCCCCCCAGGAGCTCCAATGATGGCCGGCTGGGAGTCTTCCTCATCTGGACTTGATGAGCGTCTGACCAAAACGTGACAATAAGGGTTGCTTCTGTGTTTTGCAGAGCAAATTAAAGCCAGGAGGACTTTTGTAGCACACAGGACGTGCCCCGAGCCTCCTGTTGGAGATGTTCTGGCCCGGTTCTTCTGCGGATATGTTTGGGTGCATATCTGGGCCAAGCTGGCTGGAGGACGACCTGGAGGCTGTTGTTGGAAACGGTGATGGAACAGTAAGCTGTGAAGGCCTTCAGACGGCACATGGCTATTATCTGAAGAGAAAGGGAACGCTGCCCAACAAACAGACAAACGCTACGATAAACCACCATCGGTAATTAAAGCAGAAGTTTTACTTACAGTCAAATTCAACAGCAGCTCCAGACTGTAGCCCGTGCTCCTTGATATTCCGTCCGCCCCTGTTGTTTTTAACTCAGTGTGAACGTAAGTGAAGCGTGTGGGAGTTAAAGTGCTTATTGATCACAGATGGCTCAAAGTTCACCACAACAATTTTGAGCTAAATTACAAAAATGTGTTTAAATGTCCAGAAACGGGGAAGAGAAATCCCCGCAGTGGGTTTTTCCAGGGGATGGAGCTGATCCGGATTCAGCCGTTCCTGCTCAGTAAAATGATTTTCGTCGTCTCTGGAAAGACTTTACATTTCCTCACATTTCACTCGCTTTCTATATGTATGTATATATGGATTTCTTTCCTCCTGGGGCGGCGGGTCGCTGCGCGAACACATGCAGGCGTGTTTATTCAAAGCTGTATCAAAGCCTCCACATGATGGTGATCAGAGCACTATGGGTAATTACATATGGATTGTCATTGTCTGACGTGTTAAGCTGTTATTGTGACCTGTAGCCTCCTCCAGCGGAGGAGAAGCCAGGATGAGATGTGAATTGATGCAGCGAGTTCAGAACACTTCAATGGCTCCAATTCATAAACGCTGCCAGAAAGAAAGAGATGAGATGAAGTCTTAATATTTAATACTCTCAACTACTTCAATATTTATCAACAGACGAACACATTTTGATTAAAAATTGAAAGAGAATCCAAGGTAACGCTGTTGAACTCGTGCAACAGCTCGTGTGCGGCTCGTAGCTTCAAAAACCCCAACGCACAAAAAGTCTCCTCTTCCCGTTCTTCGTCGCCGTTGGGTCCACGGCCGCGGCATCGGCAAGCCGTTGAAGAACACTTGACCTCGTCCACATTCGGCGTCAGCCTGACTCACCGCCGCTGGATCCACGACCGGGTTTCCATCCGTTTCTGAGCGAGTCAAAGGCGCCGATGTCAGCGTTTAGACCTTCCCTCACCCGAACGCCGAGGGCCAGAGCCAAGACCAAGACGTCCAATCACATCAGGCCTGAAACAGGGGGGGGGGAGCTCACAAACAAACACGTGAACACACACATACACACTCTACTGGAGGTGGGGGTGCAGGCGGCGCTTCTCCTGGGGTTATCCGAGCCCCAAAGTGCTGAATTGCGGAAAAATATTGAAATGAAAGCGGTGAATAAATTTGAGTGCCGGTTGGTTGCTTCTTTGTTTGCGCTGGAGACTGTCAGGTCGGTCTCCAGACGTTCCTTCACATCGGTTGGCGGTCGGTTCTGCGAGGGACGGCTTGGTCGTCCTGGACCACGAGTTCCGCCTTCAAACTGGACTTTTTTGGGGTCGTTTTTGGGGCGTTTATGGGGCGTTTTAGGGGGAGTTCTGCTCATCTCCCACCACTGCTTTGAGAGCTGACACGTCTGATCCCTCCGAGGTGATGCGTTGCTGTGGCAACAGGATGCTGTGAGTTGTTGCCGCTAGTCTTAGCTGTGGCTGCGGCGTTTTTAACTCATTTTACACAAAGTTAATTCACAAGTTTGGGAGGGGGACGGTAAAAAGTTAGCAAAGAGCTAAAGTCTGTTGAAGTTTAGGGAGATTCAAAGTTTAAAAGCGACAAATAAAACTGAATGAAAAGACGAGAGCGGTGAGTCAGTTTTAATGCTTTCAGCCCAACGTTATCATGGCTAAATAATTACCTCGCTTTACTTTTCAAACTTTGCTCTCAGATGTTTTTTTTTTTTCCTTTCATTGAACTGCTGACAAAAATTAAAATG
>CM023612.1:24951089-25071089 GCA_013358685.1 Antennarius maculatus
CTCCTCCTCTTCCTCCTCCTCCTTCCTCCTCCTCCTCCTCCTCCTCCTCCTCCTCCTCCTCCTCCTCCCCTCCTTCCTCCTCCTCCTCCTCCTCCTCTTCCTCCTCCCTCCTCCTCCTCCTCCTCCTCCTCTTCCTCCCCTCCTCCTCCTCCTCCTCCTCCTCCTCTTCCTCCCCTCCTCCTCCTCCTCCTCCTCCTCCTCCTCCTCCTCCTCCTCTCACTCCTCCCCCTCCTCCTCCTCCTCTTCCTCCCCCTCCTCCCCCTCCCCCTCCTCCCCCTCCCCCTCCTCCCCCTCCTCCTCCTCCTCCTCCTCCTCCTCCTCTTCATCTCAGCCCAGTTTCCTCCCCGGTCTCTCTTTTTTTTTTTTCTCACTGATAACAAACTGGTTGATTATTTGCTTTATTGCTAACTTACCACAGCTCCTCCTGCTCGCTCTCCTTTTTTGTGGGCTCAGCAGCCGTGACTATCACCCCCCCCACCCCACTCCCACTCCACCGCCCCCCCACCACCTTCCTCCTCTTCGTCTTCCTCTCTCTCGGCTTGACTATCGTCTATTTTCTCCTCATTCTTATCCTCTCCGCCACACCTTATCGCCGCCGCCGCGTCCCTCCATCACATCCGTTTCCATGGCCCCCGTCCACCGGGGTGCATGCCAGCACCTCCTCCCCATTATTAGCAGAACACATCTCTGTGACCAGCCCACCTCCTCCGACTTCTGCTGCCTTTTATCATGCAGGATGCCCCCCCCCCCCAACAAACCAGCGACTCCTCTGCAATGGACAGAATCCAGCATCACTAAACAGACAGTTGGTCAGTTTATTGTGTGTGTGTGTGTGTGTGTGTGTGTGTGTGTGTGTGTGTGTGTGTGTGTGTGTGTGTGTGTGTGTGTGTGTGTGTGTGTGTGTGTTGTCGGGTTGGGCTCCAGGCATTGGTCCCTGAGCATCTGTGTGTGTGTTGAACACACTCGGGGGTGTTGTGATGTTGTCTTGTGTCGCCTCAGAGGCAGAAAAAGCCTCTTTCTAAGTCTGACTTTAACAAACTCCAAACGCGATAAAGGTGCGTTTCTTTTCACGATCTTTTCACGATCTTTTCACGATCTTTTCACGATCTTTTCACGATCTTTTCATGATCAAACGCATCAAATGCTCTTCGCTCAATTTAGTCCCGTAAAAACAGTGCGAGCGAAGACGTGACGCGTGTGGATGTTTGAACACGTTTATTAGAGGGAAAGCTGCTCAAAATCAGGTCAGAACTTTTTGATCCTTTTAACCAGAAACGTGACGCGTGAAGGTCGGCGTGACCTTTGAACTCCACGTCTGAGGACGTTCCTGGGGATGTCGTGTTGAGAGGAACAGAACGGGTGGACAGAGGGACCTGAGCTCTCAGCTGGACGGCATCAGGTGGGTTACCAATGAGGGCCCAACCAACCAATGAGGGCCCAACCAACCAATGAGGGCCCAACTAACCAATGAGGGCCCAACCAACCAATGAGGGCCCAACCAACCAATGAGGGCCCAACTAACCAATGAGGGCCCAACCAACCAATGAGGGCCCAACCAACCAATGAGGGCCCAACCAACCAATGAGGGCCCAACTAACCAATGAGGGCCCAACCAACCAATGAGGGCCCAACCAACCAATGAGGGCCCAACCAACCAATGAGGGCCCAACCAACCAATGACGGTCCAAAGAGCCAATGAGGAGCAGCCGAGCGCGACAGGAGCAGGTCATTGGTTGGCAGAGGAGCTGTGGGTGTGTGGGAGACCTCGTGAGGACACCTGGTGGGCAGGTGAGGCATGACGGGGCTGTGAGGCTACAGTGGTGTCTGGGTCCACCCCCCCCCCTCTTCTGCAGAGGGATCCATTACAATCAACATCATCCTCAGGATTTGGTCAGTAAATACGTCTAATGGATTATGGGTAATCTGTCCGGGTCCCAGGTGAATCATGGGAGGTGAAGTAACCTCAGGACGTCTTCACTTGGTTGTCATCAGCGCCAAGAGGAAGCGACGGGAGAGGATGGGGGCCGGCGTGTATGCAACGACGACGGCGTTGATTTATCCAATGGGAGATTTGTATGCACATGATTTGTGGGGGGGGGGGGGAATAAAATCAAGATAATAAAGACGATCGTCAACCCAGAATGAAGACGGATGTCTGCACAGCAGATGTGTGTGTGTGTGTGTGTGTGTGTGTGTGTGTGTGTGTGTGTGTGTGTGTGTTTTGTCCTTCCGGTTTGGTGTTACCCATCATGCTTCACTCTTCTCTCTTCATTCTCTGACAGGAACTGTTGTTTTTTTTTTGGGGGGGGGGGGCTATCTGCTATTGAACATAGTCGGGCTCATTCCTCCTCTTCCCCCTCTGCTTTCCATCGTCATCAAAATTCCTCTCTTGTCTCCCCCATCCCTCACCTCCCTCACCCCCACCCCCACGTCCCCCCCACCCCCATTTTCTGAAAGGAGGAATGATACACCAGGATTAAGCTAAATTCCTTGTCTGTCTCACTAATTGCTTGGTAAATGCATGATGGAGAGAATCATTTTCAGCCGTCATTGGAGTGAAAAAGCCTTTCAGCTTGTTCTGGTTGTCAAGGCAACACAATTAAAAAACACCTAGCGCTAATGTGCACTCAGAGTAGCGAGGGTTTTTTAATGCAGGCGGCTCTGCCTCTCCTTAATTCTCGCTCTTTTTTAGCATTTCTCATTTTGTTCAGCCATTATCAGAAGAAACACTTTTTATTTTTTTTCGCCGCTGAAATGAAATTCCTATAATTTAGAAGCGACACCTTCGCTGGAGAGAATCACCAGGAACCATCAAACCCCGGTCGGGATGCTTTTCCTTTTTCTTTCATTTCTCTTTCAACTCTGAAAGTATTTTCCTTCGTGGTCGAGATCAACAAATAAATAAAGAAATGTGTTTACAGTGGCGTCCGGCGTGGGCAAAAGGTCAAACAAATACCCCCCCCCAGTCCTCTCACTGCATCCACAGTTTATTTCTCCCTTTTAATTAGCAGCCGGGTGTTTGGAAGATGTGATCGTAATTTATAGGTTCAGTCCTGGAGGAGAGGATTTAAATTTGAATAAAATAAATGGAGGAGCTAAACGTTAGCGAGCGTTTTATCTTCCTCTCGTTTTGAATTTTAAAAAAATCACCTTTATTCGTAAAAATCGAAATACAAGATAGTCACGTCGACACGAAATCCAAAAAGAGATTCACGTAAACAGGAACTCACATTTCACAAAACAAATTACAGTAATTACATTTACAACGCTCGCGACTTCACCGCATCACGCATTTTTAGTAGGCAGTCATGTGATACCGTAATTGCATTCTATTGGCTGACGGCATCCTGAAGTGCGCTCCGTTCTGTGAGTCTTCCGTGAGACACAAAAGTGTTTTAAACAGTCTGTCAGAGTGTTTTAAAGTAAAGCAAATAGAAGGTGGTTTATTATCAGTATGGGGGGGGGGGGTCAGAAACGTTTAAATTACCATAAATAATAAAATTAATAGTTTGTTGCTCTATCACAGAATTCGTAAATCTCATATGGTCCCTGGAACGAGGGATTATTGCATATGAAATGTAGGAATATAAGCAAAATATACATGAATTAACCCAAACACTGACCGAAAACAAGAAGATTTAGATTTTTAAAATAACGTTTATTCGTAAAAGTCGAAATACGAGGGTGGTCACGTTGACACGAAATCCAGAAGAAGAAGAAGATAAATTCGTATATAAAAAAGCCAAATTCAGAACAATCGTGTCACCAGAGCCAGATGTTGTTCTTGCTCTACTTTCCATCCCTCCGCAGAGAAAAACACACTCTGATCCAGACAATTTGAGAAACTCTGTGCGAGTGCCAGAACACGGCTTTGGCGTGTTGCGTGACAGTTTGTCTTGTGTTCGACTGTCAGAATTGGGTCAGTTTAACATTGAAAGTCTACTCATAGTCTCCTTGCTGCTGGGCAGAAATACTGACTCCACAGAACAGAAGCTCCCTCCATTTAATCAGATATCAATTTATTCGTCCCAGCGAGCGCTTCCTGTTTGTTCCTACAGCGGCTGTAAAGCTGCTTTAAACGTGGATGGAGGTGACTTCAGGGCGACACGCTGCTGAGACTTTACGGGAAAGACTGGATCCAGTATTTTTGGACTCATATTAGGGACTTAAAGTGAGGATGTCTCACTCTCTATTTAATTAGTTTTCACCCTTCTTTATCTCTTCCATTAGTCTCGTCCCTTTATAGAGTACTCTGTCGCATAAATTGGAAAAAAAAAAAAAAGAATCTAAAGGCGAACGCCGTGGAGACTGGAACGTTCTGACTCTCAGCGCGAGTCGAGCTCCGGAACGCTAAATCTTACATTTTCCATAAAACTCTTTTCATTACCTAGAATCACTTACCCCTGTGGTGGAGGCAGGGGGAGGGAGGGGGGGCAAACGGGTGTAGAGGCTCCGCCAGTTGGAGGTATGAACATCACCTGCAGCGGATTGGTCGTCTCGCTATTCGTGCATTTTGTCATGTGACGCAAACATGTCTCGCGATTCGTGCATTTCACGTGGCACTGTGTTTTATTTTGAAAAACTCCTTTCAGAGTGGCACAAGTGACACAATAATTATGTTAGAAGCCTGTGGCAAACTTTTTGGAGCTCAAAATCAATTTGATGATCATGTTTTTGGTTTTTATGTGCAAAAAATTCAATTTTTCCATTTTCGAATTTGACTGTGTGTCTATTTTGCCCCAATATGTCAATATAATAAGTTATAGGGAAATATAAACTATCTCTTCAGATAGATGACGTTGTGCTGAAGATAAGCATACCAAGCGTGTGTATGTTAAATCATTTTAATGTGGTAATAGAGACAGATAACAAATGTACCAAAAACAGCCAAATATAGGTCAGGGGTCAGGGTTAAAGCACTTTTGTGTCTCACAGAAGTCAGAGACTCACAGAGCGTAGCACACTTCCTGATGCCATCGGCCAATAGAATTAACGTACTGACCCAAACGGGGGGGAAATGGAGAGAATGAGCAAATGAAGGTGGAGTTTGACTCCCCAGTGGAGGTGGAGGTTCCTCTCCAGAAGGGGACTGAAGGAGGTCTGAAGGAGTCATCCTCATCTTCATGAAAAAGAATGTGGAATCACAAGACCTGCTCTGCTTTTCTCTATTTCTTTCTTTCACTTTCATTCATTGTTCAAAGGGAGGAGGTATCATCCTGCCTCTCATCGCATCGCAATGACGGAATTCAATATTCTATTTTTATTTGGAGATGGAACTCTGAGTGTTTTCAATCGACATCATGGGGGCTAATCCCTAAGAAATGACCTCCCTCTGTTTCCAGAATGAGTGTGAGCGATTGGCTTCGTCTGTTCAGTGGGTTTAATAACCTGACAAACGAAAAGGATTTATGTTAGAACAGAGAAACAAACAAACATGTTTTTTCTGTCTAACTGTAATGTTTGGAACTAGAATAAGTCAGAAATTCACTGATTTAACATTAAGGAGTAGTTACATTTAGTTACATTACATTGAGTTACATTTAGTTACATTTATTAGTTACATTAAGGAGTAGTTACATTTAGTTACATTACATTGAGTTACATTTAGTTACATTTATTAGTTACATTAAGGAGTAGTTACATTTAGTTACATTACATTGAGTTACATTTAGTTACATTTATTAGTTACATTAAGGAGTATTTACATTTAGTTACATTACATTGAGTTACATTTAGTTACATTTATTAGTTACATTAAGGAGTAGTTACATTTAGTTACATTACATTGAGTTACATTTAGTTACATTTATTAGTTACATTAAGGAGTAGTTACATTTAGTTACATTACATTGAGTTACATTTAGTTACATTTATTAGTTACATTAAGGAGTAGTTACATTTAGTTACATTACATTGAGTTACATTTAGTTACATTTATTAGTTACATTAAGGAGTAGTTACATTTAGTTACATTACATTGAGTTACATTTAGTTACATTTATTAGTTACATTAAGGAGTAGTTACATTTAGTTATATTACATTGAGTTACATTTAGTTACATTTATTAGTAACATTAAGGAGTAGTTACATTTAGTTACATTACATCGAGTTACATTTAGTTACATTTATTAGTTACATTAAGGAGTAGTTACATTTAGTTACATTACTTTGAGTTACATTTAGTTACATTTATTAGTTACATTAAGGAGTAGTTACATTTAGTTACATTACATTGAGTTACATTTAGTTACATTTATTAGTTACATTAAGGAGTAGTTACATTTAGTTACATTACATTGAGTTACATTTAGTTACATTTATTAGTTACATTAAGGAGTAGTTACATTTAGTTACATTACATTGAGTTACATTTAGTTACATTTATTAGTTACATTAAGGAGTAGTTACATTTAGTTACATTACATTGAGTTACATTTAGTTACATTTATTAGTTACATTAAGGAGTAGTTACATTTAGTTACATTACATTGAGTTACATTTAGTTACATTTATTAGTTACATTAAGGAGTAGTTACATTTAGTTACATTACATTGAGTTACATTTAGTTACATTTATTAGTTACATTAAGGAGTAGTTACATTTAGTTACATTACATTGAGTTACATTTAGTTACATTTATTAGTTACATTAAGGAGTAGTTACATTTAGTTACATTACATTGAGTTACATTTAGTTACATTTATTAGTTACATTAAGGAGTAGTTACATTTAGTTACATTACATTGAGTTACATTTAGTTACATTTATTAGTTACATCTGACCCTTTGAGGACGGCGTTATGCTGATCATGTGACCCTCTATGTAGATGAGGTTGAATCAATCATGACGTTCATCAAAACACGTGACAGGAAGTCCACGGACGCATCTGCTGCACATCTGCTCCAGGAAACATCAGATCCACATTTTAAAAGCAAGTCTGACGTAGGACACGACCCCCATCCGACTGGAGTCCATCCGGAGACAGTGGGACTGTCCATCTCACTCAGGTTGGCCTTCAGAGTCTCCAAACTGGACTGGCTTCCTTTCTGACCCACACGTCTCAATGTGGGTTTTTATTTTTTTAATCTTCCTGTAAAGTTTGGGAGTAATTATCATTGATTCCGACAGTGAAAAGCCCTCAGCTGTTTTTTCCTGACAGGTTGCACGCCGCAGCAGATCCGACAGCAGCGCTGGCCAAAACGCAGAAGAGTCTAGGGCGACCTCGCTCCGCTAGAGATCAATCCACAAGACTCGGAGGGTGTCAATCAATCCACCCCAGGTAGGAGGAGAAAGTTCACGAGCACCCCCGCCTTAAAGCATCGCCACATCGACCGGTGTCACGACTTTAATCTGTGCCGTCATTGATTATCTACTATCAACAGGAGGATTTTTATTCCCTGACACGTCGCTGCAGAGTGAAAGAGGCTGCGTACCATTCTTTTAGCATCGTTTCTCACCTCACCCTTCAGTCAAATAACCACCAACATTTTATTCTAGCAGCTCCTTTTTTTTTACAATTTCTGGATCCTGAAGGACTTTAGGAATTTCACATTCAAAACATTATGAATGCACTTGCAAGCAAACCACACCAACAAAGACAAAATACCTCACATATGCAAAATGCTAACATATTCTTTAGAGCGGCGGTGCCGTGTTCCGTCGCTGCCAGCCGTGTAATCTTCATATGAATATTACATCTGTGCTTCCTGCCCCTCTCGGTTTGTGTTAGCGTGTCACAGATTTATCAGCTCGTAGGAACAGATGAAGGCTTCCAGCGCCTGTAGCCAGGTCTGAAGCCGTGTCTCTGCTGCGGAGTGAAAGGGGTGGTGGTGGGGGGAGGTATGGGGGTGTGCTTCAAAAGAAAGACCCCCAGCATTCCGCCGGAGGTTCCCATCTGTCGGCGAGAGGGGTGCAAACGTGCACGCAAACACAGACCGATGCGTGCACATGGATGCTCGTAAACATCCTCATCATCACGTTAAGACACACTCTTTTTGTAGTGGGGGGGGTGGGGGTGGGGGTCATGCCACACTTGGTTGACATTCAGGCTCACAAGGGAGGCAGATACTTGGAGGCTTCGCCCGAGAGGAGCGGCTCGGGGTGGATTTCAAGGTTTGGGTATATCTATAAAAACCACCCTGGGTTCTGCCCCGGATCCGGAGGGGCCAAAGGCAGTTTGGTCACGCGTGTTTAGCAGCGGCCACAGCCCTGTTTTAGCTGAGGGTTGGATAAATACAGGCTGTGGCAGGAGAGGAGTGACCCAGAGATGGGACAGAGAAGAGTTAAGAGCCACATCATCAGCATCACAGCTGTCCTCAAAGGGCCAGATGTAACTAATAAATGTAACTAAATGTAACTACTCCTTAATGTAACTAATAAATGTAACTAAATGTAACTCAATGTAATGTAACTAAATGTAACTACTCCTTAATGTAACTAATAAATGTAACTAAATGTAACTACTCCTTAATGTAACTAATAAATGTAACTAAATGTAACTACTCCTTAATGTAACTAATAAATGTAACTAAATGTAACTACTCCTTAATGTAACTAATAAATGTAACTAAATGTAACTCAATGTAATGTAACTAAATGTAACTACTCCTTAATGTAACTAATAAATGTAACTAAATGTAACTCAATGTAATGTAACTAAATGTAACTACTCCTTAATGTAACTAATAAATGTAACTAAATGTAACTCAATGTAATGTAACTAAATGTAACTACTCCTTAATGTAACTAATAAATGTAACTAAATGTAACCCAATGTAATGTAACTAAATGTAACTACTCCTTAATGTAACTAATAAATGTAACTAAATGTAACTCAATGTAATGTAACTAAATGTAACTACTCCTTAATGTTAAATCAGTGAATTTATTACTTATTCTAGTTCCAAACATTACAGTTAGACAGAAAAAACATGTTTGTTTGTTTCTCTGTTCTAACATGAATCCTTTTAATTTGTCAGGTTATTAAACCCACAGAACTCCATCAATCAAGGATCAAACTATCAATCAATAAAGAAAAATAACATCAGACACAAGTTAGGACGTTAACTTTGTTCACTACGTTTAGTCAGAGTTACAATGGGCTGAAGTACTGCATTGTGGGAAATGTAGTGTTGGTCAAAGCACACTTTTTTAATTACTACGTCGTATTTTTTTACTTCTTATTATTTTACTACTTATTATTTTTTTGCTACTTATTATTTTACTACTTATTATTTTTTTACTACCATTTTTTTATTATTTTATACTTTTTTTAAAAACATTTTTAACCTTTTTTTAAATTCAATTTTAGACACTCTGATCCTTTATGTTGTCGCGGGCCACATAAAATGATGTGGAGGGCCACATTTGGCCCCTGGGCCTTGAGTTTGACACTGAAGGTTCATTATTTCAGCCTCCTCCCCCCTCAGCCCATTCAGAAACCTGACTGGGTGTAGATAGAGGAGGAGAAACCTCTTTACTGTTCCGTGGTGACAATGAGAGAACACGAGCCAAGAAGGCAACAGGGCGCGGGTCCCGGATGCCGGAGCCTTGCCAGGGATAATAACAGCAGCAGAAGTAATGTATTCATGAATGCACAGAGTGATCCGTCCCCCCCCCCCCCAGCCAAAAGCACGCTGGCAGCACTCTTCAACTGAATCATCACTCAGCTCAACAGGCTCTCTGTGGGCCAGTCTGGCAGAGCGGCAACGAAGGGTTAAAGATTGCTTTCTACATGCTGCTGGCGTAAACATCCTCCTCGTTTCTCCCCCCTTCAATACGGACGCTTCCACCGTTTATTCAACACTTCAACGGTTTGCTTTTCACAGGAAAGGGGCGGCGTTCACCTCAAAACCACGATGACATCACCACCAGACGAGCAGCCAGGCGTTTGGTTAGGATGCACTGGTTAGCATGGTTAGCATAGTGAGCTAGCATCAGCCATAAGCGTGCTTCCATTTGTGGTCATCCTGTTTGACAGGTTCATTAGCCACCACCACCACCAGGGTGTAGACGTCGTGGGGAGATTTGACTTGTTATTACATATGATTTGACACAGACAATTTATTTTTCCATCTTTTTACTTTACATTCAAACATGTTTTTGGAGCCAGAATATCCAAATATAACAAATTATGAGCTTCCATAAATTATTGATTTCTTTGTGTTTGAACATTCATGAAGCATCCCTATCTCCATTGTATTTCTGTTCCACCCAACCGGTCAAGGTGGATGACCGCCCTCCAGACTCTGGGTCCTGCCCAGAGTTTCTTCCTCAATGAGGGAGTTTTCCCCCACCACTGTCGCTTATGCTCTGGAGGGTTCAGTTGGGTTTTTCTGTCTGTCAAAGTGCTTTGAAATGTCTGCTGATGTGATTAGGTGCTTTATAAATGAAGATTGACTGATTGTTGATTGATAACAATCAATCAGGACCTCCAGACGTTCCGATAGCGTTATCACCTTTTAAAAAAAAAAAAACAACAGCCTTAGATTCTTTGATTTTGATGGACAAAGACTTAAACATGTTCATTTCACATCAAATATTTCGTAATTCCGCGTGAAAATTTAATCCAAGACGCCACCAAAAACAACCAAAAAAATCCTTTGACAAACAAGGATGCAGCCAATCACGAGATTAATATCTGGGTTAGCATTATAGCAGGAACGGGTTTGAGGATGAACCCCGTCCAGGAAGAAACCGCCTCTTTCAAGTGTGACATTTTTTAATCAGATAGTCGTTTA
Organism: Antennarius maculatus; assembly: GCA_013358685.1. Taxonomy (NCBI): domain Eukaryota; kingdom Metazoa; phylum Chordata; class Actinopteri; order Lophiiformes; family Antennariidae; genus Antennarius; species Antennarius maculatus. Next base: position 24,961,831 of record CM023612.1, read on the forward strand.
ATTTGATCCGGTTTGTCCGGCACAAATCAACGTCACGTAGAAAGACTTCATTTTCCCTCCTGCTAGAACCGACAGGAGTCGGACTGAAAGTATTTTATTTCGGTGTCAGTCATTGTTGAACAGATTGCGTTATTTCTCATGCACTCCTTCCTGCTCAGGTGTTGTGAAGGGGTCTTTTCAAAGAGCGAACACTACTGGATAAATATAGTTTCCCTTCATTTGTGCTGCATCCAGACAGCAAACACACACCAAATGAGTTGACTTACGCTTCCTGGAACGTGTTGGAGAAGCTGCAGCTATCCTGTTATTTCTGTCTGCACAGTCGCCCAGCTAACACGCCTGTTTGAAATAAATTCATCTTTATCCCGACGTCTCTGATTCCGTTCTGACGACGGTTCCGTGGCGGTTTTGGGGTGACGTCCAGCGACCAGAGGTCGTCTCCTGCCAGGAGAAGCCGAGCTGAGTCAGGATTAGCAGCGCCGCCGCTTCGCTGTGGAAATGCAGCTATTTTTAAGACGCGGATAGAAATCACCAGAAAACTCCACGAATGAATCACAGCTTGGAGTCTTCATCTTCATCTTCATCTTCATCTTCATCTTCATCGGGAGGCTTCTGGACGTCCCTTGTGGAGGCGTGTTGCCAGAACATGTTGGAGTCGATTTATCAGGCGTAAAACGTCTGTGCTGTCAATAAAAAGCATCTGAACTTTTTTAAGATAGCATGAAATGTTTACATGAACACATTCAGCAGCCAAGCTGATTAAAAAGAGGATTAAATAACAATTTAATGTGATAAAAACCCGCTTCTTATCACTCCCACGGTAAATGATCAGGATCTGCAAACGGCGTTTCTGACGCCGCCGCATCCAGTTGAAATGCGAGTTGAGGTTTAATCAGCTCATGATTGAGGATAGGAAATTAATAGATGTGTGAACAACATTTATCATAGCTGCACCAAAAGAGATGCTCACGCATTTCATGCTCCAAATGCAGATTGAAGTTAAAGGAGAAGTTCAGCGGTTCCTCTACTCACGAATGTCTCTACTGACGAAACGCCTCAAAAGGAAAATATTGCCTCTCGTTACGAAAGAAATTTCAACTTACGTAAGGTAAAACTACAGTATGGGCTGATACTCACAGCTCCCACAGGTTCCTGAATGCAACATTCTCATAGCTGCTCTGTCATTGGCTATTACCTAGCATCTTGACATCCCATTGGCTAAGAGGGACCTCTGTGTGGAGCTAGATAGGTGTCTATGCAGCATCCTCGTCATTCGGCCCTCGACCCATGAGGTGTTCTGATAGTTTTACGTAAATATATTAACTTTTAGAGTATTCACTATGGACCCCAAGAAAGTGATGGAGAAAAGAGGAAAAGAAAAGACGAAGAAAAGAGTTTTTTTGTCCGTACAAACAAAACAAGAGATAATATAAAAGCATGAAAAAGGGATGCGTTTGGTTGATCTCACCAAAGAATATGGCCGTAATGCATCTACAATCACCACGTTATTAAAACTAAAGGAAGTTTAAGGAGTTTAAGGCATGGCGTGGGTGGTTGGAGAAGTTCAGAAGGAGGACTGGAATTCACTCTGTTGTTCATGGTGAGGCAGGAGCGTATGAACCAAAGAGGGTAAAAAACAATGAGGACAGCAGTTAAAAGGTTAATGACCAGCATCATTATTCTTTATTCTTTGTTTTTTACATTATGCACAACTCTCATTTATTGTGTAATAATCTAATTGTAACATGTATTTGTTACATGTTTTGATGCATTTTTATGCTTTATAAAACATTTATGTCTTGGAACGGATTAGGGCATTTGAATGGAAAATGCGTCTCTACTTATGAAATTTTCTACTTACGAAATTTCTTCCAGAACCAGTTAATTTCGTAAGTAGAGGTACCGCTGTAAATCGGTGGAGCGACGCTTCTGATGAACACAATGCATTACATGCGTGTGTGTGCGTGTGTGTGTGTGTGTGCGTGTGTGTGTGTGCATGCACATACGTTTGCATACGTGTGCATCTGCATCCATCAGTCTTGCAAGCAAGCATGCCCCGGTCGATTTGTGAATGGAAGCATGGAGTGTGTTCTGCATGTGTATGTGTATGTGTGTGTGTGTGCGTGTGTGTGTGTGTGTGTGTGTGTGTGTGTGTGTGCACTCCAAAGGCGACCCCTCTTTCCGACGCTTGCATCACCGTTGCTCCGGGCCCTCTGCTCTCGCCCTGGGAAAACAAAAGCTTATCAACTCCCTCTTGTCCGCATCTTGACAACATCAGCATTCATCGCCGTCGTTAGCGGCAGACGGCGATGAGCTACTTAGCGGCGTGAGCCCACAGGATTAACTGCTGATCTACTCATTCATTTAGCCGCCATGAAGACAGCGGCGGTTTAAAAGTTTGGAGGTGAGGCTCTTATCGCCGGATGAGCCACTCCACGTCTCGTCTCTCACTTTTGTGAAGTTCCACCGCTGTGAAGGTGATAGCATCACACACACACACACACACACACACACACACACACACACACACACACACACACACACACACACACACACACACACACCGGCCTCGCTGGGGGAAGGAAATCCACGCCCCGCATTCACAGCAATAACATGCAAATGGATTCTTTTTTGTCTGGCTGGCGGGGGCCCTGAAGGCGTGACGTCTGCTCGTCATACGGGGGGCGCATTGGGGTGCGCTGGAGCGTTTTATGGACAGGAATAGCAGGAGGAGGATTTTATTTTGATGTATTTTGTGTTAAATGAGAGGAAATTATTCAGAGACGTATGAACCAATAACCATCAATGGAGGTTATTGAGTCTCATTGTGTGCTTTACTATTATTGTTGGCGCTCAGGGCGGGGGCTGTTTCCTTGATTTACTGCCTTGGTATTGACTGGTTGGAGAATACTCGATTCAACACATTCTCCTTTGGACGGCTGCTTTTTAAAGCCCTCTCCTGATGATGGAGCTGGGACTTGATTTGTGTGGTGATCAAGCAAAAGAGGACGGCGCAAAAAAGATATTCTTCAATGCCCCCCTTGTTAGAGGCGCTGAGGGTGACGGCTGATGTTTCACATCACTGCTGAATCTTCCTGAGCACTTTGAAATCCAGAAAGTCTGTAAGACGGACTGTTTAATATACCAAAAACAATACAAACACTACAGACACTTCACTCTACCCATGCCTGTCTTCTGCATCCTCTTCTCTCACACCAACTACCTTCATGTCCTCTTTCACTACATCCATAAACCTCCTCTTTGGTCTTCCTCTAGGCCTCCTGCCTGGCAGTTCAAAACTCAGCATCCTTCTACCAATATATTCACTATCTCTCCTCTGGACATGTCCAAACCATCTCAGTCTGGCCTCTCTGACTTTATCTCCAAAACCTCTAACATGTGCTGTCCCTCTGATGGACTCATTCCTGATCCTATCCTTCCTGGTCACTCCCAGAGAGAACCTCAGCATCTTCATCTCTGCTACCTCCAGCTCTGTCTCCTGTCTTTTCCTCAGTGACACTGTCTCTAGACCAAACAACATTGCTGGTCTCACCACAGGTGAGCCTACCCATGCCTATCTAGGCCTGACCGAACCTCCTGAAGGGATCAATAAAGTTCTACTCTACCCTTCCTCATTGGTGTCCGATGAAAGTCAAGATTAATCAAACCCGACTTGAGTCTCCTAACCCCCACCAGCTGGTTCCAATATCCCTCCACCCTGAGGAACCCCACAATGAGTGTGTGTCCACATCTACAGTGAGGCGGTGTGTGTCCATGTGATACACTCCATTCAGGAAGTCTCATGACCCTTTTATTACAACTCACAAGCAAATTCCACTCCATCGTGTTCACACACACACACACACACACACACACACACACACACACACACACACACACACACACACACACACACACACACACACACACACAGCCGGCTTCACAATATATCCTGGGGAGAAATAAACACACGGCTCGGAGTTTTGGAGTTGTGCTGAAAAGATGCATGGGAGCTATTTTTAAGAACTCGCCATTTTCCCAAAGCATAACCAGGAAATAGACGAGAAAGAATAATAACTGGGGAAGACAATCACTTCCTCCCCCAGAAGTGGAAAGGAAAACTCCACTCATTTATCTTGTATTATTGAATAATTTCTTGCCCTGAAGAAGTAACAGCTACGGCATGGGTAGGGGATGTGTGTGTGTGTGTGTGTGTGTGTTAATTCAGCAACAAGCCAGACTCCGACTGTCTGAATTGAATTTTTTCAGGAGGTATTCGTCTTTATGTTCCACACATTTAGCCGTAGCGACCGTGGGTTTAACCATATGAGCGTCACGTCGTGGAATCGGTTTGGGAAAAATTAGTCTGAAAATGTGAAGCTAAACGCTAATGAGGGACCAGCGCTAACCCCAAAACAAGTTGAAAAACCTGAGCGGTGTTCTTGTTGCTGAGCGCTTGGCTGCGTTAATCGAAGCGCTCCTGCAGCGCCGCGTTAGTGGAAGAGGAACACTTCCCTCAGTGGAACAAATTAGCTCCATTAGCCGTGTGATAAAAGGCAGAATCTCCATTTCCCAGTGTGAAGCCAAGCAGATAAACACAACTCTTTGTGATGCTCGACAAGGTTTAAGGAGATTGCGTTGACCTCTTGGGCCCACACTCAAGACTTCCTTCGTGACTTTTTCATTCGTCAGTGTGAGATTTTCCATCAAGCATCTATTTAAAGATCTACAGGAAGTAGCGTACCCTGGAGTTCACCCCCACATGCTAGCTCCTCGTGGGATTTTAGAGTTCATGGGAACCGTAAGCAGTTTCCCAACTCTTCGTTTTCTCGTCTTCACTTCCTGCCGCCACACTGATCCTCCTCAACCTCCAATCACAGCATCTTTTTTTAGCCTCTTCCCTGATCTCGCCACCGTGTTCCCTGATTCGCCATCTTCCAGGTGTTTGCCGCTCGCAGACGTAACAACCATCTCTCTCGTCCTCCTTTCATTCTCCTGCCTCCGTTCTCCTGAATCAGCTTAATTGCTCTCCTCCTTCTCCAGCTTCGTCTCTTGTCTACATCGGGTTTCTCTTCCGCCATCGTCACCTGTCTGTCTGCCTGAATCAGCCGTATCACCTTCTCTCTATGCGTGTGCAACTAATCTAATCCAACACATGCGTGACCCGTTAATCCCTCAAAAAAAAAAAACACAAAAAAAAACTCTGACCCTCTTTTCCTGCTTGTCTGGGCCCCATTAAAATAAATGCTGATTGGGGAGCTAACAGGAGCCCAGATTAGCCGGTAATGAAGGGGTTCAGCATCTCAGTCCTCCTCTCTTTTAGTCTCAGATCCTCTCTTCTCTCTCAGTCTGAGTCGTATGATATAACTGGGCCAATCAGGATATCTGATTGGAGTGGAGGATATTGAAAATGTGTCTGCGGTTTCACAAATTGCTGACCTAATACAGGGGAGTGGATCTGTCCCTGTTTTGTAGGTCAGTGCAGCAGAAGTCGATATAATCGTGCACGTCTCAGTTTAGCTATGCATTACATTAAAGTTGACCTTAAAACAAAGTGGGTGTCGTTCCTCCGCCGTTTGAGCTCCAAGAACGCCGATTCTGTTTGTTGTTTTTTGCTCCCGTAATGACTTTCAAATTGTTGTCGGAGCGATGTTTCAGCGAGAAAAAGTGCGTTTTTATGTTATCGTTCAAACGTTCGTCTCGCCCTTCCCTCACCGGCGGCTCCGCCGGCGCAGCTGCTACCCAGTTGTTCAGCGCTGCTCTAACTGGCAAACACATCTTCATTCATGTAGAAACCCGACCAGCCAGCGAGTCTCACGGGGAAGCATATGTGTGTTTGTGTTGTGTGTAAGACTCAGTGTGTTGTGCCTAATTTCCCTGGGCGTGCATGCACATAAAACACAGATGCCCTGTTTCGGATCGCCCTTCCTATGCGAGCACGTCTTGGCCGAAACACGCGGTGAGACTGGACCCTACCCAGACACAAAGCTCTGTGCAGAAAGGCCGACAGCTGCACTCAATTACATTAACTACCAGCAGCACAAAACACACACACACACACACACACACACACACACACACACACACACACTCTGTCCAGCCACCAGCTCCGGCCATAATCAACGACTTATTCAATAAGCTCAAAAAAATGCAGCTCTTTGCTTTCTCTGTTGAACCAGGCCTCCCACTTTCTCTTTGCACAATAAACACACACACACACACACACACACACACACACACACACACACACACACACACACACACACACACACTCTTCACTGAGGGCATTTGTTTCTGCTGCAGCTTCCTGTTTGGGTCAAAGTGGAGCTCCTGGAGGATAATTGATTACCTGAGCCGGATGGAGAGAGGATTACTGGGAAATCTGTTCAAACATGAATAAAATATTCTCCTGGAGAGCTTCACTTAATGAATGTCACACATTCTTCACACACACATCCAGGGAGTTAACGTGTAATCCACTGGGAGGTGGGGAGGCAGGATTTCAGGGGGAGGGATGAGGTGCTGCTTGTTCGACGCAGCTTTAAGGGTAAATGGAAGTGCTGATCTTGGATCTGAACGTATCGGCTACACCAGGTTCCCATCAGGTTTACACCAGGTTTACACCAGGGTGACACCAGGTTTATACCTGGGTTGAACCAGGTTTACATCAGGTTTACACCAAGTTGACACCAGGGTTATACCAGGTTTACACCAGAGGTTTACACCAGGGTTATACCAGGTTTACACCAGGTTTACACCAGAGGTTTACACCAGGTTTACACCAGGTTTACACCGGGTTTACACCAGTTTTACACCGGGTTTACACCGGGTTTACACCACATTTACACCACGTTTGCACCAGGTTTACACCACGTTTACACCAGGTTTACACCAGAGGTTTACACCAGGGTTATACCAGGTTTACACCAGGTTTACACCAGAGGTTTACACCAGGTTTACACCAGGTTTACACCAGAGGTTTACACCAGGTTTACACCAGGTTTACACCAGAGGTTTACACCAGGTTTACACCAGGTTTACACCAGAGGTTTACACCAGGTTTACACCAGGTTTACACCGGGTTTACACCGGGTTTACACCGGGTTTACACCACGTTTACACCACGTTTACACCAGGTTTACACCAGGTTTACACCACGTTTACACCAGGTTTATAGGATATGTGTGTGTTAATCATGATGTACGGAGGTGGAGAAGCAGAAGGGAGTTGTCAGAAGTGGAAAAAACAAACCTGGAGGTTTGGAGGAGTTATGTGAGCCTTCTTGCCATATGGAGTCGTTCCTGATTCTAACACATGTGGTGCCTCAGCGATGATGCAGCCTTGGCAAGACTGACCTGAAAAATGTGTTGTTGGGTCAGATTGATGGATGGAAACACATCTGCTGGCTCTCACGGCTCCAGGATGACGTCTGAGCTTCAGTCTTACAAAATCCATTTCTGCATTTCTATCAGCTGCTGAATAAAGTTTGTTTGTGAGCAGCTCGTCCAATGATCTATACGTGTGTCGACCAGGGAGAGATATGTTAGTCCGCCGCAGCCCAACTCGATATTTATTGTGGAAGCAAATCCCTGTTTGTTCAGCGAGACAGAGGAGGGAGAGAAAGATGTTAATAATGAAGAGGAGGATAAATAAGTGCTGGCTACAGCTCCCCTTCTGACACTTTTACTGGAGACATCAATTATTTATCTATGTAAAGAGGGGTCAGGATGCGTGTGAACGTGTGAGCCGTGAGGGATTTAACATTCTTAGCGGCCAGTCATCAGCATAGTGATTAGAAGGTGTGTCTCGCTTCTCGCCTCACGCTCGCTAACGGTCCTGACAGACCTCCGCCCCGGCTTAGAGGGACTTCAGTCAGATGGTTCCTCATCTCCCTGGCAGGAGACGCATACGTGACGTCCGACGGCGCCGCCCAGAACCAGAACCAGAACCGTCCCTCCAGCCTACTGTACAGACACCCCAACTAAAAACCATGGATTCCCAGAATATTCTGGTCCACGGGACCAGACCAGAACTACAGTACACCCTCACACATTCACACATTAATAGTCGCGACTTCACCTCATCGTGGATTTTTCGTAGGCAGTCATGTGACATTGTACTCGCACTCTACTGGCTGACAGCATCAGGAAGTGGGCTATGTTCCGAGAGTCTCAGACTTCCGTGAGACACTAAAGTGCTTTAAACAGTCTATCAGAGTGTTTTAAAGGTAATACAGGTAGAAGGTGGTTTAATATCAGTATGGGGGGGTTCAGAAATATTTATATTACCGTAAATAATGAGATATATAGTTCGTTTTTCTATCACGGAAGTCGTTAATTGCGTCAACTGCGAGGAACGAGGGATCACTGTACATCTGTCCTGTTAATTCCTCTATTATGGATGTATAAATAGACTCCAGTGGAGGTCTATGAAACTATGGTGGGAAAGTATCTTTGATAACATCTAATAACACCCCCACACAAACACACACACACACACACACACACACACACACACACACACACACACACACACACACACAATGCACAGTATGGGTATTGAACAAAAACTGGCAGCCCCTCGTTGTCGGACCATAATGGACTCCATATGCTTCCTCGCTGCCACACACAGTCGTATTTACACACACACACACACACACACACACACACACACACACACGCACGCACACACACACACACACAAGTGCATCATTTCACACAAAATCTCAACTTTCCTCAAGGGGAACCAGAAATAAACACAGCTTAAACGTTTCCCCCTCTTTTCATCCCTCCGTCGTTCTTTCCTCACATCCGCCCCCCCCCCCCCCGAACTGAAGGACAAGACCTCCGACTCCCACAAGAATTAGCAGAAAATGTTTAAACAAGGCAAATTTATGGCGCCGCACAGGCTGCGGTGTTATTTCATGGAGGGGGGGGGGGTGATTTGAATGCAACACGGCGGGATGAATGTGCCATTGATCAGGGCGCCGCCGCTCATTCCTCACCCGGACGAGACAGCGACACAGTAAAGCAAGGCGGCGAGTACCAACCACCAAATAAATGTCAGGCTGAGGGAGTGTTAATAGTTTACAAGTGTGTGTGTTTAGCTAAATAAATGTCACTTTTTAGTATGGTAATTGATTTCTTGTTTTATTATACGCCAGTGGAGTCAATGGAATGTGTGCTTTTGTATAATTTTCCTTTTACCTCACAAAGATTATTTGTCATTGAAATGAAATTCCGTCATACAATCAGTCTGTGCCTTTAAATATGGGGGTCAGCAAAGGTTGGGGATGTATCCCAGCATGCAACCGGGCCCCCAGATCTATCAAAAATTAGCACATATATTAAATGTAGAGCCTTGAAATCCAGGTGAACCCTGGATGTCTGGAACTAACGGCAAATTAAGGAAAGGAAAATGTTGAAATCCCAAATATTTGTCAAGTTTTATCAGAAATTATGGGATGGCTGACGACATTAAAACGTTAGTGGACATTTTTGCACGTTATGTAGAACAAAGCAACGCCACTTCCGTTTTTTTTTTTTTTTTTTCTGCGAACAGCAGAAGCTATTTCTTTGTAGATGGATGGATGCTGTCACTCCTCCAGTAATGACAGTGTCCCTGAATGCGGATGCATGCCACCACATACTACATAAAAAGCATGATTTGGGAGGGGTGCCTTTTTATTCCCTGCCACTGCTCTGATGATATTTTCCTTTCATTCAGGCTCAGGAATATAATTTATTTTCTCTTAAGCCCGTTCGACTTTCATCAAACACGCTGATAAATCGGCGGCTGTTAAAGACAGCCTTTATACAATCCTCCCATTCAGACGATAAAAGTTTCCCGGAGTATTACCGAGTTTGCTCTCACAATTTTTGCAAAAAATAACGCTAATGTTTGCAGCACTTGTGCATCCTTGTTATTTATGCACAGGAGCTAGAAAAGAAAGCCACAATAAAACTGATTGGAAGGAAAAAAAATGCTGAACAAAGCTGAAACCTTCCCAAGGAAGGAGGAAGAGGAGGGTTGGGGGAATTAGATGAAAGAGAGGAGAATTCAGAGGCTTTTCCTCCACATCAGATGATGAACCCTGAATGCACTCTCCGGAGTAGACATCAGCTTTCCAGCCATTGTCTGGCCCAACACAGCTCAGTTCCAGCGCCGCTACAAAGCCCATCTCCACCCTCCGCTGACAAGCCGTTCAGCGGGGAAAACGCAGCATTGATGGGTTCTGACTAGCTGCGTTTTGTAGCCTGTCCGACTTTCAATGGGCCCTCGCTCTCACACACTCATGGCAGGACTTTGTAATGGAAATGTGTGACTGGCAAAACAGCACGAAAACACTGTTCGCTGCCTTCATCTGTCCAAAAGATTTTATGGTCTGGGTGAAGACAGAGTGTGTGTATGTGTGTGTGTGTGTTGGATATTTATGACCGGGGCTGTTCCACACACCCATGGGTTACCGTTACGTTTGACTGAGCGGTCCATGAATTGTTCCTGCAGCAGGCATGGTTAGCCGATTCCCGATCACGATGGAGCCACCATGTGGGTCACGTATGTGTGTGTAGAGTGTGTGTGCGTGAAAACGTAACAAGATATGTCACTCGGGTGCGACCGCTATTTATTTGAATGAGAGCAGCTCCAGTCGGACCTCCCTTCACCAGCTTAAAGGATTAATAAGGCGGTGAGGACGTGTCCAGAGTCATCCGTCACGTCCACAGGAGACGGACGGGGACGAGTGAGATGGAGGATGGATGAAACGAAGGAGGGAGCAGCTAAATAAACTGCTTCAGATGAAATGAAGAGTCGTTTGTCACTGGCATGTCCTCCATTCAGGATATGAAGTCTATCTATGACTAATGAAGCCAGTCTGTGTTAAGATTATACACATGTTATACGTGTGCTGCATGAGGATTCAACAAAGCATGTGGCAAATGTTGTCCCATAAAAAAATTTGCAAAAAATAACATTATATATATATATATATATATATATATATATATATATATATATATATATATATATATATAAATAGCCAGCTGATGCTAGCCGAGCTTTAGCTGCAACACAACGTGAGACGCGGTGATGTCATGTTCTGTATGCTAGCGCATATTCCTTCTAGATTAAAACCTGAACAGTGATATTGGTTGGACGCTTGATTGACAGGTAGTGGGTGGAGCTGGTGACAGCGTGAGACTTTCAAGTGAGCTTATTCAAATATATAGCATCAAGAAGTGAGTTACGTTCTCGGATTTCCGTGAGACACAAAAGTGCTTCAAACAGTCTATCAGAGTGTTTTAAAGGTAATACAGATAGAAGGTGGTTTAATATCAGTTTGGGGGGGTTCAGAAACGTTTAAATTACACTGAATAATAGATAAATAGTTTGTCACTCTATCGTGGAATCTAACACATGTGGTTCCTGGAACGAATTAACCGCAAAGAATGAGGGTGCACTGTGTATACATACATATTAACGTACTGCATATATTTATACATGTATATACATACTCCCACACACACGAAAGTCTGAGACTGACGGAATGTAGCGCACTTCCGGTTACCGTCAGCCAATAGAATGTGCGTACGGTATCACGTGACAACCTACCAAAAATCCGCGATGAGGTGAAGTCGCAATTGTTGATTCATGAATTTGCGAGGGTATATATATATATATATATATATATATATATATATATATATATATATATATATATATATATATATATATATATATATATATATATATATCTTACATCTTACACCCCGCTACCACATGTTGGACTGTCTCTGGGGCTTCTTTACATAGCCTGCACCTTGGGTCAGATCTACTGTGGTAGATATTGGCCTCTATTGCTCTTGTATATATATATACATACATATATATATATATATATATATATATATACACACACACACACATATACACACATATATATGTATATATATATATATATGTATATATATGTATATATATATAGGCACTGATCATGGCCCTAAGTACAAGAGCAATAGAGGCCAATATCTACCACAGTAGATCTGACCCAAGGTGCAGGCTATGTAAAGAAGCCCCAGAGACAGTCCAACATGTGGTAGCGGGGTGTAAGATGTAAGATATATATATATATATATATATATATATATATATATATATATATATATATATATATATATATATATATATATATATATATATATATATATATATATATATATATATATATGGGAGTTTCAGAAGACGACAGGAGAAACAAATGGACAGATAAGAAAGGCACTGAAAGGAAGGACAGGAAAGGGGGTAGAACAGAGAAATATCACGGTGGAAATGCAACTACTCCAAGACGGCGTTCCATGAAATAAAATGCATACAGCATCATTCTCCTGCTACACAGGAAACAGAAATTGAAAAGGGCAAATCCGAGCTCGCGCACCTTGGTAAGAGTAGCCACCGGCGACAGTCTATCTGCAGCTCCGTGCTGCTGAAAAGGGCATGGAGAAAATACTACAGCTCTCAGCATAAAAGGAGCTGACACACATTCCAATCCATCGGTTATAGTCAGTGTGCAGGGAAATTCCTACTGAAAGCGTTTGCTTTAAAACTTGCAAACTTGAGGAGATGGAGATATTAAGCAGCGAGTTAGAGTCGTGCAATCAGCGGAGAAATCAAATTATCTTTACCTTCGCCGAGGAGCGTCTGTTCTGGTTCTTGCCTGTCTGTCTCCGATGCATCCCAGTGGAGTTCTGTGGAGAAGCGTTCCCTGGGATGCACAAGATTTTGGGCTTATTTGTTTGTTTGTTTGCTTGTAAATGTGAAATGTGTTATTCCAAAGAGCTATTTCTCATCTGTCGTCCCGGGACAGATGTTAAAAAGTCACCCTAAAAAAAAACAACATAATTGTTTTTCACTCTGTGAAATATGGCTGTGTTTAAAACACGAAACACCTACCAGGGATTCATCCTGGATGTGTGTCGTGTTGTGAGGTTGGCTGAAATAAACTGATTACACAGATTATACATGCAGAAAATAACGCTTACAAGCCCTCCTGATTTTTGTTGGGCTCGACGCGGTTTTGGTGGAGTCGTGCTCTCCAAGCGCCCTTCAAGTTAATCAAAATTTCAATGTAATCAGAAATGTTTGTCATCCTCCTGATTAGACCTCGGCCGACACGCTCTTTTTCTTGTTAATGCGTGCTGTTGTTAACACAAAAATGTTGAAAAGTTGGGATCATCCAGGACCAGACAATGTTGGGGTCCCTGCTGTACTACCTGGTTTCATCTCTTTTTAATGTATTTATATAGACATAGTGAGAACAAATATGCATCACTTGAATAATGTGAATAATAAGAAATACTCTCCTGCGGTCACAGCTCAGCTCAGGTGGAACATCTGTTCAGGTTCTACTGTTGAAAGTGTAAAAGTTCATAGTGTTCACTTTACAGCAGCGTTAAACGACTGCATTGTTTAAATTAACCACATCAGCGACCCCCCCCCCTCCACGGGGATAGCAGCTGATTGGTCGATCGTTGGGCCGGGTCTTTAACCTGATCACTCTGATTGATAAGCAGCGTCTGCAGGGAGATGCTCTGTGCATCTAAAGGAACCAGCGTGGGCGAAAGCTCTCGGTTTGCACATCGTGGTCTGACAGTGTTTAGACGTTAGCTGGTTAGCTTAGCTTGACTAGTTCTAACCAGCTGGTGATCAGGTCAGACTTAAAACATGAAAAGACTGTGTGTTATATCCAGAAAGAGGAAGGCTGTGTAGCATTAGGCTAATTTATGGTCTGTGGTCTCAATTAGCATCAGGGCTAGGTCGTCCCATGGAAAGTGTTCAGATTGGAATTTCTTAATTTCATAACATGCAAAACATGTAAAACTTGCAATAAAACATTGTTGTCAATCTTGGGCAACATTTTTCTGAAAGTCTTTTAGTAAATTATGTCCAGAAAGCAGTTTCTTTTTTTTTTTTTTCCAGGTAGAATACTCTGGATATGCTAAAAGCTAATAGCACAGTTAGCCAAAAACAAGAAGAAAATTTATACAAATAAAAAATTATACGCAAACACACAAATCAAATCAACCAAAAATGTTATAAAAGGAAAACAAAAACTCAACATTGTTTGAATTTATCTTGAATTACTCTTGACTTATGTCCAAATTTCATTAGTGCGATAGGGTGGAACATGACATTGATGGACGCAGATAAATCATGATATTTTAACCCAAACATAGGAAATTTTAATATAATTAACACATTTCCTATTAATAGGAAAGTATTTCTGAGCATGAAATCAATAAATGTGTGAGATTTATTTGATATTTTTAAAGTTCTACATTACGAATGAGAAAAATGTTCAGAGCGAAGAGAAAATTTATTGTTTACAAACCGTCAACCCATCAGGCCTTTTCTTTTTCTTTTTTCTCGAAATTAATGTTGATGTTGCAAATGTGATGAAGGTGTGAAGTCTGTTATATTAACATGTCTGAAAAAATTAAAAAAAGAAAGACAGAAAATAATTGAAGTCCAACAAAAAAAGTGAAAATATGCAAAATGTAAGTTTATTATTCAATTATATTTTACCTCATTCTAACAAGTAAACTTGAATCAGTGGTTTCAGACGCTGAAGATATCTCATTATTACGTCTCCCGTTCCTCTTCGAATGTCTGGAACCCAAACAGACGATCCAGCTGCTAGCTGCTGTTTCTTCCTGGGACTGCATGCGTCATGGCAACCAGCTGACCGGCTAAGACGCCATCATGAGATACATTCCAGTGAAGGAGAGGAAAGCGAGGGAGAAGATGCACCAGTCACTGATTGGTTAGATGTTTGTCCAGGTGGCTCATGGAGCTAACGGTAGCTGGAAAGGAACAAAGCTTTTGTAGCATCATTTAGCTGGCAGTGATGGCTTTATGGTGCTGTTAGCTTCCACTGCTGTTGACTTTGCTGAAAGGTCTGATGAATGAGTTGTGATATCACACTGGGGGGGCTTCAGACCTGTTCAGATTCAAAGAGCACAGCGCTGCAATTAGAGGGCATCTCTAATTTCAAAGAATGTTCTAGTTTTCTCTTTTTTTTTTCTAATCGGTGAACGTTCTTAAATTATTTGATTCACACAAACCCTAACAAGTATAAAGTCATGAAAATCTACACCAGTAACAAAGAGAATACAGAGTGGAGCAAAACTGGACTAAACTTTGCAGCGCAGGGCGGAACAAAGCGTTATCAATATTAAAGTTTGACCGTCCGATATGAAAAGCCTTTCCCCAGAAGAGTCGCTGTTTGTGGACTGACCCCCCCACAGAAACATTAAAGTTATGGGAAGCACAACGGTGTTAATACATTATTGATGACGGTCTGTTGGTGTGTGTGTGTGTGTGTGTGTGTGTGTGTGTGTGTGTGTGTGTGTGTGAGACCGTCCTTGGAGAGTTTAACAGGAGTGATGTTCATGCGTCGATTCAGTCCTGCAAGGGTTAATGTGTCATGCTGGTTTTATTCTTTATCCTCTCTTGGGTGTTTGCATGTTCAAAAGTCCTTTAAAACACACACACACACACACACACACACACACACACACACACACACACACACACACACACACACACACACACACACACACACACACACACACACACTGAGGTGTCAGACTGGGTTTTGATCATTTCTATCCTCCAGGGCTCAGCATTTGTTTGCTCACCTCAAGGTTTTGTCACAGTCTGCATTGACTTTAATTCATGGGGGGGGGGGCGCTCTTCCTTATTGGCGTGGCCCACAGCTCACACAGGCTGGGGGCCACCAGCACCAGCACAGAAAAACACAGTAAAATGTGTAGAATATGAACATGGACCCACCGGATCACACACACACAAGAACAACAGAAGTCATAACTCAAACAAAAGTGAACTTAAATGTGTGTGTGTGTGTGTGTGTGTGTGTGTGTGTGTGTGTGTGTGTGTGTGTGTGTGTGTGCTCTGAAAGGACCTGCATTACATTAGCAATAGATTAATCCTAATTTTGCCCCTTCAGCTGTGAAACTAAAGAAGCCTCACGTTGTTTACGACACTTAAAACAGAGCTTGAAGTTAGTTTGGATGAAAAAGATACGAGCAGCTCTCCACATTAAATCAGCAGCTCTCCTTCCAGGGTGTGTGTGTGTGTGTGTGTGTGTTCTTTACCCGTTAATAAGACTGACTGTAAGTTTTAGTTGTCTGAAGGAATCCGTGTTGAAGTGTTTTGATCATTTTTAAATGTCCTATTTGTGTTCCCTACAGCTTGAACAAAGAGCCGCAGGCGGGGTCTCGTGTTTTCTCTCTGGAACGACAAAAACCCGGAGCTTCTGCTGCAGAACCATCATCTTCATCATCATCACCCCCCACCTAAAATCAACCCTGAAGGACTCGTCACCAACCAACGCCTGATTAATGGTGTTTGTGTCTAAGAAGCATCGTTTCGTGTCAGAGCCGCTGGTTCTTCTTTCATCAGTCATCAAATCAAACGTTACCTCATTATACCTTCATTTAGAGCACATGTGTCAATCTCAAGGCCCGGGGGCCAAATGTGGCCCTCCACATCAGTTTATGTGGCCCGCGAGAGCATGAAAGGAGAATGTCTAAAAATAAATGTCAAAAGTGTGCTTTGAGCAAAACTACATTTCCCACAATGCAGTAGTTCATCCCATTATAACTGACAAAAACATTGTGAACAAACTTAATGTTCGAACTTGTGATTGATGTTATTTTTCTTTATTGATTGATAGTTTGATCCTTGATTGATGGGAGTTCTGTGGGTTTAATAACCTGACAAATTACGATATTTTCCGCACTACAAGGCGCACCTAAAAGCCTTTAATTTTCTCAATTTCTGATAATCCAATGTGCCTTATATATGAAAAAAGTTTAAAAATAGACCATTCACTGAAGATGAGTTCTCAGATGTGTTTTATAATTCAGTGTGCTTTATGTAGGAAATTTTTTTTTAGATAGACCATTCATTGAAGGTGCGCCTTATAATCCAACGCGCCTTATAGTGCAGAAAATACTGTAAACGGATTTAAGTTAGAACAGAGAAACAAACAAACATGTTTTTTCTGTCTAACTGTAATGTTTGGAACTAGAATAAGTCATAAATTCACTTATTTAACATTAAGGAGTAGTTACATTTAGTTACATTACATTGAGTTACATTTAGTTACATTTATTAGTTACATTAAGGAGTAGTTACATTTAGTTACATTACATTGAGTTACATTTAGTTACATTTATTAGTTACATTAAGGAGTAGTTACATTTAGTTACATTACATTGAGTTACATTTAGTTACATTTATTAGTTACATTAAGGAGTAGTTACATTTAGTTACATTTATTAGTTACATTAAGGAGTAGTTACATTTAGTTACATTACATTGAGTTACATTTAGTTACATTTATTAGTTACATTAAGGAGTATTTACATTTAGTTACATTACATTGAGTTACATTTAGTTACATTTATTAGTTACATTAAGGAGTAGTTACATTTAGTTACATTACATTGAGTTACATTTAGTTACATTTATTAGTTACATTAAGGAGTAGTTACATTTAGTTACATTACATTGAGTTACATTTAGTTACATTTATTAGTTACATTAAGGAGTAGTTACATTTAGTTACATTACATTGAGTTACATTTAGTTACATTTATTAGTTACATTAAGGAGTAGTTACATTTAGTTACATTACATTGAGTTACATTTAGTTACATTTATTAGTTACATTAAGGAGTAGTTACATTTAGTTACATTACATTAAGTTAAATTTAGTTACATTTATTAGTTACATTAAGGAGTAGTTACATTTAGTTACATTACACTGAGTTACATTTAGTTACATTTATTAGTTACATTAAGGAGTAGTTACATTTAGTTACATTACATTGAGTTACATTTAGTTACATTTATTAGTTACATTAAGGAGTAGTTACATTTAGTTACATTACACTGAGTTACATTTAGTTACATTTATTAGTTACATTAAGGAGTAGTTACATTTAGTTACATTACATTGAGTTACATTTAGTTACATTTAGTTACATTTAGTTACATTTAGTTACATCTGACCCTTTGAGGACAGCGTTATGCTGATGTGGCCCTCAGTGGAGATCAGTTTGACCCCCCTGATTTAGAACCAAACAGCAAGAGGGTTAAAACTGATGCTGGTTTAAAGTCCTTGGTCCTTTAGATTGTGTGATTTCCCACAATCCCCCAGTGTTCCCAGGCTAAAGATGACAAACACACACCAAACCCTTGTTGCAGCAGCAGCGGGACGCAGTATTTAGACAGCACCAGTCCTGAGAGAACAAATAAAGCTGGAGCCACAGGAGGTAAAGGGGTTTCACCTCTGGGGGGCCATCCAGGTGCATCAGCTGCACCTGGATGTGTCTGGACCGCACCCGCTGGGGATTAGTGACGGGAACGCCTTCATCCCTATTATTCAACTATTGATTATCTGCACTTCAAAACAGGAATGCATTTTAATAAAGGAACGAGACACAAAAAAAAGGTGTAGCTGTCCTTTTAGCCTCTCGGCGTTTAGCTGAGGACAGACGCTCGCTGAAGAAATTGATTACTCTGAGCCAGGCGCCGGGGAAGGTGCCAGGTTAGCCCAGATCCATATTTACACAGAACATCAGGGAATCAGGAAAAGGTAAAAAGTAGAGGCAGTTATCTAAAGGAAGAGATAAGTGAAGACAGCCGCTCTCATCCGACGCTCAGACGTCGGCTCTGGTCGGATGCTTGTGCTGATTGGAACATGTTTGCTCGTATTAGTGTTCAGATTGGAGCAGCAGAGCCAATACATTTATCATCTGAGGCAAGAAATTCATGGGTGGGAGAAGTGGAGGCTTTTAAAAGACCAGGAAGTGTTAAAATTCATTCATGCAACGGCATGGAGATCAATAAAAAGCTGCTAGAACTGCCAGAATTTAGTCACACTGACATTGATGGTAGCGTGAAACCACATCCTGCCCATTTTATTTTTAAATGTTAAAAAGACTTACTGTTAGCAGCACACTTCCTGTCTGTGTTAGAATTTAAAAAGGTTTTCCACTGTCAAAAAAAAAAAAAAAATCACGAAACTTTCTCTTTACGGCTAAAAATACACACACAAAAAATAAGTTCCTGAAAATATTTTAGTCACAAAAATGCAATTAAGTGACAGAATAGTGGTTCAGAATTGATTCGTGTTGTAACATTGAGTGTGTGTGTGTGTGTGTGTGTGTGTGTGTGTGTGTGTGTGTGTGTGTGTGTGTGTGTGTGTGTGTGAGTTCTGCCATTTTGTAATAAACTGATGAAAATTGGTTAAGTTTCCCTTTGAACAACAGCCGCATTAGAAGTGTCTTTTAAACGCTGTGAATCCATTCAGGCTCAGCGCATTTAGAAGCATGACCATGGGAGTCAAACAGTCTGCTAAAGGAGCATTAATTTTAATTAGAGCTCCAGTTAAGGGATGAATTATAACAAATTAATGTAAGATTGGATGCATGAGCCGTCATGAATTCATGATTTTGAGCGTACGTTGTGTTGAGGCCGCGCTAAACCTAAAGCAACGGCGCGGAATAATTCATGATATCGATCAGCGCTGCCACAGAGGAGCAGCGGCTGGACGTGCGATTGGTGCCTTTTTAAAAAAAAAATTTCTCAGCAAGAGAGTAATGTTAAACTGATGAGGAAATGTGAGCTCAGGTAAAGACGAACCTCCCCTTTCCGAAGCGCCGCGCCGCTTTAATCAAACTCACGCATAATTGGCTGCAAAAGCGAAACACAACCCCCTCAAAACTTGGCAGAGAGACGAAGAAGAGAGGCTTTGCTGAATGTGGTTCAATCCTGGCTGCCATAGTTAACCTACAACTTTAAAAATTCATGTCTAACTTGGAGGCTGCCCAGCGCACTTTAAAAAAAAAGAGCGTTTTGAATATTTCTTCTGCATTTTGCGTGTCGAAGGGGAAACTTAGCAAAGTTGAGAACTTGGGAGAAGCAGTTTCGGTTTATGTGTGTGTGTGTGTGTGTGTGTGTGTGTGTGTGTGTGTGTGTGTGTGTGTGTGTGTGTGTGTGTGTGTGTGTGTGTGTGTGTGTGTGTGTGTGTGAAAGGGTGGACCCCACAAAGTAGCAAAGATAAGTGGGACCTTGTGAGGTAGTATATGCGAGTTTGTGTGTGTGTGCGTGTGTGTGTGTGTGTGTGTGTGTGTGTGTGTGTGTGTGTGTGTGTGTGTGTGTGTGTGTGTGTGTATGTGTGTGTGTGTGTGTGTGTGTGTGTGTGTGCGCGCAAAGGGAGGTCGAGGCCGTGCCGAGGCTGGTGACGACGGCTGATCAACAGGCCGATTCATCTCCGTCTGATTCGAGTGCTGCTGTTAGATTCTGCTCATCTATCAGCTGGTTCCTCACACACACACACACACACACACACACACACACACACACACACACACACACACACACACACA
This sequence comes from Antennarius maculatus, assembly GCA_013358685.1. Lineage (NCBI taxonomy): Eukaryota > Metazoa > Chordata > Actinopteri > Lophiiformes > Antennariidae > Antennarius > Antennarius maculatus. The sequence continues at coordinate 24,982,308 of CM023612.1, forward strand.
CACACACACACACACACACACACACACACATTCACATTCTCTTGCAGTAATTGAACTTCTGTCCTCCACATTCCACTCCCCGACTCACCGCCGACGCCTCTGGCGTACGAATGAAATTACGCTCCGGCATATTTTAGTCCTCCGTTCACGGAGCGCCACCTCTTCACAGTGCCGTTCTCTGATTGGCCGGGACGAGATGCTCATGTGTTCTGATTCTTACTACATAATTTTAATGGAATAAAGGTTTCCTCCTTCAAGACGTCAGTTCCAGGCTTTGGGAACCCGAGGGGGGAAGCAGAACAAAGCGGCGCCAACCAATCACGGCTCACGCTATTCCCAAGTTCACCACAGTTACACAAGTAAGTGACAAATGAAAATAATGCCCCTATTACGTGGTGAAATATTGAGTCTGGGCTGCGTTGAGTTCTTTCAGAACGTATTTGTTGTTGCAAAACGAGTCGTTTGAGTCGTGTTTGCGAGCTCACCTTGGTTTTAGAACAAAGTAGGCGGAGGAAAACAATCTTAAAAGTGCAGCGACCTTCCTGATTGGAGGAGAACAAAAGGAAGCAATGTGAACAAACATGAATGAGAAATAATACAATTAGAAGTTATAGAAGAACTATAACTCATGCAACTTCGGTGTGGTGAGTCTTTCTCTGCTGTCATGTTTGAGTGACATCACAACAGGAAGTTACCTAAACCAGTTGGCTAAACGACAGGAAGACGTTGCTTTTCCAAACGGCAGACGGATCCAACGAAGCCTGCGACACATCCATCTACACGGCTAAGGTGGAGCCATTAGAGCAGGAGTGTGTGTCGGCTTCGTCTCTCCACACACACGCTGTCACACGTATGAGCGATCCCTCCTCTACGGTTAAACGCTCGCCAAAAAGATGCATGTGCATTCTAAGTGCGCCATTAATACTTAATAATAATTTCCAGTAACGGTTCCTGACTGGAGACAGACGCAACAGAAGGAGTCAAGAAGGAGGCCTGAGGAGATAATTAACAAATCATCATTTCCCATAAGCGCGTCTCGCAGTGATATATGATCATCATTAAACAAAGGTCAAAGCGGCACGGATCATGACGAAGAAACAAATAACACCCCTTGTACTTTGATGTATCTCCTAAATGAATTCGACGTCCCTCCTCAAGGACTCATTTCTCTATTTAAATGCATCACTAATGAGCAAAAAGAGGAGAAATTCCTGTTTCAACGTTTATCTGAATGGCTGAAGGTGAAGGGTTAGGGTACGCCGCTTCAGTCGTACGTCTGGAAGTCCATCTGTTACGGGGTGAATCGCTCACAGACGGGTTCAGGTTTTCCATCTGAGTATATCTGAGAAATGACAGAAGTCACAGTCGTGTTATTTATTACATCTTAATTATTTCCACCCCCAAAAGAAAAATTTAATTAATGTTATTCACCTAATTTATTAACCGCAAATTTAAATTCCTACTAGACAGAAAAAACAGAATCAAAGTCAGAGGTCTCCTCCCCAGCTAAGATGGTTTAAAATGGGTCAAACCCCAAACTGAACTTCTGGCAGAACTGAACCTGTCCACCGAGTTGAACTAGAAAGACAATGTTTGCATGGAAGAAATATGATTAAACTCCAGGTAAGAGGAGGTAGAAACCTTACATCTTCACCACTTGTCAATAATTAAATCCAGTTCTATTAATTTTACGTCGTCAAATCAGAATGTTGTAACTAGAACCAAAGCAGTCAGAGACTAAAACATCCCACGACTGACCCTGACCTACTTTCAGGATAGGTCAGTGTACCCTGAAAGTAGTACCTGACTAGACTAGTGCATATGGACAAGGCTAGTGTGAGTAAGACCATAGATCAAAGCTAGTGCAGATCATAGCACTAGCTTTGATCTATGGTCTTACACTGGCCTTCTCCCTCGTCTTTCTATCTTATCCAGTTCCTGAGTGTACAAAAGTTGAAATTTGACCTTGACCTAGTTTTCTCAAGGTCAAGGTCATCATCTCATTTTCATCCCCTTTGCTGCCTGAGTCATCTTCTTTTTGTTTCATCTTTCCAGCTGCAACGGTTGTGAAGATATTTGGTGGACGGACGGACGGACAGACGAACACAGACAATCACAACACATCACATTAATACCAGTGTTCTAACAGGCAGAAACCTCGACCAGACCCCAGACTCACGGTGGGGTGTCCTCGGCAATGATCGGATGAGGTGAGAACGACTCACCACGATCGTAATAGAAAAACAATAGTACAAATAAATAGTACAACCTGCATGATGAGGAAACACAAAGCCTCCTGCCAGGAAGTCAAAATAGTTACATCAAGAAAATGAGAGGTGAGTGCACAGAGAGGAGATGGGGCCTCAGTGCATCATTGGAGGTCTAAGCCTGTAGCAGCTAAGCTAAAGCTAGCCTTACTTATTGGCTTTACCAAAAAGAAAAAGCAACAGCAATAGTATCTGCAGATCACAAAACACAAACACACTTTGAAGACTTGGACCATAACAAAAAAAAAAAACCCCAACCCTCCCTTTTCTGCTGGGAGAAATAAAGATGAGCAAACACGGCAGAGATCTGTGAGCTTCAGTTACTGTAAAACAGCATCAAATGGAATCCAGCCGCCATGAAGACTGTCAATCAGCGGCGGACTCGTGCACCGACTGCTCGCGCAGCGCTGATTAGAGTGGAAAGAATAACCTACTTCTACCTGCATGAAAGATGTCTGAATCCAGGGGGAGAGGCAGGAGGGACTAGGCGACTCGGTGGATGGATACTGATGGAATGCGGCCAAAGAGTCACAACAAAAGCTTCTCATCCTAGAATTGCCCCTAGACTCTGGTGACTGGAGGTGAACAATTAATGGGATGCACTTAGTGGTTGTCGCTGCTGTGTTGTTTACTGCTCCATGTAATTAAAATCTAAGGCAGAGGACCTGGCTTCCACTGCGTATTTATATCAGCCACTGCGTGGAATTTAATATGTCATAAATACACACCATCATTTTCCTTGTCTCTCCATCAACAGAGAGTCAAATCACAAATTGAATCAAATCCATAGCTGAGGTCATCTGCTCAACTCAGATTAGTTTGTTGCACTAGAAATAAAATTTATTTGGAAGAGAAGTGGAGGTTGTAGCTGCTAGCATCTCCCGTAGCAGCGCCCTCCATCTGCTGTGATCGGTACTGCGTCCCAATTAGCAACACTTCACCTTCTGAACTGTTGAGCTGTTTGCGTATAGGGTCCGTGTTGAAGAACACTGGAAATGAGTTGCTCTCAACCATTAATGAGAATAATAATTGTAGTAACACCAAAAAAAAGTATTTATTTATGTATTTTATTTTATTATGTGTTGTTTTAATGTCCTGTAATTATCAGTCTTAGGGAATAGTACTTTAGTATTTAGAGTAATGACAATGAAATGACCTCAAATGGAGATTATAGATTGAAATGTACACTGACTCTATCTGGTCTACCTGACACTCTCTCTCTGTCTCTCTCTCTCTGACCCTGTTCTTATCTTCCTTTCATTTCTTTTCCACCCATCCGGTCAAGGTGTATGGCCACCCAAAAGACTCTGGGTCCTGCTCAGAGTTTCTTCCTCAACGAGGGAGTTTTTCCCCGACACTGTCTCTTATGGTCTGGAGGCTTCGTTTGGTTTTTCTGTCTGTTAAAGCGCTTTGAAATGTCTGTTGCCATGATTAAGCGCTATATAAATAAATTTCCATCAATCAATCAATCAATCAACTCTTGAGAAATAACAACTTACAAACAATTCACCTCTCCGAGTCAACTGTGTTTGTATGTTGAGGACTACCTGTACCTGCACTAGCCTTCAATGCTTTTCAGTATTGGTATCAATCAATAGTTTACCGTATAGATGAGAGTATGTCATCGATCATTTAAAATGTATGTCAGATTTCCAGATGTATTAATCAGTGGCCAATCAATCTGACTGATTAACTGAATTTTTGAACATAGTTGTGGGATCCGTTTTGCCGTTTCCCCGGCAACACTTTGCTCTCATTCTTTCACGTTAGCAAAAAAAAAAAAAAATCTCCTCCCACGGTAACAAATAGGAAGAATGCACAAATAAATGATAAATGGCTCAGATGTTACAGCCATGATGCAACTGTTGTGTCTGTCTCCTCTCATCTTCCTGTCATCCCGACTCTTACAGCAGCTGCGTTCTGCAACACTTGTGACGTCGATGATTTCAGTGGGAGTAAAGTGTTTACAGGCGTGTTGCACAAGTTCATTTCATCATTAATGTGTTCCAGTTTAGTGGTAAGTACATATAAATACAGGGTGGGGGTTGGAATGAGGAATAAAAAATAGAGCATGTAGGGAATCTCATGCATTTTGTCAGGGACACACACACACACACAAACACACACTTACAGCGGAAGGAATCTCAAGAGAAAAGAGACGGCCTTGAACTATATAGTCTGTTTATAACATCTCTGCCCACCCCCCCCCCACCCCAACCCCAATACATTACTTGTGCAATTGTTGCAGCGAGCGATGGCGTGGTTGCAAATAAACAGTGAAAGGAGTTGGAATGAAGGTCAGTCAGAAGCTAAAACTAAGGAATGGCATCATGGAGAACTAGGAGTCCATTCTGGCGACGCTTATATCCACAGATATAGATGGGAACAATAAACATAACGCATAAAATACATTTAGAGTCACCAAAGGGATTGTTGAGGTCTCTGGAGATGTTGCTAACGCCGTTAGCTGGACTCTGACGCGCTGCTGCATCATGGGAGCTGTCACAGCCCCCCCGGGTCAAACCAATCTGTGATGGACACAAATTCATCTGACAGTCTCGTACACACACTTTGAACCCGCTGCCAAGGGTTTGTGTGGGGAGGGCTGGCAGTTTCTCCTGGGGGGGGGCCCGTGTCCAATAGCAACACAAGGGAGGCAACGAGAAGGTGGCCGTAGGGAAAAGAGACCAAATGTGAACCCCCACCGTACTCACCATCCCTGTGTGTAATGCGTATGAGCTCGTATACGTGGGTAGCAGATGGTGGGGGCACGAGTCCCAGGGGTGGATCTGCTTGGTACCTGCCCCATCAGGAGGAACCGAGGCGAGGCGAAGGAGGGCAGGAGGTGAGCGACCAGAGAACCAGCGAAGCAAAACGGGAGTCTGTTGAGTAAAAAATGTAAATGTATGACATGAATCACAAGTGAAAGTTAAAAACAGGGCAATGCATGTGTGTGTGTGTGTGTGTGTGTGTGTGTGTGTGTGTGTGTGTGCGTGTGTGTGTGTGTGCGTGTGTGTGTGTGCGCATGGGGGGGGGGAACCAGAGCTCAAGGTGCTTGCACCCAAAGACATGTAAACAGATGAAAGGGCTTTTGTATCTGGAGGTCTTCCTTTTGATGCTGAGAAATCAATCCTGATCCGTGTTGCTCTGAGCATCCTCACACTCCAGCCCGAGTCGCAGAGCGAAGGTGACAGCGAGCGAGGGGGGGTACAAAGGCTGAGGTGTACACAAACACAACCATCAAGGAGGAACAAAACGCCTCGTCTGGCTCCGGTTGTCGGTGGAGCGACGAGGGCGAGAGCAAACGTGAAATGTGTGTCTCTCCAAACCGACTTCCAGACCCGTCAATCAAAGTTAACCAGGTTGGTTTGAAGCTGGAAAGTACATGTTACCACGGATACGACATCAGTGAGACCGGATCTCGTTCTCGCTGGTGGAGTAAAGACGTAACTCGTGTGTTCTCCTGACTTTTGCGTTTCTTTTCATTCTTTGCCATTGTTTTACGTAACTTATATACAGTATAATTAATTATACACAGGTACAGTCTGCGTGTCTATTGGTTGATGAAAATGTTTTTTTATATATAATTTAGGGGGTTTGGGGGCTTTTTTTTACGAGGCTAGAATGGATTTGAATGCTTTCAGCTGATTTTTGGTTATTTTACTAGAGACTCTACGTTGGACCAAACACGGCTGACCTGCTAATGTGTAGATGAGTGGGGTTCGTTGAAGGTCAATAATCACTGACCACTCATTCAAATCCACATGCTATCAAATCCTCAAGACTCAGCATCATTTCTACAGATTGTCATGGTGGACACGAGGTGTGGAGACGTCACCAGACTTCAATCGGTTCTGCTCAGTGAAGGGAACGTTCAGCATTAAACCCACAGAACACAGGGACACCAAACGTCCACCACCTTCACCCAAACACATTGGATGAGCTGTTTCCTGAGATTGGTGACTAATGAAGACACTGGATCCTCAGCTGTAATCCTTCACGCTGCTCAGTACAAAAAGAAAATCACATTACGGAGTCCAGAAATATTTACAGACTCAACAACAACTTAACATCCATGGAAATGAGCAGGTCTGGACTCCAGTTTCACGCCGCGTTTTATCTCCTGGCTCGCAGCTCCCCGGCAGACCCCATTTAACAGCCCATCACGGCGAAGACGATCAAAGACCAGGAGGGTGAGGGTGTTTGGATTCAGACGTCGTACGGGGTTCTGGTCATCGGCTTCCACTCGCTGCCGCAGCCACGAGATGTGCTGACAGACAACACAAAAACAGCCAGATGGTGGCATGAAAGCGAACGTCTGTCAGTTGAACCGCCAACACTCACGTGTGCCTGAACACACGCTTACTTTACAGGTTTCCACCGGAATGTTTAGTCATGAGAATATAATTCACTACTCCCATCAGAACACCTTGTTTTGCTTTAAGATCTCTGAAAACCAGAAAACTTTTTAATTAAAAAAGTTGTTTCCAGAAATCAGATTTAATTTGATTAGTTTCAAACCCACATAGGGCTGAAAACACTGATGAGAATTGACAGTAAGAGCCTGAACAGCGTCCTCATGTTTAATGTTAGACAGTGATTTACAGTAGAACCTTCAGTAGAACCTTCAGTAGAACCTACAGTAGAATCTACAGTAGAATCTACAGTAGAATCTACAGTAGAACCTTCAGTAGAACCTACAGTAGAACCTTCAGTAGAACCTATAGTAGAATCTACAGTAGAACCTACAGTAGAACCTACAGTAGAACCTTCAGTAGAACCTATAGTAGAACCTTCAGTAGAACCTATAGTAGAATCTACAGTAGAACCTACAGTAGAACCTACAGTAGAACCTACAGTAGAACCTTCAGTAGAACCTACAGTAGAACCTACAGAAGAACCTACAGTAGAACCTATAGTAGAACCTACAGAAGAACCTACAGTAGAACCTACAGTAGAACCTACAGTAGAACCTACAGTAGAACCTTCAGTAGAACCTACAGTAGAACCTACAGTAGAACCTACAGTAGAACCTATAGTAGAACCTTCAGTAGAACCCGGTTTACTAGTTTAATCTGTTCTGACTGAACACATACATGAAACATTTTAAATACCTTAATCATTTTAAAAACGTCCCAGACCCCCTAAATTATTGATTTTATCAACCAATAGACACGCAGACTTTACCTGTGTGTAAAAAAATCATAAAGAATGAAAAAAAAATGCAAAAGTCACGAGAACATACGAGCTACGTCTTTACTCCACCAACGAGAACGAGATCCGGTCTCACTGATGTCGTATCCAGCCGCCAACACGCGGTAAAGAACGAGATGCGGTCTCACTGATGTCGTATCCATCCACCAACACGTGGTAAAGAACGAGATCCGGTCTCACTGATGTCGTATCCAGCCGCCAACACGCGGTAAAGAACGAGATCCGGTCTCACTGGTGTCGTATCCATCCGCCAACACGCGGTAAAGAACAAGATGCGGTCTCACTGATGTCGTATCCATCCACCAACACGCGGTAAAGAACGAGATGCGGTCTCACTGATGTCGTATCCATCCGCCAACACGCGGTAAAGAACGAGATGCGGTCTCACTGATGTCGTATCCGTCCGCCAACACGCGGTAAAGAACGAGATGCGGTCTCACTGATGTCGTATCCCTCCACCAACACGCGGTAAAGAACGAGATGCGGTCTCACTGATGTTGTATCCGTCCGCCAACACGCGGTAAAGAACGAGATGCGGTCTCACTGATGTCGTATCCCTCCACCAACACGCGGTAAAGAACGAGATGCGGTCTCACTGATGTCGTATCCCTCCACTAACACGCGGTAAAGAACGAGATGCGGTCTCACTGATGTCGTATCCATCCACCAACACGCGGTAAAGAACGAGATGCGGTCTCACTGATGTCGTATCCATCCACCAACACGCGGTAAAGAACGAGATGTGGTCTCACTGATGTCGTATCCATCCACCAACACGTGGTAAAGAACGAGATGTGGTCTCACTGATGTCGTATCCATCCACCAACACGTGGTAAAGAACGAGATGCGGTCTCACTGATGTCGTATCCCTCCACCAACACGCGGTAAAGAACGAGATGCGGTCTCACTGATGTTGTATCCGTCCGCCAACACGCGGTAAAGAACGAGATGCGGTCTCACTGATGTCGTATCCCTCCGCCAACACGCGGTAAAGAACGAGATGCGGTCTCACTGATGTAGTATCCATCCGCCAACAAGAGGTAAAGAACGAGATGCGGTCTCACTGATGTCGTATCCGTCCGCCAACACGCGGTAAAGAACGAGATGCGGTCTCACTGATGTTGTATCCGTCCGCCAACACGCGGTAAAGAACGAGATGCGGTCTCACTGATGTCGTATCCATCCACCAACACGCGGTAAAGAACGAGATGCGGTCTCACTGATGTCGTATCCATCCACCAACTACTGGTGGTGTCCTGAAGCACAATTTGATTGTAAAACAAAAATATGGACAGATTGACGACTAATAATAGCAGCTTGTATCTGGAGGTACGCCTGTACTTCAAACTGTGATGTCATCATAAATAATGTGCCAGCACTATTTTTATTACACCCCACTAACCAAAGGGTCACCGTTGTCTTACCATCAGTCGTTCTTTATTTATTGCTTTCATGCTGTTTTGGGGTAACGACTGTTCATGTCGGTGAAGTGGGGAGGGGGGGGGCGTCGTCTTCCCAGCATCCTCCTATCGACGTCTACGGATTCGACAGAATCTCACAAACAAAAGCAAACGGGATTGGTGTGTGTGAACTCCAGCTCGCCTGTCGTTCGCTCCATGAAAAATGGATGCCTTTAAGTGTGTGTGTGTGTGTGTGTGTGTGTGTGTGTGTGTGTGTGTGTGTGTGTGTGTGTGTGTGTGTGAAAGTCCGACTTTTGGGAGGGAGTCGAGTCTGATGTTCAAAGCGTGTGAGCGTGTGTGTGTGTGTGTGTAAGTATGTGCGATATGGAGGTTCATAACAAGCATGCATATGGGGGAGCGCCTGACAAACAGAAGGTCTGCAGAGTGTTTGTGCTCTCAGTGAGCATTTGGGCAAACAAATGGGTTTGACACATAAAGCACAGTAGTCTCATGAAGAATGCATAAGCCCCCCAGGCAAGCTTAAAACAAACAGTCAACGTGTCCACAGACAGGCTTAATACGTCTCACAACATCTCTGTCTCACACACACACACACACACACACACACAGACACACACACACACACACACACACACACACCAGACGTTGACAGGTGTAATTCATCCGTGTGGACAGGTGAGGCCAAACAAATATGAAGAAGAAAGCAGACAGATTCACGCGTGTTCAAAGACAAACACACACACACACACACACACACACACACACACACACACACACACATACACACACACACACACACACACACACGCGATATGGCGACGCCAGTGTGTCTCTAAAACAACATTTCTGCTGACAACGAAAAAGTCCTCCTCCTCCTCCCCACTGGTTTTCCACATCCCTGCCCTTCCTGTCGTTCCCACCGGCCCCTCCCTCCCTGTAGCGGGGGGGAGGCGGTTTTGGTGACTCTGAACAAACATGGTCGTCGGTGCCACAGCGGTGGGATCTATTTCCAGTCACCCCCATCTCCAGGGTCCACGGAGGAGGATGTCTCCAGTGATGGTAGCTCTAAGGAGACGTCTCCACGCCAGAGGTCAGGGGGGAACGGCCCGGACCCTCCGTGACCACAGTGACCCATCTTCTGATGGGTTAAGCTCCACCCCTCAAGGCATCACAGACATGCAGGAGAAGAATCTGCAGCAATGCTAACAGGTTAGCATGGACCAACACCCACCAGGAATGCTTGCAGCACCTGGTAGTCCAGGCTGACCCACAAAGGGTTAAGGCGGTGGTGAAGGCGGGTGGGGGTCCAGCCCGGTGCAACACGGTGTACCTGACCCCCCACGTCTCAAAGGGCAGCGCGTTAAGTCAGGCTGACAGGAACAAATCCACGTGGTGGAGGGGGGGGGTCGCAGCTCTCTCTTCTCACTCCTGCCCTGAAATCCTCGTGCACCACGGGGCACGAGTGCGACTCCAGCATCCCAGATGAAGACAGACAGACTGATGTAGATCCAAACAGACGCCGAGAGTGAAGACAGATAGCGGTGCACATCTCCCCTCGCCTGCTTCATCCATCTCTGTCTGATCCTCTCTCCATCCCAGCGGTCCAGCATCTTTCTTACATCTCTTGCTTTTCATCCGCTGTCGCTCGGATTTAACCCCCCACACACTCAGTGACAAAACCCATCTTCCTCTTCTGTGAAGGACGTGCGCGTTTTCACTTTCGTTTAAGGGCGTGAAGGCAGCCGTGCCTGCTAAAGCCAGTGATGGTGCAACCTCAGAGGAGATCCCTGTGGAAGGACGCTGGGTAAACCCAGGTACCCCAGTCGGGGCATTAACATGAGGAGTCTCGGGAATATTTCCTTAATTATTGGATAAAACTTGAAATACAGTAATCTGTCGCATATTAGCGCTTCAAGATGCGCAGCTTCACCTCATTGCAGATTTTTAGCAGGTTGTCACATGATACCGTACGCGCATTCTATTGGCTGATGGCATCTGGAAGTGGGCTATGTTCCGAGAGTCTCAGGCTTCCGTGAGACACCAAAGTGCTTTAAACAGTCTATCAGAGTGTTTTAAAGGTAATACAGATAGAAGGTGGTTTAATATCAGTATGGGGGGGGTTCAGAAACGTTTAAATTACCATAAATAATAAGATAAATAGTTTGTCGCTCTATATCGTGGTGGTCCTGGAACGAATTAACCACGAGGAACGAGGGATCGCTTTTCTCAATTTTCCAGAGATCCATTTAAGAAAAGTCAGGATGTTAATTGTCTTGCATCACTCTTTTGTATCCTTGTCATGAAAATATTCATCTTATTATTGTCTTAGATTTCTAAAGTGGTTTTCTATTCTGTTTATTCCGTTACCACATCAACAAAACTCTACTTTGTTTCAAGGACCTTTTTTGGAAATGAATGAATCTGACACAGAACACAATGTAGGAGGTGGAAAGGATGCTAATAATGTGAGATGCCACATTTTCACCGTTAAACGACAGCAAAGGAGAGCAGATTCCAGGTGAAAAGTAGATTTTGCTGTTAATTCTTTATGTGTAACTTCACTTTGTTTGGTTTTTTTTTGGAAGGCAGGAAATAACAGACTAACAAGGCTGAGTTACCCTTTGTGGCTGTAGGTAGTTAACAAAGCATAAGTACTGGACATATTAATAAATGGCATTTGTCAGAAATACAGCTAAACTAAGACTCTGTAGAAACTTTTCTAATTTCCGGTCATATACTGTAGCAGGTTATGAAATGGGCAATGTCTGCTGGGCTATGTCTCGCTAAAACACAATGCTAAAACAGTTGAACGCGTTTGCTAAGTGGATAAACAAGACTTTAATTGTTGAGTGTCAGAGACTAGCTGGTGAAAACTTCCTCTAATAAGTTCAGGATCAACATGTGAAGTCAGTCTGGTGGAGACGGACTCGATGTGGTGGAAGACTCGTCTCGATAAGACTTCATGGAGGTTTTAGGCTGAGAGACGTCTCGGTTTACCATGAAGTAACTTCCTGCTTTCTGTTTGACCCCACGCCAAGTTTGGGCTTAACATTTTTCAAGCTTGAGGCAAAACGCTGTGCCTTCCTTCCAACCCCGCTGACCTCCCACTGAATACTTTACATTTTTTAACACTTGTTTTTTTTTTTAGCACTGCTGCGGTTTGTTTATTGCAGAAGAACAGAGACAAGTCTCAGATTTGCATATTTACAGTATATTTCAGTCCAAACCTGAGGAGTCAACTGCACCAAAGGACTTCAAACCCTTCGCTGAATACAAAGACGAGACGCCAACTCGGTTTAATTGTCTGCAGTCTGCCTCCATCGCCACCATCTGTGTCCGCCGAGATTGAAACAGAAATCAGAAAGTGGGTAAAATGGAGCAGTGGGGGAGAAGGACGGGAAAAAGAAAGAAACAGCATGAAAAGGTAGTAAACAATTTCATGCAAATAAAGGGTGAACAATAGGTGAGCTTTCAGGCTCTCCCTCTCCCGGAGCCAGGGCAGAGCTTTTCGAGGGGGGGGATAAAGCCGGGCTGGGCTTTTTTTTTTTTTTTTGCAGACGATTGAATGCTCTTTGAAGCATTCCCAAAAGGTTGATCCTATTCAGAGAAAGGTTTCCTATTTCTCTGATGCTCTTCAATAATTCATGGTCCTTTCAATGGTTTGGTCTCTCCGTTGGAAGGATTACCTAAACCTGGCTGCATATGAATAATTTCATTGTGATATGCTTCATCTAGAGCCCTGCATCCACAGAGCGATGTGTATTGGAAATAGATTAAAAGCACAGACGTTAGGCAAGCCTACAATAGAAAATGTTGATCTGTAGTCCAGGATGGGCAGGAGACAGAGGGAAATTGAAATGTTAGACATCAAATGCATGACAAACGGTGTTCTGCGGATCACAGCTTGCACTTGATCTTCTCCGTGGGTCAAAGGTGTTTGTTTGAGTGTTCACCAAAGACCGGGAAAGCGTGGACATGCTTGTTTTTACACCTACGTGGATTTACAGGCTCCACATCCATCTATGAAAGTGCTACCTAAGGTGGTCAATGTTCTACATAGACCTCAGCATCACTCACAGTAATGCATTCCGGATCATTTGAGTAATGTTTCTGTTGATTCTTCCTCCACAGCACATAAAAGTGTGCATCTTAAGAAGAAGAATCCTTTATTTCATCCCACATTGTGGAAATTCTTTACGCTCAACGCACAAACGCACGGAACAAGTCAACCTTCAGGGAGTTTGCATTAAACCATTAGCAAGAGGAGCTGCAAAGAACGAGGATGAAACGCTGAGAGGTGAATCCCTCTGTTGGAGATGATAATACGACCACCACCCACGAGCAGGAACCCACCGCTCGCCTACATCACGATCAACTCGGGTCAGAACAGAGGTCCCGTTGGCAAATCTGAACATACGTGTGTTAAATGTAAGGCAGACTATGTGGAAGAGTGTTTTATGCAAACAAGATCGCCCTATTCCTCAGTGGTGGATAAAAACTCTGATTTCCGGGCCTCTTTTCTGCATGTGAATGCACCACAAGCAGAACGAAGCACGACATGAAGTCCTTTATGGCGCCGATCCCCAAAACCAGACCTCACAGGACTCCAGCCGCTGGTCCAGAGCCACTTCATTAGGCTTCAGGGTCAACAGGTCCAACAAGAAATGAAAAAGAAGTCTGCCCAATGGGGGGCGCTGGGAGGGGGCGGGGGGTGTTCTCACCTCGTATTGTGTGCTTTTTGGGCTGCAGTACCTGGAAGCTGTGCTGTTGGCAGTCGGCCTCCTGTGTTCCTGTTATTACTGCCATCAAACAGAGTTTTGGCTTCCCTGTTCACAGACCTGTTGCCAGAGGAACTAATCAGATCTACCATTCCCCTGGTGGTCCATGCCCACCCCCATCCCCTCGTGTTCTTCTTTCCCTCTCAGTCACTGTTAACTTTAATCCATTAGTGCTTAAACCTTAATGTTTTATTCCATTGTTGGAGGGATCTCAGTGTGAACTGCTTTGAGGGGTTCCTGTTGCAGGAGAACGTGGAGGTGCCCACCAGTGGAGGTGCCGTGGAGGTGCCCACCAGTCGTCGTTGCTATCTCACTCAACGGGTGTTTATATTTGCACACAAAAATTTAGCTATTTGCAGCAAACAAAGAGGAATTCAGCTTTATGAATCCAATAAAGCACCAAGCAGTGACAGCTAAACCTCAATCCCCACAGGTTTATTTTGAATCTCCTTCCATTTTGCAGCAGAAATTTCATATCCGGCTACAGCGTAATTAGCTGTTTGCAGGCGGGGGTGAATGTTGAAATTATTCCACTTGTATTTCCTGTGAAACCATGAATTGGAGTGAATAAAATGCAAAAAAAAGAAAAAGAAAAAAAAACTTGTTACCTCCCAACAACAGAGGAAAAGAGGAAGAGCAAACGCAGCGGCCCACCTCTGACATTCTAAAACTGTTTGACATATTCAATATGTTTAAACTGCAACAATGGAGGAACAGAGAGAGGCTGCCAGGGCTCGGCTTCACTTTAATATCACCCACAATTCTTTTATACCACTCTAATATCTACCATCCTGATATTTATCCGCATTTCTGAATCCAGCCACTCTTTCTGTAATGAATCCTGACGCCTGTTTCGCACACGGAGCCTTTTAAACCACTGGATCACGTTTCAGACGTATGAAACGGTGATTCTGTGCTTCCATAAGTCATTATCACATCATCCGCTGTATGAAAAACCATCATCAAGGTCACCAGCAGCCACGCAACATCCGGCTAATGGAATCAAACCTTAATGGAAACACTCAACACCTCTAGGTAACTGCCAGGTATTTCCCATCATGCCTCTGGAGCTCATTATCGTTGTTTACTGGTGATCCCATCACTCATCACCCGCTGCTAATTGGTTTTAACGCCAAGTTGACCTTGACCTAGTTTCCTCAAGGTCAAGGTCATCATCTCATCTTCATCCCCTTTGCTGCCTGAATAATCTTTTTGTTTCATCTTTCTGTCTGAACGGTTGTGAAGATATTTTCTTGGACGGACGGACGAACGCTGATGATCACCAACGGACACGTTTCAGTAGAGCTCAGTAGAAACAGATTCACTCCTGATCTGATTCTATTTTATCCCCTGAAATAAATAGAAAACTGTTGGAACACGACATACATTTATAGTATTCACATTGCTACCATTTTGTGTGTGTGTGTGTGTGTGTGTGTGTGTGTGTGTGTGTGTGTGTGTGTGTGTGTGTGTGTGTGTGTGTGTGTGTGTGAAAAGCTTGTACAATCCAGCTCCAGTGTCAACTTTAGTGACTCTGTGATAAACTGCGCCGCGCTGAGACCTGTCATCCCGTCCAGACGCAGCGTGACAACCCAGCGTGTTGTCAGAGAGCCACGCAGCGCCCGTGTGTGTGTGTGTGTGTGTGTGTGTGTGTGTGTGTGTGTGTGTGTGTGTGAGATTCAGTCATAGGGAGAAAGTTTTAGACTTTCTTAAATTTGGCAGTGACGTTGCTCCCCACTGCGTCAGATCACAACTGAAGGGTTAAAGGACTGTTCCAACACTTGACTGCCTGTTATTAAATATTATAGAAGTTGCAGCTTTGGGCTTATTTTTGTTCTCTTATTATTTTTTATTTCTTTGTCCCCTCAAACTGTCTGATTTAGTGAGACTCGTCTCACCGAACAGGAGATTATAAATGAATGTATGGGTGAAGAGAGGAAACTTTATTTCCACTCCACAAAGGAATTAGCCTAAAGATATCCGTAGCAGTTTGTTATGCAGCAACACCGTGATCTGTGGAGGTCGCTGTGTGTGTGTGTGTGTGTGTGTGTGTGTGTGTGTGTGTGTGTGTGTGTGTGTGTGTGTGTGTGTGTGTGTGGGTGTATGCATTTATTTCTGCTCTGAGAAGCTTTCTTATTTCTAACCGCTGTATTTCTTCTTCGCACCTGTAATTACAGCACAAACTTTAACCTTGCTGCTCAACTTGTTGGGTTCACACACACACACACACACACACACACACACATAGGCCTGTTAACGACTGCGAGAACAAATTGGACATTTCTAGACGTCTGGAATCTAAACACACTGAATTCCACTGGACCTGTTAGTGAATCAACCGTTGCTGTGATCAATAGAAGCGCTTCCAGAAGCTGCGTGTGTGTGTGTGTGTGTGTGCGTGCGTGCGTGCGTGCGTGTGTGTGTGTGTGTGTTTTTTGTTGCCTGTCATTTCCAAATAATGGTGATTTTAATGAAATTCTTTTTTGTGAATCCTGAACAGGACAACAGGAGCGGCTCTGATAAAACAATTCACCAACAAGTTTGTTCACATCCCGGCGCTGGAAGCACCTTAAAAGCTTTTTGTTCACACGTTTCAGGCACTGAAGACACGACTGCTGCTGTCAGCTGTCAGGAACTGCCATGTATTCCTCATGGTAACACACACACACACACACACACACACACACACACACACCTCAGAAACAACAGCCTCAAAAACACTTTAATGTGTCAACAAATATTAGCACTGTGCATTTTTACACCGCTACCAGCGCCGCCAAGGTGGATGAACTTCCTGTCAACCTGACAGTATGTAGAGGTAAGGTGTCGTTGTTCATCACAAGGAAGTGATGCCTGCAGAAAGGCATTATGGGTGAGAACAGATCAGATGTGTGGTTTCATTAGCGTGTGGAATTAACACTATATCACCGAACACACACACACACACACACACACACACACACACACACACTCACATGTGGGAAGGAAAACACTCCATTTATGTATTTTACTTTTATTTTTAACAGAAGTTGAATGATTGAATCTGTTCATTTTGTATCAGAAACATCCTGGTAGGTGTTTGAGGCCCCGCCCCTTCTAAAGGCAGATATCCTACCCCGGTGATTGGCTGTTCGTGCCATTAATCAAGCGTGTGCTGAAACACGCGTGTGCATCAGAAGTCAAAACAAGGATCGTAAACTTTAAAAAACAGAGTTTCAGCTCATTACCGCCTGGGATCATGTGACTCCTATCATGCTTCTGATTTGTTGTTGGGGTTTTGCAGACATTGAACTAACCAATCCAGTAAATAGTCTGAGCTCTATGTGCCAGAGCCCCAAATTTCATTGCATGGAAATTAAATGAGCTTTAATGATGCAAAAGTAGTGCAAGCCTGATTGGAGTTCTGGGAGTTGCTGGAAGCAAACACACACACACACACACACACACACACACACACACACACACACACACACACACACACACACACACACACACACACACACACTCAGGCTAACGCTACAGCTATATGCTAATGTTCTGTGAATGAGAACATGTCCGGTGTAGAACACAAACGCACACGTGAAGAGCTGAAGGATCTGACTCCCGGCAGCCTTTAAAGACCCAAGGAGGTGCCTGTAGAGAATTCAACATCTTCTTTTATATTTGAGGACAAATTATCAGGAAACGTCGTTGATCAGTTCAGCCCTGAGTCTGGAGATGTTTCTGCAGCTCCACTCGAAGCTTTATCAAAGTCAAAGTCAGCTTATTGTCAAGTGTACCATATATACACGACACACAGCACAGACCAAATTACAGTCCTCTCTGACCCACGGTCAACAGGCAGTACAACAGGCAGTACAACACAGGCAGAACAACAGGCAGTACAACAGGCAGTACAACAGGCAGTACAACAGGCAGTACAACAGGCAGTACAACACAGGCAGAACAACAGGCAGTACAACAGGCAGTACAACAGGCAGTACAACAGGCAGTACAACACAGGCAGAACAACAGGCAGTACAACAGGCAGTGCAACAGGCAGAACAACAGGCAGTACAACAGGCAGTACAACAGGCAGTACAACAGGGAGTACAACAGGCAGTACAACAGGCAGTACAACAGAGAGTACAACAGGCAGTACATCAGACAGTACAACAGACAGTACAACAGAGAGTACAACAGGCAGTACAACAGGCAGTACAACAGACAGTACAACAGGCAGTACAACAGGCAGTACAACACAGGCAGAACAACAGGGAGTACAACAGGCAGTACAACAGGCAGTACAACACAGGCAGAACAACAGGCAGTACAACACAGGCAGTACAACACAGGCAGAACAACAGGCAGCACAACAGGGAGTACAACAGGCAGTACAAGAGGCAGTACAACAGGCAGTACAACACAGGCAGAACAACAGGCAGCACAACAGGGAGTACAACAGGCAGTACAAGAGGCAGTACAAGAGGCAGTACAACACAAGCAGTACAAGAGGCAGTACAACACAAGCAGTACAACAGGGAGTACAACAGGCAGTACAACAGGCAGTACAACAGGCAGTACAAGAGGCAGTACAAGAGGCAGTACAACAGGCAGTACAACAGGCAGTACAACAGGCAGTACAACAGGCAGTACAAGAGGCAGTACAACAGGCAGTACAGCAGGCAGTACAACACAAGCAGTAGAACAGGCAGTAGAACATGCATATGCTAATCGTGACGGAGTGCTGCTGGACGACATTCAGGGCCTCTTGCTCCATCAAGTGCCCTCCCAAGGATGGATCGAGTATGGAGCGGGGATGGTGGGGGGGTCCTATTTAAGTTTTCATTCACCTGAATGAAGCGGCTCCTCCCCTCGCTGGGACACCGAGTGAGAGCTGCTGTCAGACCTGCGGCGTTAGCGCTAATTGACAGCAGGTGTGTTCCGGTCGTATTCACCTGAGCAGGTGGGTGTGGGTGTGGGTTCTTCATCTTCACGGCGTTACGACTGCCCCAGACGGCTGCACATCAAACCAGCCTGAACAACATCTGTCGTTCGCCTCAGCGTGGAACTTTTACAGCGGCTCACACGTCTGTGGCGCTCCTTTCTCGTTTTGTGTTGGTTGTTGTTCCTGTGAAGGTTTTTGCACACTTGATGGTCTCTAAGCATTAATTACCCAGCAGTACATCCTTGTAGCCACCTCTGCCTCCTCCACCTCCTCACAGAGGCTGAATGTAGCTCCACGCTCTTTTAAATCTGCATTCATGAAAATCTGTCTTCAGCATTCACCAGTTGGACCTGACCTCCGATCCACATCACCACTCAGCGGTGTGTTTGCTGGGGGGTTAAATTAAATATTACTGCGGGATTCCCTGCAGCGTTCTGCTCTTTGGTGAACACGCAGTCGTCCTTCTGGCTCCCCACTCAGCATCCACAGGTCAGCTCACCTTCTCTCTCGCAGCTCGTCCATCCAAAGGAGTGAGGGACGGGTTTTACTATGAATTCATATAATTAATGCAATTTAAATGAATCACAAGGTACAGCTAGTCCTCAACCTACAAACATGACTGGTTTCTAGGAGTTGTTTGTAAGTTGTTATTAAATTTCCATCTTTGAGGTTGTTTAAAGGTCATTACTACTGTAAATACTACAGTAATGTCATTACTACTATAAATACTACAGTAATGTCATTACTACTATAAATACTACAGTAATGTCATTACTACTGTAAATACTAAAGTAATGTCATTACTACTGTAAATACTACAGTAATGTCATTACTACTATAAATACTACAGTAATGTCATTACTACTGTAAATACTACAGTAATGTCATTACTACTATAAATACTACAGTAATGTCATTACTACTATAAATACTACAGTAATGTCATTACTACTGTAAATACTAAAGTAATGTCATTACTACTATAAATACTACAGTAATGTCATTACTACTATAAATACTACAGTAATGTCATTACTACTGTAAATACTAAAGTAATGTCATTACTACTATAAATACTACAGTAATGTCATTACTACTATAAATACTACAGTAATATCATTACTACTGTAAATACTACAGTAATGTCATTACTACTGTAAATACTAAAGTAATGTCATTACTACTATAAATACTACAGTAATGTCATTACTACTATAAATACTACAGTAATGTCATTACTACTGTAAATACTAAAGTAATGTCATTACTACTGTAAATACTACAGTAATGTCATTACTACTATAAATACTACAGTAATGTCATTACTACTATAAATACTACAGTAATATCATTACTACTGTAAATACTAAAGTAATGTCATTACTACTGTAAATACTAAAATAATGTCATTACTACTGTAAATACTACAGTAATGTCATTACTACTATAAATACTACAGTAATGTCATTACTACTGTAAATACTAAAGTAATGTCATTACTACTGTAAATACTAAAATAATGTCATTACTACTGTAAATACTACAGTAATGTCATTACTACTATAAATACTAAAATAATGTCATTACTACTGTAAATACTAAAGTAATGTCATTACTACTATAAATACTAAAATAATGTCATTACTACTGTAAATACTAAAGTAATGTCATTACTACTGTAAATACTACAGTAATGTCATTACTACTGTAAATACTAAAGTAATGTCATTACTACTCTAAATACTAAAGTAATGTCATTACTACTGTAAATACTACAGTAATGTCATTACTGCTGTAAATATTAAACTAATGTCATTACTACTGTAAATACTAAACTAATGTCATTACTGCTGTAAATACTAAAGTAATGTCATTACTACTCTAAATACTAAAGTAATGTCATTACTACTGTAAATACTACAGTAATGTCATTACTACTGTAAATACTAAAGTAATGTCATTACTACTCTAAATACTAAAGTAATGTCATTACTACTGTAAATACTACAGTAATGTCATTACTGCTGTAAATATTAAACTAATGTCATTACTACTGTAAATACTAAAGTAATGTCATTACTACTGTAAATACTAAACTAATGTCATTACTACTATAAATACTAAAATAATGTCATTACTGCTGTAAATACTAAAGTAATGTCATTACTACTCTAAATACTAAAGTAATGTCATTACTACTGTAAATACTAAAGTAATGTCATTACTACTGTAAATACTAAAGTAATGTCATTACTACTGTAAATACTAAGTAATGTCATTACTACTGTAAATACTAAAGTAATGTCATTACTACTGTAAATACTAAAGTAATGTCATTACTACTCTAAATACTAAAGTAATGTCATTACTACTGTAAATACTAAGTAATGTCATTACTACTGTAAATACTAAAGTAATGTCATTACTACTCTAAATACTAAAGTAATGTCATTACTACTGTAAATACTAAGTAATGTCATTACTACTGTAAATACTAAAGTAATGTCATTACTACTCTAAATACTAAAGTAATGTCATTACTACTGTAAATACTACAGTAATGTCATTACTACTGTAAATACTAAAGTAATGTCATTACTACTGTAAACACTAAAGTAATGTCATTACTACTGTAAATACTAAAGTAATGTCATTACTACTGTAAATACTAAGTAATGTCATTACTACTGTAAATACTAAAGTAATGTCATTACTACTCTAAATACTAAAGTAATGTCATTACTACTGTAAATACTAAGTAATGTCATTAGTACTCTAAACGTGTGTCAGCATGATGAATAAAGATTCTGATTCTGAATAAAAACTGTAGCATGTAGCTTAGCTTTCGAGTCAGTTGCTGATGTTGATGATCCACTGTAGCATGTAGCATGTAGCTTAGCTTCATAGTGAAGGCACAGGGGGAGGGAGGAGTTATTGTGGTCAGAGTCAGAGTTGTCACCACAGAGATGTTCACCACCACCACTACCTTCTCTACCTTAGCTTCATCATCCATGATGAACAGTAAAGTATCCAAGGTAGGAAGCCTGATGCTTCTGAGATGCTAACAGACACAACAACAAACAACAACAAGAGGGGGGGAGTGTTGGAGCCGTGTGATCGCAGCAGTACTGCCCCCGCCAGGGTTGTGGCAGAAAGGGGAACAGCAGTTGCCAGATACGGCGGCGCGCGTTTGTTTGTAAGTCGGGTGTTTGTGTCTTGAGGACTACCTGTACTGTCCCAAACGTAACTGGACACTACAGGGTCAGAAGTGTGTTGGAGAAAAACGCCGCGCCTCAAACCGAATCAGGCCTGAGTTAAAAAACACAGACGTCACAAAGCAACGCCTAGAAAAAGCATCTCTGAACCTGGACTCAAACTTCTAGCAGGTTTATTTACCGCTGTACGTGTGGAACGCCGTGTTCCACACACAGATCTGCTCAATCGCTGCATCGACAGCTCAGGCTGGACTAAAATAAACCACATCTGGACTGAGAGGAATTTATCGAGCGTTCTACGAGGTTAGATCTCCCCAGACAATCCTGAGTCACCAGGAATAAAGAGAACACTTCATCTGCTGCTCTGATGTGGTTAAAGAAGCAAATAATAAAGCAGCACACACACACACACACACACACACACACACACACTCTCTCTCTCTCTCTGTTTCTCTTGCTGTCTGTCTCTGGCCACGCCCCCTCACCTGTCCCACTCACCTTCCTTCCACCATCTCATCTAGCCACACCCCCTGCTGAGTCTCCCCCATCAGGTCCAGCCTCATCCTGCAGCGTTGCGTGAATCATGGATTGCGTGTTTTTCGTCACACAGAACATTTTGTGTGAACCCGTGACCGCCATTAGTAATCTTATTGATTTGTGGGTCCGTTCATTCATTTTAGGAACAAAAACAAAAACACACACATAAACACACATGAACACACAACTTATGCATAAGAGACTCACAGGCCACCGGGGTCACTTCCTCTTACCCAGAAGCCTTTGTGAAAGGTCGTGCAGTCAAATACTAATACCTTTAGTTGGGTCTCAGAGGAAGCGCTGCTGCTTGAGAAGCGGTGAAGTTGGAGGATCCAAAGGTCAGCGCCTCTAGATGGGGAGTAATGGAGCATGAGGTCACAGCAACCAACACGCCACCTCCATCACCCCCCCCCCCTTAGGTTGCATATTCATTCTGGGAGCGAGGAGCATCTGCGCCTTTCAACAGGGATGAATTTACTTGAAACCAGGAGAAGAACACATCCGTTTGGTTTTTTTTAAATTTGTTTTATTGATTCCTTCTGCCGCTTCTATTTCGCCTCCAGCTGGAGACGCGACGCGGCGGAGGATATGAAGAGAAGAAGAGATACCTCAACCAGCTTGTTGTGATGAATGAAGTGGGGATTGAGATGACATGGAAACGGATCACAGAAGCACTCGGAAAGGTTCCACTCCGGCCTATTTCCTTTTGCTTTCTCCTACCAGCGGGGCTGATTCGGTTTGGATTTAGCATGAATTACTACAGCTTAGATCCTGTTAGCGCCGATAAAGCCCCAAAATGTCCCAGTTGTATCCTTATCCTCCCTATGAATATTCAGCAACTGGCTCTCATCTCCTCATTGTTTCCTCATCTGCGCTGGTATCTGACAGGCTGGTGATCACACACGGCAGAAGGAAGCGGCGTTGATGTACGATCTGATAGGAAGACGCCACGACACGCCTTAATGGACTACCAGGGGCTCCGTCTCTGGGGCCGATCGGAAAACATGCTCCAAATTCATTAAAGTTAAAGCGACTTTGATTTATCATCTTGGAGATGATCGGGTCGAGAGGGTGTGATTGTCTCCAGCATTTTGGACTGCCAGTGTGTGTGTGTGTGTGTGTGTGTGTGTGTGTGTGTGTGTGTGTGTGTGTGTGTGTGTGTGTGTGTGTGTGTGTGTGAACATTTAAACAGCATCTTTGAATATGGAAGTCACTCGCGTTTGTCTGACATCGCTTGTTTGGTTTGGGATGTAAAACTTTAGCCGTCTGAATTTCTGAGAATTCCCACAGTCCTTCATGGAGATGTCAGCGTGAGCTGTGTGTGTGTGTGTGTGTGTGTGTGTGTGTGTGTGTGTGTGTGTGTGTGTGTGTGTGTGTGTGTGTGTGTGTGTGTGTGTGTGTGTGTGTGTGTGTGTGTGTGTGTGTGAGAGAGAGAGAGAGAGAGAGATCAGTGAAGCGGCCAGTGTAAGAATAACCATGTTAGTGAGAGAGAGCAGAAAGGCTACATCTGTCACTCCGTATTTTCTCATGCGTATTTTGACAAGGCCCATGAGCCCGCCACGATAACCCAGCCTGTCCAACACACACACACACACACACACACACACACTTACGCATACACATCTCATGCCTCGTGTAGCGTGACAAAGTGTGTGAGGTTCATTCACTGTTCAAGGGTAGGAGTGTAACTGAAGGTACGGCTCGTACAAAAGGAGTGCGTTTTTTTAAAATGTGTGTCTCAGTAGATTTTTGTTAGTGAAAGAGCCAGTTCATTTTGTACTGCTAGTGTGTGTGTGTGTGTGTGTGTGTGTGTGTGTGTGTGTGTGTGTGTGTGTGTGTTACCCAAGCTGGCATATAAAATGACAGTGAAGCATTTTCTCTGCCAGCTTTGGTGCTATTGCTCATTCTCTCACCCATCATCCTTCTTTCTCCCCCCCGCCCTCACCCTCGTTGCCCCCGTATCCAGCGGCCATATGCTCAGCCCTCATTCCAGGCCCGGTGCCAGGCTGGAATGTGTAACTGTAAGCGTGGAGCCGTGTGGGAGCGAGATGGAGGAATCTGATTGTGGCTCCACTCCAGATGATTTCATTTGTTTGAATGGTTCATTTTCTCCTTTGTGCTTTCTTTCGCATTTAATTGACGAATAGAGGAAGAATAGAGTTACTTACTTTTCTCCCAAATGCCCCTGAGGAATGTTTTAGTTTGGTTAGATGGCGATATTTGCAAAGCATTGTGCAAGTATCTCCAACAGCTCAATTAAGTGGAGGCAACACTTAAACGAGGCCCCAGAAGCGCCTTCACCAAATATGCGGACGATGCTGTAGTTTATCGAGTTCACTCCCTGTTCCAAGGTCATCTTTTCATTTCTGTTGTGAAACACCTGTGAACGGTACCAACACGGGACCAACACGGGACCAACACGGGACCAACACGGGACCAACACGGGACCAAACCTGTTGGCTCCAGTTTCTGGTGCTAATGGAGAACCTGAAAGCTGCTGCAGGAAGGATTCCTAGAGGAATTTGTTGCTCAGGTTTCACGGACGGTGACGTGATCCTCCAGACTCTGGACCAAAGCACCCCCCCCCATCCTTCCTCCTCCAGACGTGACGATTTCTGCAGGACCGAATTAATTATCGGCGACTAAAACATGTTGATGCGCATCTTTAAGGGTGAAGCAGAGCAACGACACAACATCCACACATCATCAATCAGGCTCTAAATATTTAGGATTTATTTCCTTTTAGAGTGTATGATCTGCATATGGATCTTTTTTTTTAAAGTGATACGGTCATTTTTTATCTGCATGGTAATAATAAAACTGCTTTGCCGTAATGGAAGCATCGGTTTTGGTTTTCCTGACAGCTGAACTGATGACTTCAAACTGCCGCCTTGGGCTGGGCTCTAAATAGTCTCAACTTCTCTCACTTGCAAACAGAACTTTCCGTTTTCACACATAACTTATCACCATGTCAAAGTTCTTTGGGTATAGTCAGCCAGAGACGGTCGTTTACGCGTCTCTAACTAGGCCTCAGAAATCATCGTGATCTATATACGAACGCTTCGACGCCACTCTTCCCCATCAGATTCCGTTCTTCATCAGAACCGAAAGCACACCGAGTCTTCAGAGTTCCCCTCCCTGACTTCTAATCCAAGAAGAACTGCGACTCCTCTTCTTCAATGCTTCGAAAGACGAACACGGCTTTTGCAGAGGAAGCACTTGTTCTTCTCTGCTCTTCTGTTGTGGCGTCTTCACCGGCAAATTACTCACATCAAGCCGCCGCGACACAACTCACAAAAGTACAAGGAGAAAGGAGGAGGTAGAGGTTGCGTCATCGGGGAGAGGCAGGAAACTTCTGATGCTACCACCTCAAGTTGCCAATTAAATTTGAAAGTGCCGCGTGCGAATCCAAAAAGACGGCGACAATGAGGACATAAGATGATGAGGATGTCGCTTCCTGCGCGTTTTGATGAAATGTGAAGGGGAGCTGAGAGAGAATAGGTGAGGAGCACAAACCAGTCAGAGCAGGACTTTGATAGAAGGGGATTAGAAGTCTCCAACCCGCCACCTGCCAGAACGTATTCCTGCCTTTAAAGTCATTCTCTCTCCTGCCATTGGCAGCAGAACTCAAATCCATTCAGATGGGGAGGAAGGAGCAACTCAGACAGGAGTTCTGCTGCAGATGATAGGCTCTTCATCTCTGCTTCGTGGCCACCGTCATCATCGTCACTGATCCCAGCGACGCCGGTCTGGTTAGAGGGAGTGGGGCCAATAAAAAATGTCTTCTAATTTCTAACTATTTGACATGTTTGTCAGAAAACTTCGGGTACCAACTATGAAGCTATTGCAAAGGGGAAAAAATAGAAAGTTTCTTTCTTGTGCATCGTGAAAATAACAAACATGCAAAACAATATTAGTGCTTCTTAATCTGGAAATGTGGTCGTGGGTGCAGTTGTGGTGAAAAATGGAATGAAAAGACAAATTCAAATTATGAATCTTACAAAAAAAAAAAAAAATCTACCGCACAAACAAGTCGGAAGGGAAAGCAAATTAATTTGAGATAGTGTTTGGCCGGTGATGCACAGGCACAATTAATTTCACAGCATCCAAAATTAAACAGATAAATTTTAAAAAATGCTATTTTAGAGGCTGGGATTATTAAAACACTGAAAGGCATGGAAATATACTAAATGATCTGGATTGTCTGAGAAGCTTGTTAGCTCAGTATCGTCAGTGAACACTTGAATATTTCTTACAGTCTTGAATAAGATGAACTGAAATGGATTCTTTATCTTTGATGGATTCCAGTGATATTTGTCAAGTTTACTGATAAAGACGAAGTCAGCTGCTACCTGTGGAGACGAGCTCCTCTTTAATAAACCCACACAGTTCCTCAAATGTTTTTCCTCTCTTAAAAACTTGGCCTTGGAGGTGTTAAAACAGAACGTAAGAAAAGAACCAGACAATGAATCGCCCTGATTGTTTTATCAAACTCTTTTAGAGATTCCACCAAGAGCTTTTTATGCATTTAAAAAGTTAGAGATCTGCGATGGCGATGGCTCCAACCCGCCCACAGACACCAGTTCAGCCACAGAAATCACAGGGAACCTAGAGCAGCCAAGTGGCTCCAGTTGAACTGCAGCGCGGCTTCTGGATCTTCAGGGGCAGCACAACCTACCCGGGGCAACCCAACCTACCAGGGGCAGTCCAACCCATCTGGGGCAACCCAACCAACCCAGGGCAACCCAACCTACCAGGGGCAGTCCAACCTACCCTGGGCAGCCCAACCTACCCTGGGCAGCCCAACCCACCCGTGGCAGCCCAACTTACCCAGGGCAGCCCAACCTACCCAAGGCAGCCCAACCTACCCAGGGCAGCCCAACCTAACCGGGGCAGCCCAACCTACGAGGGCCAGCCCAACTTACCCAGGGCAGCCCAACCTACCCAAGGCAGCCCAACCTACCCTGGGCAGCCCAACCTAACCGGGGCAGCCCAACCTACGAGGGCCAGCCCGACCTACCCTGGGCAGCACAACCTACCAGGGCCAGCCCAACCTACCCTGGACAGCCCAACCCACCCGGGGCAGCCCAAACTACCCGGGGCAGCCCAAACTACCCAGGGCAGCCCAACCTGCCCGGGGCAGCCCAACCTACGAGGGCCAGCCCAACCTACCCAGGGCAGCACAACCTACCAGGGCCAGCCCAACCAACCCTGGGCAGCCCAACCTACCCTGGGCAGCCCAACCCACCCGGGACAGCCCAACCCACCCGGGGCAGCCCAACCTACCCAGGGCAGCCCAACCTACCCTGGACAGCCCAACCTACCCTGGGCAGCCCAACCCACCCGGGACAGCCCAACCCACCCGGGGCAGCCCAACCTACCCAGGGCAGCCCAACCTACCCTGGGCAGCCCAAACTACCCAGGGCAGCCCAACCTACCCGGGGCAGCCCAACCTACGAGGGCCAGCCCAACCTACCCAGGGCAGCCCAACCTACCCGGGGCAGCCCAACCTACGAGGGCCAGCCCAACCTACCCAGGGCAGCCCAACCTACCCGGGGCAGCCTAACCTACCCGGGGCAGCCCAACCTACCCGGGGCAGCATAACCTACCCAGCAGTCCAAAAGAGTCTCAGCCTCTATGAGAGCGGCTGGACCTGCTCTCATTCAAAGACATGGAGGTGAGCCATCTCCAAGAGGAGCTCAAATGAAAAGAGGATCACCTGGCTTAAAAGCGCCAGCAGACAAACGTGGGCTGATGCCAGAACCTGTATGGACCCCACCCCCAAAGCTGTTGGCTGAGGCAGAAATAAAACTGCAGGAGGACAGATGAACAGATGTGACGCTCTGGAGGTGAGGACAGCTTCAGGTGTGCTGACCCAGCTCATCACTCCTCTCTCACTTTGTGTTTTTTTTTTTTTTGGGGGGGGGGTTATATTATCTCTGAGAGGGTACAGAAGATGAAGAAGAATAAGATAATGAAGAGGAGCGACACGAAGATTGGGAAGGAAAAGAAGAAAGGGAACTCATTTAGCAGAGGAGACGCCTGCTGACGGTTTGATCTCTCCAACCCCACCCCTGCCACCTCACCCCCTCTTCTCCCTCACCCGCCAGTCACCCCTCACCCTGACTCCCCCCAAACCCCCCCCCCCCTCTCCCAACACCAATCCTCTTCACTCATCCCATCCTGTAAAAACAGTAAATAATTCAACGGCGCTTTGTTGCAGGGAATAAAATCTCCTTCCTTTCTTTTCTTTGTCTTTCTGTGACGACTGGGAGAAACTTAATGTGGTCAAAAACAGCAGGACGGATCCACATCCTGGGGGCCTGAAAGTGAAACTTAACTCAGAAATCTTTGGAGATGAAGTCGGATAAATATTTCATATCCAACACCCACAGTCCATCTCAAGCCGTCTCTCTCCAAGATGTCTCCAGCGCTTGGATGAGAACTACAAAGTTTGTTCAGACACTAACCAACCCCTATTTCATTATTCATTTGTCTGCAAATTAATGATATGATTAATTGATCATTTCAGACCATGAAACATTGTGGAAACGTTCATTTCGTTTGCACCTTCTTTTTTTCTGCTATGTTTATTTAGAAATTTATTAGTTATGATTAAAAAAATGAATTTATAATAACTTGAATTTCTTTGTCTCACTTTAAAAAAAAAAAACAACCAAGGCCACTTCACAGACAGGAAAAGAAGAAAATTTGTGATGCCAGCTGCAGAAAAGGTGATGCAGGGGTCAGAAAGTTCTCACGAAAACGTGAAACTTCCTTCAGGTGAACACGAAGTCTGAAGGAAGGTGTCCAGGTGTTCCTGAACACCTGGACAGGTGTTCCTCTGCTCATTGGTGCAGGAGCTGACGTCATGAACGTATGGATGAACGTATGGATGGTATTCACGCA
Organism: Antennarius maculatus; assembly: GCA_013358685.1. Taxonomy (NCBI): domain Eukaryota; kingdom Metazoa; phylum Chordata; class Actinopteri; order Lophiiformes; family Antennariidae; genus Antennarius; species Antennarius maculatus. The sequence goes on from CM023612.1 coordinate 25,011,576, forward strand.
GATCCAACCTAAGGAACCTGCTTCCTGTTATGTGTCAGTGTTTTTTATATAATCCAGTGTAGGAGCTTTACCCGGGTATAGGAGATCAATGCCCCACCAAATGGATCCAGCAAACGAAATATGCATTCAGGCTGGATGCTGTCGTTGTTGTTGTTGTTGTGAGGGGGGAACTCAGGCTGAGGGGAGACATTTTAGCGAGGCGCCGGCGTAGGAAGAACAGCAGCGAGAGTTCAAGATGAAGCGGGAAAGTTCTGCTCCGCTCGGCTGAGGAGGATTCACAAAACTGTGGTGCTAGAGAGTCGATGTAGAGCGATGTAGAAACGTGTGTGTGTGTGTGTGTGTGTGTGTGTGTGTGTGTGTAGTGCAGCGTGTTGGGAGGGGGCTAGAGATTCGTCTGCTTAGTTTTCGACTTTGCGGATCGTTCCTGCTTGGCTCCAAATCCATGACAAAAGAGTGGGAGACGGAGCCCCAAGGCAAATAATGACAAATTTAGAAAAACCAAACCACATGCAAACAATAGAACAGGATGTGGTTGGCAGGGAGTCGCTAGTGTGTGTGTGTGTGTGTGTGTGTGTGTGTGTGTGTGTGTGTGTGTGTGTGTGTGTGTGTGTGTGTGTGTGTAACAACACAGTATGCTGCAGTGATCCGGGCAGCAGGCAGACATGGAGCTCAGGGGTTTGAAATAGTGAGCAGTGCCCAAAAACAGGGGTCCAAATTACTTTGGCTCCGCCCCCCCCTTCCCCCACCCCCATGAGATCTCCACTCACCCCAAACAAGAGCCCCACTGGGTCCGGGGGCGGATGCTGCAGGTAGCTGCGTTCGTTCCTGCTGATAAATCTGCTGGGGGGGGGGGGGTGACGTCCAGTCAGCTTTTACGCCTCACGCTGGAGACGACGGCTGATGGAACTGCTGGTTCATCCAGACATTCAGACGGAGGTAAAGAATCCCATCAGCCCCCAGCTGTGGAGGATGTGTGCATCAGCAGTTCCGGCGCTGCTAATGTGTTTCCCATCGAGACTAAGAGAAGCAGGACGAGGTGGGAGGTGCAGCTCAGCGCCCCCCCCCCCACTTCTTCTTATCACCTTGGAAAAACAAGTGAAGTGGCGTTTCACATGGGATTGGATCCATCACATCGGATGTGATGAAATTAATTCCTGATTGTTGTTTTTTTTTTTCTACCAATTTTAATAAAGTTGCTTCTATTTTGAGGTGGAGGTGTTTGTACTGTTTTAAAGCCTCCCCCCCATCTCACCAACCCCCACCCATCACATCAGACTGATAATTATTTCTTGTTTTCCACGGCTGCTTTGAAACTTATTAATTTTTATAACAATAATAAGTTGCTTAACAAATAATGATTAATGTAATAAGCATTAATCATTATTGACTCTGACACATTTTTAATGTCATAATCATTCATCATTGTTTTGCTCGCAACCAGATTTGTCCTCAAACGATCAATTTTCATATTTATAAAATGAGATATTTATCATCCCTTTGAATCGAACAAACGATTTCAGCTTCACCTTCATTTTTTGAAGCGTGCTCAAACGTTCCATCGGTTTGAATTCTTCCAGGAGGAGGCGGGGAGGGGGGGTCAGAGACTTTTACATTAGTTGGATATGACATGAAACAGGAAGCAGGAATCTACATATTGTTTCATAATGAAGACGCCCTATTTGTTGTCATTCATTAATTATGATCTTACAGTTAATGCGTGACCTTCTGCTGATACAAGCCTGCTGAGTGTAAATCAAGAGGCGATCGGCTCACGGCTGGACCGACTGGCTTCCTAAATGTAGCTGATTAAAAATTTAGAAGTCAGAGTGGGATTTGTAGTGCTGCCGAGTCAGAAACCAGGACCTGGTTTAGATGGACATGATCCTGTTACACCGGCTGAGATATCTCAACCAATATCTGCTGAATCAGAGATCAATTCCTGTCAGGATATTAATGAATCCCATGAAATGTCTGATAAGAGGCTCCACAACCAAAGAACCAACCCCCCCAGCAGGAGCAGGACATGTCAGTGAGTACCAACAAACACCAAGACGTTCCACGTTGTCCTCTAAAGCACATGTGTCAAACCCAGGGCCCGGGGGCCAAATGTGGCCCTCCACATCATTTAATGTGGCCCGCGAGAGCATAAAAGGTCAGCGTCTAAAAATAAATAGGTCAAAAGTGTGCTTTGACCAAAACTACATTTCCCACAATGCAGTAGTTCAGCCCATTTTACCTCTGACTAAACGTTGTGAACAAAGTTAACGTCCTAACTTGTGTCTGATGTTATTTTTCTTTATTGATTGATAGTTTGATCCTTGATTGATGGAGTTCTGTGGGTTTAATAACCTGACAAATGAAAAGGATTTATGTTAGAACAGAGAAACAAACAAACATGTTTTTTCTGTCTAACTGTAATGTTTGGAACTAGAATAAGTCAGAAATTCACTGATTTAACATTAAGGAGTAGTTACATTTAGTTACATTACATTGAGTTACATTTAGTTACATTTATTAGTTACATTAAGGAGTAGTTACATTTAGTTACATTACATTGAGTTACATTTAGTTACATTTATTAGTTACATTAAGGAGTAGTTACATTTAGTTACATTACATTGAGTTACATTAAGGAGTAGTTACATTTAGTTACATTACATTGAGTTACATTTAGTTACATTTATTAGTTACATTAAGGAGTAGTTACATTTAGTTACATTACATTGAGTTACATTTAGTTACATTACATTGAGTTACATTAAGGAGTAGTTACATTTAGTTACATTAAATTGAGTTAAATTTAGTTACATTTATTAGTTACATTAAGGAGTAGTTACATTTAGTTACATTACATTGAGTTACATTTAGTTACATTTATTAGTTACATTAAGGAGTAGTTACATTTAGTTACATTACATTGAGTTACATTTAGTTACATTTATTAGTTACATTAAGGAGTAGTTACATTTAGTTACATTACATTGAGTTACATTTAGTTACATTTATTAGTTACATTAAGGAGTAGTTACATTTAGTTACATTACATTGAGTTACATTTAGTTACATTTATTAGTTACATTAAGGAGTAGTTACATTTAGTTACATTACATTGAGTTACATTTAGTTACATTTATTAGTTACATTAAGGAGTAGTTACATTTAGTTACATTACATTGAGTTACATTTAGTTACATTTATCAGTTACATTAAGGAGTAGTTACATTTAGTTACATTACATTGAGTTACATTTAGTTACATTTATTAGTTACATTAAGGAGTAGTTACATTTAGTTACATTACATTGAGTTACATTTAGTTACATTTATTAGTTACATTAAGGAGTAGTTACATTTAGTTACATTACATTGAGTTACATTTAGTTACATTTATTAGTTACATTAAGGAGTAGTTACATTTAGTTACATTACATTGAGTTACATTTAGTTACATTTATTAGTTACATTAAGGAGTAGTTACATTTAGTTACATTACACTGAGTTACATTTAGTTACATTTATTAGTTACATTAAGGAGTAGTTACATTTAGTTACATTACATTGAGTGACATTTAGTTACATTTATTAGTTACATCTGACCCTTTGAGGACAGCGTTATGCTGATGATGTGACCCTCTATGTAGATGAGTTTGACCCCCCCTCTAAGAACACAATTTGTGCAGAAAGGTCAGATTTTAACACGGCGAACATGAAGCGTGTTCTCGAACACGGACACGATGTGTAACAGGTAACAGTCTGGGGGAGAACACAGTGATCACGTCCAGGTGTGCAGCAGGAGAGTCTTCTACAAAGACCACGTCTGGTGATAATGGTGAGGTAATGGTTAACAAGGAGAACACTGTAATAGTGACTGGTTGGTGTTCAGAGTCAACACACACACACACACACACACACCTAAACCTGATTACATACATCAGTAGTTTCTCTCCGGGTTCCTCAGAGGACAGCTTAGTCATGGACTGTAACCGGCCAATCAGAGATGGCGCCGGTGCGAGTCATGCTTGTCGGACCGAGTGATTGACAGCTGAGACTGCGGCAAGGTTAACATGAACGCACTGTGGATGTGTCATTGATGGTGTGTGTGTGTGTGTGTGTGTGTGTGTTTGTCAGGCCATCAACAACAGGATCTTCTCACCATCAGGATAAACATCATTACAAGCCTTCAAACCCACTCTTGTGTTTTTGTTGGGGTAGAGGGGCGAACGGGGGTTAGAACCAACAACATTTCCTCACGGCTGGGGGGGGGTTAAAACTGAATAAATAAATCGGAGGTGAGGACGTGAAGGATCCCGTCTTACGTGAGACGTTGCGACGACCGCTCAAACACGAAATTCGGTTCCTGTTCTTTCTTTCTGCTGATGTCAGCAGAGACGGAAACTGAACGCTCACCAGCGAAGAACAAATTAGATAAGACGGCGCGGGAGCTAACTGTTGAGCAGGAAATACCTACTTAATGGCCATTTTGGCAGCCTGCCCTCTCATAAGACGACTGAAATGTCAGTTCGCCTGAAAGTTTCAGCCAATTTAGCTGAAGTGTCCGTGCAGCGAGGTCTCCCTGGACTCCAGGTTTGTGCAGCTCTAAGCAGGACGAGCTGCTCTGGTTTTTTGTTTTTCTTGCTGTTTCATTCATTCTGGGCGCCTCATCATATTCTCACCGCTCCTGCCCCCTCCATCTGAAGCTGTGTCTGCTGCCGGGTTATGAATTAGTGATGAGTTAATCCTGAGATGAATGCTCGGGCTTCACTGAGGACGCTGGTCAGTTCGACAGCCGGGTTGTGTGTTCCAACGTGTTCGGCGTGTGTGCACACGCGTGCCAACACGCAACTGCGTGTTTCATGCAAAGCGTTACTGACGGATTGCGATCCGCGTTCGGACCTGCTGGGTTTTTTTTTTTTTTTGGCACATGCAGGTGGGCTGAGGAGAAGCGTGGCCACCGGCCTGTCTGCTGCGGCTAGCGTCCGCCGTGCGATGGCATCCCTCATAACTTATTTAGACGGGAGTGAAGAACACAAATCCACTGGAACCAACGACATCCTGCAAAGGGTAGGTCAGGGGCGTACCTGGCAAGTAGTACCTGACTAGTGCATAGGTTTGACCTTTCAGGGTAGGTCAAAGCTATGCACTAGCTTTGACCATAGATCAAAGCTAGTGCATAGGTAGATCAAAGTACAAGCAAACCTTGGTTTTCGAACGCTTTGGACATCGAACAAATCAGAATTCAACCAAAAAATTACAAGTCAAACAAAATTTGGTAGTCGAACGCGAAACAAACGCCTTTTTCTCGCCGCCAAGCACGAGAAAAGTCAAGAGAAAATGTGACGGTAATGTGATTTTTATTTTAGTTTACTGTATTCAATAATTTTTCACTTAATCTGCGTTCCATTGCCTAAGGTACGAGTTACAGTTCCATAAACTTCTGTCCTAAAGACCACGGTAACTCGTACCTTAGGCTAACCTGATTACTTTTTTTTTTCTTTCTTTCTCATGTTTGCTTCTTTCTTTTACATTTCTTTGATATGTTTCATTACTATACAATTTGATATATAAATGACATCATGAAATAACATATTATGTTGTGAAAAAGTAGTTTTCTAGCGTCTTGGAACGGATTAAGACCATTTATCCAAACAGCCTTTCTATCTTATCCAGTTCCTGAGTGTACAAAAATTTAAATTTGACCTTGACCTAGTTTTCTCGAGGTCAAGGTCATCATCTCATTTTCATCCCCTTTGCTGCCTGAGTCATGTACTTTTTGTTACATCTTTCTATCTGCAATGGTTGCGAAGATATTTGGTGGACATACGAACCAACCAACCAACCAACCAACCAACCAACCAACCAATGAACGCACAAATGAGCAGATGGAGGGAAGGACGAACAATTACAACACATCGCCGCTTTGAAGCAGGATGTGATGAACAAGGGCTCAACAGTAAGAAAACAACATCAAGACAAGGCCAGCAGAAATGGCACATACTAATATCAACTATTCATTTCAGCAACTAATTAAACATTAAATCGTTTTTCAAAGCGTAGCCCTGACTACCGCATCCACGGGGGAGGAGTGGGAGTCGCTTACAATCACAGATAGAACGCCAGAAACCGACTCAAATGTCAATGTAAAAATGTCTTATTGGCTCCAATAACCGATCTCTGCTTCCTCTGTGGGAATGAACTCCAGTCTTTAATTTAATCCATAACTAATTACACATTCAAACCGCAGGAAAGATGAAGGAGCGTGAAATGCCACTTTTACTTCTGCACCTTTGTTGTGCAGCAAAATGCCACAGAATTAATATGAATATGAAAACTAAATACAGCTCAGGTGTCGTCCAAACCAGCCTGTTTTGATCCACGGAGACAATATTTACACGTGCATAACCGTGAATTCGGTTTGTATCAACTTTATCGTTCTCGCAGCGTTCTCGTAACGTCACACCAACGCTGATGATGATGAGGATGATGATGATGTAACCGGGCCTCGGCCCAATGAGCGGCGGCGCCGAGCAGCTACCAGATAGCCTCAGGCCTGTAGCCACGAGCAGAGATGAAGACGAGGCTACACTGTTCTTCAAACTCACACCAAAAGAGGGTTTTTTTTCCCATTTTCTAACAAGCAGCATTCAGCCCCAACTAACACAGACTCATGTGACCCACCAGAGGCAATTTATCAGATTCCACTCAGCCGCTTCTGAAGCCACGAACCTTTGAAGCTTTCTGAAATTTCTCAACTGTGAACAATCTTTGTGCAAAAATCAGTGCGGTTCCCCCGTCGCTGCTGAAATCAGAGCATTTAAATAGTCTAATGGACAGATGTGATGTGACAGGCCCAGCATCAGGACCGGCGCTACAGCTCCTCCACTCACAATCAACAGATGTAATAACAATTAACGTCATAGAAAATTAACGGTGAGCCATCTTCCTCACCCTCCAGGTGCTCCGTCTCCAATACGGACATTTGGGGAGATATGTAATCAAGAGGATCGTAAATTAAGGCTTCGCTGGGCGGACCTGTCTCCACGGTTACGGCTTAAAACATAAAAACACTGAGGATCCACTGATGTGTTTCATCTCTAAAGGATTCTTCTCTTCCTACAGTCTAAAATGATGTCACGGCGAGTTCTGTGACGTGACATCAGCGAAGTGTTTCCTTCTTCTACAAATGCACCAACCAACTGAACCGTGTTTTAAGAAATAGTCTACCTTCGCTTTCACTGCCTTAAAAACTTTATTAGACTATCTTATCGTTTGCAGTCTGCAAACGATAAGATAGTTAAAATAAAAGCAGATCTTGCTTGTAACTCAAAGAAGTGTATTTTTCCTCCCCCCTTGAGGCCAAAACATCATAATGTTGTTGCTTTTGTTTTTTTCTTAACCGCCCCAATTATTTATCGGGAAGCGGGCAGTATTACATTTTCTTGCTGAGTCAGCGAACAGCACAAAGCCACAGCGTCGCTCCTATAATGACCTGGTTTTTTTTTTTAGGGCCCAACCAACCGAAAAGCTGCAGCTAATGTGGACGTTTGTGATCGGCTCCTCATCGGCACACAACTCCTGCTGCAGACCCACAACCGACGGAGCACGGAGGTGGAGGTTTGTCCTTCAGCAACAGCTGGAACGCCCCAGTGCTGAACTGGATCTCCTGAATATTATCACTGGTGTTCAATAATCAGTCCGTTTCTAGAGTGAATTTCTACAGTAGCCCAGAAGAGACAAATGAAGTGTCTTCCCTGTTGCAACCTGCAAACTCACCAGTAGGTGAACCTGAATCCTACACATCTGCATGTTTCTCAGAGTTTTTAGTCACATGAGAAAGTTTGCAGCGAATCGTTTGATGCAGCTCGAGTCACGAGGCTGTTGATCCAGAGCTTAGCAGGATATTCGATCTCCTTTAACACTTTCTTTGCTTTTGCACCGACTCCTGTGGAAACGGTGTTGTAGATGCTAGACGTTTAGAGTAATCCCTAATTGTCTATTCCTGTACACTAGTTGCTGTGCAGCGAGTTTATCGCAACATTTTTACCTGGAAACGGCTTTAAGGGGTACAACATCCACTTTACAGTCCAGCCATTACATCCGTCTACTTCTTTAATGCCACCAAACATTACATCCTTACAGTAATGAAATTTAAATCAAGAGCTCGGGCTATGTCATTAACAGCGCGATATGATCGGTCTGGTGTAGGGGTGGAACTAATACTGAACCGCTGGAACCCTGAAGAGCTCAGCAGCTGCTGGAGACGCAGAATCCGCCTCTAATTATCTGTGGGTTCAACGCAAGAGACCCATTTCGCACCAACTGCTGAAAATAATGCAGCTGGCTCGCCGTGTGGAAGCACCTCCACGTTTGGAATGCAGACCGGGTGGTGCTGTTGGAGAGTCCAACTTTAATCCAACGCAGGAAATGGAATTATTACCCACCTTAAGGTGCTGCTATCACTTCCTGCACCGCCAGACAAACTGATTTCCACAACCGTTTTTTTTCCCTATTAAATCTTCAGGCACATAATGATTTGTGGATCTCGCTAGAGGAGTTAATCACTGACCGACAGAAAGGATGAGCTGAGGTAGAACATGAGCGTCGCTATGTTGGTGCATTTTTATCGATGCTGCATGAGTGTGAGCGGCGGAAGCCCAGCAGGTGGCTAAATGTTGCTATAATGAGCGTTTGCACCTGTGTGCGCTAACACGGATGTTCCCCAACGATAATATAGACTTACGGCATCTCGTCTCGTCACTCTGTATGTAAATAATGGTTCCGCTCGTCGAGACGACTGCAGAGAGAGCTCCTGCTAATGTTAGCATCGTCGCCGGGACCATTTAAAACGCTGCTAATGGCTTCGCTCCACGAGAGGCCATCAGAGCGCCGAGTCGGCTGCACCGGAATCGTCACGCAAACACCCATCCATCTCATTTGGGAGAAATGAGCAGACAAAATATAACACACAACCCAAACACAGACAAACACACACACACACACACACACACACACACACACACACACACACACACACACACACACACACACACACACTTTATTTCCATCAGAGGACATGAATATATGGCAGTTGAGCTCCATTAGCTGTAAACATGTAGAATCTGTCTGCTGAGCAGAAGGCGTCACTGCGGGGGGGCAACCAGCGATGTGGAGGTGTAACAGTTTGATGAAGAACATGTGTGCATGTGCGTGTGTGTGTGTGTGTGTGTATGCACGTGAATCCAAACATGCGTGTGTTTCTGAGCATCCTCGTTTCCAGCCGACTCGACACTCGTGCGAGGCTTGTTATGGCCTCCAGAAACGGAGCTACCTCTGTGGGGGCGAAAAACTGCAAAGGTCCCATTAAGTGAGCCGGGCACCACAGCAGGCAGCCAAACATCTGTGACCTTTGTATGAAACAAACAAGGAAAGCTTTTAGAGAAAGAGTTAGAATATACAGTCCACGCCACCCCCCCACCTCCCCAACAGAGCAGACAAAGGTGAATCTAGCTGCAGAAGCTTGGACACGAGGGCTAGTGAGTCATTTCAACCAGGGAGAAGCCAAAGAAGGTCAGGAGAGAAGCTCCTCTACAACTTTTGTTGGACAACACCAAATTATTTGGAAAGTATTCACTGAGAACTAATTATTTTCTGAAATAATGAAACCTGACTCCCCTTCTTTTCTTTTTTTTTTCAATTTTTATTGACTTATTTTTTAAAACAAAAACACCAACAAGGACAAATTGTTTTCAATAAAAATAGAACTGATTAAATAGTATCTTTTTTCAATTTTTATTGACTTATTTCTAAATAAAAACATCAACAAGAACAAAAATATTAGTTATAAAAATAAAAACAATAAAATCCTTTTTTAAAACTTTATTTATTTTTTAAACAAAAAAACCACAAGGACAAAAAAATTAGTTATAAAAATTAAGATGATTAAATAAAATATTTTTATTGTTTTTTTATTTTATTATTTAAAAAACAACAAGGACAAAACAAATTGTGATAAAAATTAAGATGATTAAATAAAATATTTTTATTGTTTTTTTATTTTATTATTTAATAAACAACAAGGACAAAAGAAATTGTGATAAAAATTGAGATGATTAAATAAAATATTTTTTTCAATTTTTATTTACTTAAGTTTTGAACAAAAACATCAAGGACAAAATATTAATAATAAAAATTATTTAATTCTTTTTTTAAATTATTTATTTTTCAAACAAAAGAAACAATAAGGACAAAAATGTTAGTAATAAAAATAAAAATGATTAAATACATTTTTTTGAATTTTTATTTACTTATTTTTAAAACAAAAAGATCAACATGGATGAAAACATTAGTAATAAAAATAATTAAATTAAAAAGAACTTTTTTTGACCTATTTTTTAAACAAAAAAACCAACAAGGACAAAACAATAGTAGTAAAAATAATTACATACAATAAAATACGGAAAAAAATATTCCCGGACATAACAATATTGACCACTTTTTTTTTGTCTTTCTTTCTTCCCCAGTTATAGCTTTTTGGGTTGTTGTTTTTTCTTTTTTTACATTTTTGATCATTGAATTAACACCTAGATACTTTTTAACACAGTTCCATCTCCATCTTCAGTTGGAGTCTTGCAGTCATCTGTTCCATCTGGTAGACTAGTTTTAGTCTCTGGCTCCACTGAATTATTGTTGGCGGTTTCTCATCCTTCCAGTTCACAGTTATCATCTTAGCAGCTAATGACCCCCTCCATGAGACGAACACGTCCCTGCAGCCTCCTCCTCCCGTGGACGGATCAGTCTGCAGCTCCACTGTCTGCCAGATGGGAATGGGTTCAGGCCCGCTTCAGCGCCTCCCTATTTCTGAGTTTTAAAGGGAACAGCAATTTGGGTAACACCCTCTGAGGAACACTTGAAGTTTGGCGAGTCAGCAGCAACTTTTGGGCCAAATATAGACACCAGTGTGTGGGAAAACGAATTCTTCATTGTCACTCCTTTGTTCTGTGGGACAGGTTCCTCTTGAAACCTGTGGCCTCAAAATTTACAAGCAGCAAACGTGAATAAAACAAGTAATATTTTGCTCTTAATCGTTATTAAATGTACTAATATAAGAGTTGGAAGAACTCGTTCAAAAGTCGAGTCAAAGGAACCTGATTCTCTCGACCTCGGGGTTCTCTTTTTGAAGAATGGATGAACAGACAACACACACTTTGTTGTACACGTGTGTGTTTGTGTGTGTTGAGGGTGGGGTGATCAGGTGAAGGCATTTATTCCAAAGCATACGTGTGTCGTCGAGTGTGCATGTGATGCGTGATTGGATGAGGTAAGCAATTTGTCTCAAGAACATTAGACAGTCAGTAATTTGGACTGATTTCAAGTATGAGCCATTTAGTGCCAATCAATTCAACTGAGAGCTTTCCACCTCCAGTGTGTGTGTGTGTGTGTGTGTGTGTGTGTGTGTGTGTGTGTGTGAGAGAGAGAGAGAGAAAGAAGGAGAAATTGGAATTGCAATTGCATGTCATTACGCCGCTACGAATGCAACTGTCCTTAAATAAATTGTCTAATGTGATTCTGGGTCTCCTGTAAATTCACTATTCAGATTTTATGTAAATGAAAAAGCCGCGCTGATGATTCTCATCCCATCTTTTCCATTAATCGATGGAGGCGGTTAACTCTAGAATTACTTGACAAAACATCTTTTTTTTTTTCTTCATAACCGGATCTGCAGGATGTTTTTAGACTCGTGTTCAGACACGAGCTTCGGTTCTGGATCGCTGGGTTCTGAGATACGAGATTAAAGTGATGTTCAGTTCAAAGTCTTCTTCACCACTGATGGTAATCATTAAACCCTGAACAGAAAACAGACGTGTAGTCAGGGAAAATACCAACCACCAACCTACTAACCAACCAACTGCCAACCAACCAAATAACACCAGCTCCGGCGGAGAGACAACAATAACTGCAGTGTGCAGAGGCAGGATTTCTCAGGTTCTGATAGTTACTCTAAAAACAAATATGTACACGTAAACCTTGGCTGACTTACGTCAGGTTTTAAAAAAATGCACTGAAAAATAAAAATCAAGTCATGTTGCTCCACTTTACATCTGTCTGACAAATATTGGAAAAGTTCAATCACGAGTAAACCGTTAAAAATATCATGTTACTGTACAATAAATCAGAATAAAAACATATAAAAAGTAAATAAATAAAACAAATAAAAACAAAATAAAAAAAATAATAAAAATAAATAAATAAATAAATAAATAAATAAATAAATAAATAAATAAATAAATAAACATATGTACCGTTGTTACTGGCGGTTAATTTGTTCCAGGAAATCCTCAATATCCCGATGATCTATTTATCTTATTATTTAGGGTAATTTAAACGTTTCTGAACCCCCCCATACTGATATTAAACCACCTTCTACCTGTATTACCTTTAAAACACTCTGACAGACTGTTTGAAGCACTTTAGTGTCTCATCTTTTGTGTCTCAGGATGCTGTCAGCCAATAGAATGCGAGTACGGTATCACATGACTGCCTACGAAAAATCCATGATGAGGTGAAGTCGCAATCGTTGATGCGTGAATGCGTTACGGATTACTGTAATATGTTATTAGCCCGTAGCAACCCCCGTGACCCACGATGATACAGGAGATTCTGAAGACGAGAATAAAAAATTAAATTTAATTAAAATAGATTCATATTGATAAAATTTTATTAAAATACATTGATTAATAAAGTTCAGTACAAAACTGGGATTGGTTACCTAAAGTCTAGCCTGGAGGCTAACTAATTCAACTTACCGCTATTTTTGACTTACATCAGGTCTCCTTGAACTGATTGATGACTTAGGCTGATTTTTACTTCTATTTTTTTTTATATTTATTAAATTCTTTTCGAGCTCATTTTCAAGTTCTTCTTCTTCTGCTTCTTCCACCTAACAAGAATTCTACATTTTCTGACGTCCTGCTTCTACATCTGTATTCCACTTAGAGCCGACAAACACCAGCTGTTTGAAATTTAAAAAAAAAAAAAAAAAAATGGAGCGAAAAATCACCCGTTTGACATTTGAGTCCACTGACGTGAAGGTTTCTCCTGCCAGCTGTTCTTCATGCTACAGGTGCAGACGGATGGAGCTCCTGGAGGCTCGTGATGAAGAGCTGGAAGTGCATCTTCCACACGCGTGTCCAATCCAGCGTGTCCAGCGTGATATCCATCTGATTGGCTCGTGCTGCAGGTGATAAATACGTCCATCACTGTTTGATGGAGGGACGCTGGGGACGCCGTCGCCCCCATCAGGTGTGTGTTATTCAGGGGTATCTCTGCCCGGTGAGGAGAACTAATTTTACGGTCTACTTGTTCACCGGGTTCCTTCAATTATTCAGGGGTCGTGGGGCGGGAGGTCACCTCCGTGCCAGGAAGGAACTTCTCTGGTGCTTTAGTCGTGTAGATCTGGACGTATTTTCCTCGTGTCATCACCTGCAACAACTTCATAAATACGACACACAAAGGTCAGCCGTGGACACGGATCTGCAGAGCTTCAGACGTGACCTAGAAGATAACTGTCGTCTTTGTTTGTTCTGAAGCAGACAAATCCTCCTTTAGACTGATAATCTAATTATCCAAACACATTTCCTGCCTATCTAGCACATCTCCTCCAACCAAACTTTGCAAAAACCCAAAAAAAAAAGCATGAAAAATAAATCAATGGGCCCTTCTGTTGCTCGGTGTCACATGTTCCTCCATCGCCATGAGCGACGTCCCTGCAGTTTTTGGCCGATCCCACTCACAGTTCTGCTGCCATGACAACCGAAACACTAAATTTTCAGATCCTATAATAATCCCCACAAAAACTGGATGTTTGCTTGAATCTAATTCTTGGTTTGCATCGTTTAAGTGAAAGCGTGCGTCTTTACCCGAGTGGGATGGGATGGAGGGGCCGGATGTTTGTGTTCCTGAAGGGATTTGTTGGATCCAACAGCAGAGCCGTGTGAAGATCCGCTGATGAAAGACAAACATATTGTTTTCTCAGGAGTTTATGTCGAATAGAAGAGAGATTAAAGGTCTTAAATTCATCAAGTGGAGCTGCAGGATGAATCCAAACAGCCTCCGCTGGGTGAATATAGAGGTCGTTGTGTTCCTAAGACGGGTAATAATGGCCTGTTGTGTTCGCTGTTTGTGCTCCTCCACATGCAAAGTGAAGCGGAGTAAACACAAAGCAGAATAACAGCAGATAGGGACGGAAACGCCGCTCGCTTCCACCAATGGAGAGATTAGCTCTTTAGATGCTTCAGTATTTAAGTCTATCGACGACACACGGTCCACTGAGCTGTTCCTATCAACATTTAAAATCTCCCGTCTGGAAACATTTGCTTTATTTCCTTTTGTTCCTGTTTGTTTACCAGCCTCTGATTCCACACATGCATCTTCTCCAAGCCAAGTTAATAATTTTAACGTGTATTAAACCGTTTTATTCTTAAAAATCAATGTTAAATTTGTGTATTTTAGCAGCAAAGCCAGTGAAAACCTCCCGTATTAGCGGATTTACTTGCTGACAATGCGTCATGTCTCAGTGTGCGTGTTCACAACAGACGGAAGCCTTAAGCTACATGTCGTAGCCAGCCAGCCCACGCCAACGCACGCCGGCTAAGACACAACGCTAACGTGTTAACGTGTCTTTAAGCTCACAGGAAGCACAGCGAGGCGGCGGCTCCAAGCTCCACCCAGTCCCCCCCCCCCCCCGGACCCTCCCCTGTCCTCCATGGCCTTCGGCTCCACGCTCCCAAAAATAGCTTCTTTAATCCTGTCACTCAACATGTTAGCGTGTTAGCGTGTTAGTGTGGCCCATAAACCTCAATAACATTATTGTCACCAGAGACGGGTTTGGAAACTCGCGTTTACACACCATGACAGGAGTTCACACACACACACACACACACACACACACACACACACACACACACACACACACACACACACACACACACACCAAACATGTAAAACTGTAATTGTCCAGTGAACTTCATTAAGACTTTCTTGTATGGAATCATGTGACTAACCAGCGGTCCCAGTAACAGCTGGGGGGGGTCGTCTGTAGGCGGGCCGGGTTCCAAACCAGACTCATGGAAACTCTCCTCATCATCACAGGAAACACTGATGGATGGAACCTCACCCAGATCAGACAGGTGGTCATCAGCTCGAGTCCCATCTCACCTGGTAGTTACCTGTACCTGTGTTCAAACACCCGTGTCCTGGGGGGTAACTATTGGTGGAGGGTGCATGGAGGTACAGGTACATGGACGTACAGGTGGATGGAGGTACAGGTGGATGGAGGTACGGGTACATGGACGTACAGGTGGATGGAGGTACAGGTGGATGGAGGTACGGGTACATGGACGTACAGGTGGATGGAGGTACAGGTGGATGGAGGTACAGGTGGATGGAGGTACAGGTACATGGACGTACAGGTGGATGGAGGTACAGGTACATGGACATACAGGTGGATGGAGGTACAGGTGGATGGAGGTACAGGTGGATGGAGGTACAGGTGGATGGAGGTACGGGTACATGGACGTACAGGTGGATGGAGGTACAGGTGGATGGAGGTACAGGTACATGGACGTACAGGTGGATGGAGGTACAGGTACATGGACATACAGGTGGATGGAGGTACAGGTACATGGACGTACAGGTGGATGGAGGTACAGGTACATGGACGTACAGGTGGATGGAGGTACAGGTACATGGACGTACAGGTGGATGGAGGTACAGGTACATGGACGTACAGGTGGATGGACGTACAGGTGGATGGAGCTACAGGTGGATGGAGCTACAGGTGGATGGAGGTACAGGTGGATGGAGGTACAGGTACATGGATGTACAGGTGGATGGAGGTACAGGTGGATGGAGGTACAGGTACATGGACGTACAGGTGGATGGAGGTACAGGTGGATGGAGCTACAGGTGGATGGAGGTACAGGTGGGTGGAGGTACAGGTACATGGACGTACAGGTGGATGGAGGTACAGGTGGGTGGAGGTACAGGTACATGGACGTACAGGTGGATGGACGTACAGGTGGATGGAGGTGCAGGTGGATGGAGGTGCAGGTGGATGGAGGTGCAGGTGACATTCACCAGGTGTCCTGAACCATGTCATTCATGAACCATGAATCGTTCTTCACGTCTCTGCTAACAGACCAGTAATGCACTAGCAATGGACTACTAATGCACTAGTAACAGACTAGTAATAGACTAGTAATAGACTACTAATGCACTAGTAACAGACTAGTAACAGACTAGTAACAGACTAGTAATAGACTACTAATGCACTCGTAACAGACTAGTAACAGACTAGTAACAGACTAGTAATAGACTACTAATGCACTCGTAACAGACTAGTAACAGACTAGTAACAGACTAGTAATAGACTACTAATGCACTCGTTACAAACTCCAGTTGTTTGATGATCAAAAGCACTCTGATCTGCTTTGACAAACCAATTAAAATGTTCCACAATTACAACCATTATTCCCTCAACAGCCTGTCAGATGCAGCGGAACTCTGGACTGACAAAAAAATTACAACTGAAAAAGCATTTCTAATAAACAGCATGAAAAGAATCTAATGTTTAACATGTAGAGGATCTAATGTTTAACATGTAGAGGATCTAATGTTTAACGTGTAGAGGATCTAATGTTTAACGTGTAGAGGATCTAATGTTTAACGTGTACATGATATAATGTTTAACATGTAGAAGATCTAATGTTTAACGTGTACATGATATAATGTTTAACATGTAGAAGATCTAATGTTTAACGTGTACATGATATAATGTTTAACATGTAGAAGATCTAATGTTTAACGTGTACATGATATAATGTTTAACATGTAGAGGATCTAATGTTTTAATGCTCAGATGATTTGTTGTCTAAATCACAGAATTTTCAACCTATTGATTTCGTACGAGTGCTATTGTTTTCCAGTGTCTTTATCAAAGAGATCATCATGGTTAATTAATTATGTATTCATGTGTTCAATATGCATAAACATCCATTACTGATGTCAAACAATAGGAACCAAACTGTATTTGTGTGAGAGCTGAAGAACAAGCAGATAAAACAAATGCATGGTGCAGGTGGAACAGGCCCCCATAGTGACCCCTGGAGGAAGTGAAGGTCATTACACCCCAACACAACAGGAGGGGATTGATGGTGAAGCGCCGTAAATGTTTTACAGCTCGTCCACTGACCAGATAATAAACAGTGTGTGTGTGTGTGTGTGTGTGTGTGTGTGTGTGTGTGTGTGTGTGTGTGTGTGTGTGTGTGTGTGTGTGTTTTGAATTCTTAGTTTGCTTTTGTTTGGTTGTATTTTTTTAGTTGCATAAGAAAAGAAACAATCCAGTCAGCTCCTCACTGACACTAGCCCACATTTGTGTCGACACTTATTGACTTTATAAGCATTCAAATATTCTATGAAACACGCCTTTCAGCTTCTTGAGTGCTTTTAATGCTGCAAAAACACCCAAGGATGTAAGATCATGGGAATAAAGCGCGCAGCAGCGGGTGACCTTCGGCAGCATCATGTGGGAACAAAGAGACTCTTTCTCCGAACGCTCTCGTCTCCAACGACGCTGCCTTCAAATGCAACAGGCTGCAGGGGCCCGTCGATGGCGCCAAACACCTGAACGCATCAGCATCTGGGCTACTCATCATCACAAACAATGAGCTGGAAGTGTAGCTCGTTATGCGAGCGCACCGCTAATGTTTTTGCCGGCGTCATTGTTCCCGCCTCCGGGACGCCGCG
The DNA here is from genome assembly GCA_013358685.1 of Antennarius maculatus. Lineage (NCBI taxonomy): Eukaryota > Metazoa > Chordata > Actinopteri > Lophiiformes > Antennariidae > Antennarius > Antennarius maculatus. The sequence goes on from CM023612.1 coordinate 25,029,374, forward strand.
GCCACTTTAATAAGGTTTGTGATGTTGAACGTCTTCCCACGCCTCTGCATCCGGCGCCCAATCGGCACCAAAGGCTTCTAGTTGACCTATTTACTCAGTCTGCTTCTGATCTGGTTCATACACCTCCATACACCCCCATACACCCCCATACACCCCCCAATTCACAACATCCATTAGCCTCATGGCGTAGACGCCAAAAATCAGGTGTTTAGATTGTTCTTCAAATGAACATAAAGTGCACAGCAGGGATTGATAGAAACAGGTGTGTGTGTGTGTGTGTGTGTGTGTGTGTGTGTGTGTGTGTGTGTGTGTGTGTGTGGTGGTCAGGTGGTCAGATGTATGGTCACGTCTCAGAGGAAGACTGATGAGGGAGATATTCCGTCTCCACCCTCCAGGTTTCTGTGCGTTGTGGACATCCTTTGCAGCCGTGTGTGTGTGTATGTGTGTGTGTGTGTGTGTGTGTGTGTGTGTGTGTGTGTGTGTGTGTGTGTGTGTGTGTGTGTGTGTGTGTTGTTTGAACCGGTCCAAGCAGGTGGTGAGGTACGATCCTAATACCGTGGCATGGCAGATGGCAGATCGCAACCACCTGCCCTCGCTTTAGACCTCCAGGACAGACCCTCACCTTACCTCACCGCCGTCACACACACGACACACACACACACACACACACACACACACACATTCAGAGCTGCTGTGTTCCAACACAGACATTTCTTTCTCTGTGTGGAATGAACAGGAAGAAGCACATTCGAGGCAGGGGGAGATTCCAGTACTCCATCCCAGGTCTGTGACATTCTGCTGACTCGGGTCTTCACCGGTTATTGGATTACAGCTGATATGTGGATTAGGACTCGGGACAATGGTCTACTAGTGTCTTTTAAAGGTTAAATGAATTTATTGTCCTTCCTGTTTTGATTAGAACAATTCAGGAAAACTCACAAAGACGCCAAGAATGCAGGATATTCACTTTACAACTAGGATGTGTAGATTTGTACCCAAAAACCACCACCGCATTCTGGAAACTGACATAGTTTGAGTTGTTCTTTTGCTGGGAAAAAAATCTTTAAAAATGTCCTTGCAATGTTATAAAAAATGAAAATGAAAATGAATTCCTGGAGCTGCCGTGTGATCTGGATCGGCACCAACGTTTTTATGGGTTCCCTCCTGACCCGCGCCCCCCATCCTTCAAAAGGAGTTTCATTGAAATCCATTTAATAAATTTGGAGTAATCCCGCTGGCAAACAACCAACCAATCAACGGATGGACATGGGTGAAAACATAACCCCCTTGGCAGAGGTAAATATTCATTAGCAGCTCCCCCTAATGAACGGCCGATCCGTGTTTGTCTGGAATCATCCAGTTAAAAGGCTTCCTCTGATCAATCTGACCTTTGAAAGCACAGTGTTCATCTTTTGGATCCAATATGTTCTATAATTACGCTCATATGATTCTATGCTAATTTAGCAAGCTCTTGTGATGAATTTCCTTTTAAATTTCCCTGTGAGTTACTGCATGAATTAAACATTTGTGCCTCTGAGGAAGTTTATGATGAAACGGATATTTTTAGCCATGCTAGAAAAATAATAGGGTGGCACTGCCCATCTATCAGTCCACGCATTTCTGTTTTTTTTAAGTGGACTAAAGGAAAGATTTGCATGAAGTTTTCATCAAAGTTGGAGCTGAAGAAACACAAAAAACTCAGAAATTAAACTTAACTTGGTGAGAAAAACACCTGAGAGACCGAGACAAGGGAGACGTGATTTATAGACGAGGTAAGGGTGCACAGGTGCGACCAATCAGGGGCGGAGTCAACATTCACAACAGAGGGAAATCACACAAAAGCAGGAAGTTGATCGAGAAGTACCAAAATAAAACAGGAAGTGCATGTCACAACTTGATAAATTTTGTCTTAGTGTTTGGTATGGAAGACGTGGTCCACGCCAAACGCTTGTTCCTTCAGGGTAAACTGGGACATTCTGGTCCGGATGATGGATGGATCACGTGAGTGGTGACCCCAGTTCAAACTCTAGAAAAACATTGTTGAGGTTTTTTAACGTGAAATTAACAGAAAGTTCATCACACGGTGCCAGAACTCTTTGAAAACGCAACTTTTTTCAACCCGCATAGAAAACAATTTGCCTCTAAAAAAATCTCCATCCACACGTTTCCACATCAGTGGTTGATCAACACGTTTATTAGCAGAACAACTCTCAGAACGACAGGAGAGAGGACCGGGACGTGTGCAAATTCATGCTGTTCCTCCTGGAGGACGACCTCCATCACAGAGTTCTCCACCAGGGGGCAGTGGACCCAGAACTGGTATCAGCGAGGAATGTGAATGAATGAATGAATAAATAAATATATATATGACTCATAAAGAAAGAAACAGACGAACAAATATTCAACTATCAGCATTTTTTTTGGACTCGGGTCAGGCTTAAGATCATAAGATCCGAGCCCGACCCGGCCCGAACCTTTTAAATAAATATATATTTATATATTATGCATCTCAAACGATCTATGGATATTAAACTAAGGAATACCCGTATAAAATAAATAATTTAGGTAAAACAGAGAAGGCGCTGCATGAGCAACATCCATCTACAGAACCTGCTCCGTTTCCTCCGTGACTCAGCTGGGTTTTCTCTGGTCACTTTACCTTTACGGTCATATACGCGCTGAAAGTAGAGGTAAGATCTTAAACCCGAATCCAAGCCCGAAATTCGGACCAGGCTCAAAATGTCAATAATTACGTTCGGGTCTGGCTTTAATACTGTTGGGCTCGGGTCGGGTCGGGCTGGATTTTTTAGGCCTGATCTTACCTCTAATGTAGATACGGGTCACATGCATGAGGTCACAGCGGTTTTCATCGCAGGGACACGACCCCCCGGGATAGAAAAAGTTGCAGATACAGCGTTTTCAAAAAATTTCACCTTGGCCAGCGTTTTCAATAAGTTGCGTTTCCGCCCCGGATGTCTGAGTTGTCGTGTGGACGGAAGGCGTAAACGCAACAAAATAGTTGCGTTTTCAAAAAGATCCGGCACCGTGTGGACGGGGCCTTAAAGATGCCGGGTGACGATCACCATGACGATCGATGGAGCCCCATCCAGCAGTCCAACAGGCTAACAGAACGGAAACCAGACAGGCAAACGTGAGCAGCCGTTAGTGGGAACTTCTATTTGTTGGAGACCGCCAGGGGCTTCTGGGTCGGGTGTGAATGCTGGAACGTTTCTGCCATCAAGGGTCCAATGGGACGGATTTATCCTGACATCAGTTCATCAGAACAGAAAAGTTTTCCCTTTTTCTTTGTGAACATATTCCGTTGTGGAAATGACGGCGGTGCAAACAGATCCATAGAAGCGCTAGCTCACCGGTCGATGATGTTATAACACATAAGCACACATTTTTCCCTTCAGACGGAATACAATTCCTTTTCATGTTTCAGGAGCGTTTTCTGCTTCCAAGCGAGACGCCGACCCATTCATATTTCACCGCTCGGTTCGGGCGTAACAAGCCAAGCAAAACCACTTTGGCGCAGCTCGTTTTACAGAGACTATATGCAGGACCAGGCGAGTCTTGCGAAAGAACAGAGGAGAGAGAAACAGGCTCCATTTCAAGCCTGGCTGCTGTCGGCCCGATGATATGATTGTCTGCATGGATGTAGGCCGACACGGTTACACAGTGAAACTAAAGCAGCTGCAGTTTTCCTTCACAACGGATCCACGGAACGCCTGACGCTCACCGGAGCGTTGAGAATACCGATGCAAACGGACAGTACATTAATTATTCACGCCGGTTAAACGAACGTCTCGTGTTGCTACGGCTGTTCTGAAAAGTTACAATACAGATCAATCATTTCACGACAAAATATCAAAGCAAAGGAAATGGACACATTTTTATTCTTATTCTTTAATTAAAAACATGAAAAGCCACACAGAACACTAAAGTCAAAGCAGATTAACTTAAATCAAACCTCATGTTTTAACACTCCACTCCAGAAACAGACAAAAGGAGCAGCGAACCTTTGATGAATGTATTACTGATCACATGTTTCTGTCTCTGGTGGTGAAGATTTTATATCTAAAGCTTCTCTATCGCCTTAGAGTCATTCGTTAGCAAGAATTGGTAATGAGAGGTTTTATATCACATGCTGTCTGAAGCAGCAACATTGATCACTTTGCTCTCTATCTATGCCTACATTTGGAATTATGTTCATGAGTACGTTTCATTTTTCACACTGATATACAGTATTTTCTGCACTATAAGGCAAAAACGGACAGTGTGCCTTATATGTGAAAACAATTTAGAATGGGCTGTTCAGTGCGTTTTATAATCTAGCGCATGTTATACAGCGGTACCTCTACTTACAAAATTAATTGGTTCTGGAAAAAATTATGTAAGTAGAGACGCGTTTTCCATGCAAAAGCCCTAATCCGTTCCAAAACCCCCAAAATTCAGACATAAATGTTTTATAAAGCATAAAAATTTATCAAAACATGTAACAAATACATGTTACGATTAGATTATTACACAATAAATGAGAGTTGTGCATAACGTAAAAAACAAAGAATAAAGAATAAACTGATGGTCATTAACCTTTTAACTGCTGTCCTCATTGTTTTTTACCCTCTTTGGTTCATGCGCTCCTGCCTCACCATGAACAACAGAGTGAATTCCAGTCCTCCTTCTGAACTTCTCCAACCACCCACGCCATGCCTTAAACTCCTTAAACTTCCTTTAGTTTTAATAACGTGGTGATTGTAGATGCATTACGGCCATATTCTTTGGAGAGATCAACCAAACGCATCCCTTTTTCATGCTTTTCTATCATCTCTTGTTTTGTTTGTACGGACAAAAAAACTCTTTTCTTCGTCTTTTCTTTTCCTCTTTTCTCCGTCACTTTCTTGGGGTCCATAGTGAATACTCTAAAAGTTAATATATTTACGTAAAACTATCAGAACACCTCATGGGTTGAGGGCCGAATGCCAGGATGCTAGGTCACAGCCAATGGCAGAGCAGCTATGAGAATGTTGCGTTCAGGAACCTGTGGGAGCTGTGAGTATCAGCCCATACTGTATTTTACCTTTCTTAACTAGACATTTCTTTCGCAACTAGAGGCAATATTTTCCTGCTGAGAAGTTTCTTAAGTAGAGACATTGGTAAGTAGAGACATTGGTCAATAGAGACACTGGTCAGTAGAGACACTGGTCAGTAGAGACATTGGTCAGTAGAGACACTGGTCAGTAGAGACACTGGTCAGTAGAGGTACTGGTCAGTAGAGGTACTGGTCAGTAGAGACATTGGTCAGTAGAGGTACTGGTCAGTAGAGACACTGGTCAGTAGAGACATTGGTCAATAGAGACACTGGTCAGTAGAGACACTGGTCAGTAGAGACATTGGTCAGTAGAGGTACTGGTCAGTAGAGACGTTGGTCAATAGAGACACTGGTCAGTAGACACTGGTCAGTAGAGACACTGGTCAGTAGAGAAATTGGTCAGTAGAGGTACTGGTCAGTAGAGACATTGGTCAGTAGAGGTACTGGTCAGTAGAGGTACTGGTCAGTAGAGACATTGGTCAGTAGAGACATTGGTCAGTAGAGGTACTGGTCAGTAGAGGTACTGGTCAGTAGAGACATTGGTCAGTAGAGGTACTGGTCGGTAGAGGTACTGGTCAGTAGAGACATTGGTCAGTAGAGGTACTGGTCAGTAGAGGTACTGGTCAGTAGAGACATTGGTCAGTAGAGACATTGGTCAGTAGAGATACTGGTCAGTAGAGACATTGGTCAGTAGAGACATTGGTCAGTAGAGGTACTGGTCAGTAGAGGTACTGGTCAGTAGAGACACTGGTCAGTAGAGACATTGGTCAGTAGAGACACTGGTCAGTAGAGGTACTGGTCAGTAGAGACATTGGTCAGTAGAGGTACTAGTCAGTAGAGGTACTGGTCAGTAGAGACATTCGTCAGTAGAGGTACTGGTCAGTAGAGGTACTGGTCAGTAGAGACATTCGTCAGTAGAGACATTGGTCAGTAGAGGTACTGGTCAGTAGAGACATTGGTCAGTAGAGACATTGGTCAGTAGAGGTACTGGTCAGTAGAGGTACTGGTCAGTAGAGACATTCGTCAGTAGAGACATTGGTCAGTAGAGACATTGGTCAGTAGAGGTACTGGTCAGTAGAGACATTGGTCAGTAGAGACATTGGTCAGTAGAGGTACTGGTCAGTAGAGGTACTGGTCAGTAGAGACAATGGTCAGTAGAGACAATGGTCAGTAGAGACACTGGTCAGTAGAGGTACTGGTCAGTAGACATTGGTCAGTAGAGGTACTGGTCAGTAGAGGTACTGGTCAGTAGAGACATTCGTCAGTAGAGACATTGGTCAGTAGAGGTACTGGTCAGTAGAGACATTGGTCAGTAGAGACATTGGTCAGTAGAGGTACTGGTCAGTAGAGGTACTGGTCAGTAGAGACATTCGTCAGTAGAGACATTGGTCAGTAGAGGTACTGGTCAGTAGAGACATTGGTCAGTAGAGACATTGGTCAGTAGAGGTACTGGTCAGTAGAGACATTGGTCAGTAGAGACATTGGTCAGTAGAGGTACTGGTCAGTAGAGACATTGGTCAGTAGAGACATTGGTCAGTAGAGGTACTGGTCAGTAGAGTTACTGGTCAGTAGAGACATTGGTCAGTAGAGGTACTGGTCAGTAGAGACATTGGTCAGTAGAGGTACTGGTCAGTAGAGACATTCGTCAGTAGAGACATTGGTCAGTAGAGGTACTGGTCAGTAGAGACATTGGTCAGTAGAGACATTGGTCAGTAGAGGTACTGGTCAGTAGAGACATTCGTCAGTAGAGGTACTGGTCAGTAGAGGTACTGGTCAGTAGAGACATTCGTCAGTAGAGACATTGGTCAGTAGAGGTACTGGTCAGTAGAGACATTGGTCAGTAGAGACATTGGTCAGTAGAGGTACTGGTCAGTAGAGACATTGGTCAGTAGAGACATTGGTCAGTAGAGGTACTGGTCAGTAGAGACATTGGTCAGTAGAGACATTGGTCAGTAGAGGTACTGGTCAGTAGAGACATTGGTCAGTAGAGACATTGGTCAGTAGAGACATTGGTCAGTAGAGACACTGGTCAGTAGAGGTACTGGTCAGTAGAGACATTCGTCAGTAGAGACATTGGTCAGTAGAGGTACTGGTCAGTAGAGACATTGGTCAGTAGAGACATTGGTCAGTAGAGGTACTGGTCAGTAGAGACATTCGTCAGTAGAGGTACTGGTCAGTAGAGGTACTGGTCAGTAGAGACATTCGTCAGTAGAGACATTGGTCAGTAGAGGTACTGGTCAGTAGAGACATTGGTCAGTAGAGACATTGGTCAGTAGAGGTACTGGTCAGTAGAGACATTGGTCAGTAGAGACATTGGTCAGTAGAGGTACTGGTCAGTAGAGACATTGGTCAGTAGAGACATTGGTCAGTAGAGGTACTGGTCAGTAGAGACATTGGTCAGTAGAGACATTGGTCAGTAGAGACACTGGTCAGTAGAGGTACTGGTCAGTAGAGGTACTGGTCAGTAGAGACATTGGTCAGTAGAGACATTGGTCAGTAGAGGTACTGCTGAACATGAAAAACATTCATTGAAGGTGCATCTTATAATCCAGTGTGCCTTATAATGCGGAAAATACTGCACTTCTAAAACACGTGTTGCATCGTTTGGAGCATAATGACCGGAGTCACATCTGTGAGGGCCCACAGGTGTGACAGGGCGGCCCCAGACGGACCTGTTTGTTCACCCATGTCCCTCAAATGTTCTGAGATTGACCCCAATCTTTAGTTTTAATCCGTCAGGCTCACACAGGAGGAATTCCACCAGGCAGGTCTGAGGCGTGTGTGTGTGTGTGTGTGTGTGTGTGTGTGTGTGTGTGTGTGTGTGTGTGTGTGTGTGTGTGTGTGTGTGTGTGTGTGCTGATGCTGCAGGTGGGCGCGTCAGGCCGCTTTAATATTCTGCTCCGTGTTCTTGTGTGACTGCTTGTATGCAAATACATTCTTTTTATATAAATTCTGACTGTAATGTATGGAGATGCGGCGCAGCAGCGTTTGAAAGCGCTTTTAAAGCGGGGCTCCCCGAGGATCTCTACGAGTGTAAATGTGTGAGTTCACACTCGTGTGTGTGTGTGTGTGTGTGTGTGTGTGTGTGTGTGTGTGTGTGTGTGTGTGTGTGTGTGTGTGTGTGTGTGTGTGTGTGTGTTTGTAGCGCTACGAGCCCAGGGACATCAGCAATGCCACCGCCGTCCCAGTTTCTCACATTCCTCTTAAAAAACATGTTGATTCAGACAAACCTCCTCTTCCTCCTCTCTTCCTCTCATCCACCACACTCCTCCTCCTGGGATGGACTGGGGGAGACGTTCAACACCCACAGCCGGCGTGTTTGATTTTCCAATCCCCTGCTCTTTTTTTATTTTTTTATTTTTTTTCACTTAATTTCATGATTCCAAATCTCCTCTTTCCCAGCTGACTCCCACCAGATACCACTGCTGGAGCAAGCCTGTTTCCTGTGTGTTATTTAAACTAGTCATCTGCACGGCAAATGTACCCTCCCCAGGGGGAACGGCGGGCGTATCAATACGGGATGGGGGCCATCAAAAAGGCCCACATCTTCCTCCTTACAGTAACTGGAGCTGCTGCTGCTTCTGCAGGAGAGTCTTCCTCGAATGATCCAGGATGGAATTATAACGTTTGTCGGGGGGGGGGGGGCACCCGGCCCCAAGAGTTCCATTGTAAACCAAGAAAAATAAAATGGAACCAATAAATACAAGAAAAAATTAGTTCCCATGAAGAAATCCAATCAATCCTGTTTTCTCTCTGATAATTTAATGCCATGCACGCCCATTAATTAACCCTGACCGATCAATAATGTAAATAATCTTCACAATAATAGAAGAGATTTTTAAAAAATGATTTATCTAAAAAACACATGGTGAAATAAATTTTTAAAATGGAATTCAAAATACAAACTACTAGTTCAAAGAAAATAAGAAGAGGGTCTTTATAATTTTATCAACTTATTATTGATTGATTGATTGATTATAATTGATTGATTGATTGATTATTGATTATTTTTATTATTATTATTTATTTCTTATTTTTTTATTTCTTTTAATTTTATTTCTTTTATTATTTATTTATGATTTATTGATAATTTATTGATTGATTTATTGATTATAATAATGTATGAATTGAATAAGAATTGAATATTTTTTTAATTGGTTTGTTCTTTTATTCATTAAACTTGCGACACAATCGTGAAACACATGAAGCTCCAGTCGTCTCAGGTCACGTCTCCAGACGCGCGAGGACATCAAAACGTTTCTGTGTCTCTTTCTCGGTGTTTTAAAGTTCCCAGCGTTGATAACTCCCAGCATGCATTGCAGGTAGTTTGGCTCTTTTGTCAAACAGAAGCAACAGAATCATTTTTTTCATCGGGGCGATCGCTGGGAGAGTTAAGAACCTCCGTCTGAACTCACTGCGAGCCTCACCATCGATCTGAGTGTGTGTGTGTGTGTGTGTGTGTGTGTGTGTGTGTGTGTGTGTGTGTGTGTGTGTGTGTGTGTGATGAGTCACAGCTCAAAGATAGCCAACAAAGTTACCTCAGGCTTTAGTCATGGTTGGTTCCTCTCTAACGTTGGTGTGCATTTACAGTTTGGTGTGTGTGTACAGTGTGTTTGTGAGCATGTGTGCCTACATGTGTGTGTGTGTGTGTGTGTGTGTGTGTGTGTGTGTGTGTGTGTGTGTGTGTGTGTGTGTGTGTGTGTGTGTGTGTGTGTGTGTTCCTTCTGGCACAGCAGCAGATTGCTGAGCAGACAAATGCGTCCATCAGACGGAGACTCCAGCCTTCAGCGCTGACTAATCGACACGACGGAGGGAAGTGTGTGTGCACGTTTATGTGTGTGTGTGTGTGTGTGTGTGTTTGGGGGGGGGCAACAAGGGCAGGAACGGAGAGAGGGAACAAATTAGAGTTGTGAGTGCTGGAGAGAGGTGAGGTGAAGGGCCCGGCAGACAGGAAGGGAGGAACACGCAGAGACAAAGAGAATATCCTGAGCTGATGGAGCGATAGAGGAGCAGTAATGGAGGAGAGGAAGACGTGAAGGTCTGACAAGACGGAGAGGAAGCAGAGACGGAAATGACCACGTGGAGAGAGGTTCAGAAGCAGGGGGTGACAGGTGGGGCGGGAGGGAGGACAGGAAATGAAGAATTGAAGACAAACAGGAGGAGAGAGACGTTCAGGTGTGTTCAGCGTGGAGACACGACCTCACAACTCCATCAGCGTGAGAATTATTCTTGATGCTCTTTTTGGAGCAGAACTCGTCCACCCCGGACCACTCTGCCTGGAGAGGCTCTTCAGACGCTCGCTGGAGGACGTCAGAGTCATCCACACGCTAAGAGGAGTCGACAGAAACACACGCTTCCTCCTCCAGAAATCACCGCCCCTGAACAGACTGAGAGCAGACGTGATGGTCGTACCGTTCATCTGGGCCACGTGTGTCAAAATAAAGGCCCGGGGGCCAAATGTGGCCCTCCACATCATCTCATGTGGCCCGCAAGAGCATAAAAGGTCAGAATGTCTAAAAATAAATACAGTGGTATCTCTACTTACAAAATTGATTGGTTCCAGAAGAAATTACGTAAGTAGAGACATTCGTAAGTAGATGTACCACTGTATGTCAAAAGTGTGCTTTGACCAAAAACTACATTTCCCACAATGCAGTAGTTCAGCCCATTTTAACTCTGACAAAAAAAAAAGAAATCTGTGGGTTTAATAACCTGACAAATTTGAAGGATTTATGTTGGAACAGAGAAACAAACAAACATGTTTTTTCAAGTTACAAACTGAAATGTTTGTAACTTGAATAAGTAATAAATTCAGTTATTTAGCATTAAGGAGTAGTTACATTTAGTTACATTACATTGAGTTACATTTAGTTACATTTATTAGTTACATTAAGGAGTAGTTACATTTAGTTACATTACATTGAGTTACATTTAGTTACATTTATTAGTTACATCTGGCCCTTTGAGGACAGCGTTATGCTGATGATGTGGCCCTATATGTAGATTAGTTTGACCCCCCTGACCTAACACCTGACAGGTGTTCTAACCTGAATGACTCCAGTCATTGTCCAGGCACCCTGCAGGGCAGCAAAGGCTACAGGCTACTACTGGTCAGTTTATTTGCTTCCTGTCATGTGACGATAGCTGCCCAATAACAGTTTGAGGTTTGCAGAATGATAACTTCCTGATGTAAGGAGGAGAAACGACAGGAGAGAGGAGGGATTCTGGAGGCAGGATTCCCTTCCAGCCGCCCTCCGACGAGCAGGATTGGATTTCTAAACGCTCTAAACGCACTTCAGAATGAATATTGTTGGAATTGACAAAAAGAGGAAAGAGAATTGAGTTTTCTAGCGTACTTATGGGTATAAAATGTTCTTAAGTGTGTGGGGCGGTTCATCCATCGATGGACAGGATGGAAACCAGCCAAAGGAACAAACCTATTGATATTCTCTGATTCATACCGGAGTGATGTTCTCATATGGTTCTGTGTGTGTGTGTGTGTGTGTGTGTGTGTGTGTGTGTGTGTGTGTGTGTTCACCTTTGGCAGATTCACCTGACACAATTTACCACGTCTACATTCAATCTGGTTCCTTTTTCTGCTGCATCTTGAATGACTTGTGAGGAAGAGGAACAACAACGATGATGACGATGATGATGATGGTGATGATGATGATGGTGATGATGATGATGATGGTGATGATGATGATGATGATGATGATGATGATGATGATGGTGATGATGATGATGATGGTGATGATGATGATGATGATGATGATGATGATGATGGTGATGATGATGATGATGATGATGATGATGATGATGATGATGGTGATGATGATGATGATGGTGATGATGATGATGATGATGATGACGTTCACGATGAAGATGTGAACAACCGGTTTAAAGGATCAGAAACAGTGATTCTGGGAATGTTCTGAGTTTCTGACACTCAGACACGACGAGTGGAATGAAGATGAAACGAGGAGATGATGAAGGTGGAGGGGGTGTCGGGGCGGAGGAACCAGGGGTCCTGGGCCCGGGGTTGGGGCCTGGGGTCCTGGGCCCGGGGTTGTTTTTCAGACATTGTTAATTCTGCAAAGTCGCATTTTCTCGTGTAGCTTGTTAAACGCTTCACTGAAGCACGTTTATGTGTGTCAAAGGAATACTACTGTTATACTACACCCCCATATGTGTGTGTAAGCACTCACACACACACACGCACTCACACACACACACACAGTGGTCCTGAATCAGCACGAAGCCCCTTGCAGACGTTCTCACCGAGGGTAAAATATTGTTTCTACGGTTTTCTATCTTCAGAAGCAGACACACACACACACACACACACACACACACACACACACACACACACACACACACACACACACACACACACATACACACATACACACACACACACACACACACACACACATACACACACACACACACACACACACACACACACACACACACACACACACACACACACATACACACACACACACACACAAACACACGCACACACACACACACACACAAACACACATGCATGAAAAAATAAACACGCAGTGTTTTGTTTTTTTTACTCTTGAGGACACAGAATGGAGCTGTTCTATCCTTTGAGGCTCGCCATCACACACACACACACACACACACACACACACACACACACACACACACACACACACACACACCCTAAAACCATCCGTGACGGGTCGGCGTCAGGAGAGGCCAATCCAACACACACACATACACACACACGCTCCTTATTTCTTATTAAAGCACCGTATTACCTTCTCAATATTTCTTTTTCTTCAGGATTGACGACCCCCTCCCTCATAGCCCCAGCCCCCACCCCCACCCCCCTACAATTTTCACGAAGCTTAATGAAAGTTTGTAAGATGAGTCAGGGTAGAATTGTGGAGCCAAACTGAATCACAAGGAGGGATTAGCAAATTATTCTTCACTTTAATTGAGCAGGATGTAATTTGCCCCCCCCCCTTCCCGCCTCACACACACACACACACACACACACACACACACACACACATACACACACACACAGGACTGACAGTTAAAGAAAGAATTAGAGAAATGAAAAGTTGTTTTGTGATGATGTCACGGTGGGTTTAGAGCTGATCCATACCCAGGGAGGGGTTTACTCCCAGCCGGCGCCAGGAATATCACGTTATTATCACGTTATTATCACGTTATTATCACGTTATTATCACGTTATTCCAGCGATGGGGAATTCAGTTGTTGCTATTCTCAGCATATTGAGAGGATTTGTCTCAACGGCATCGATGCTAATTATTTGTGGTGATAGCATTAAGGGAAGTGTGTGTGTGTGTGTGTGTGTGTGTGTGTGTGTGTGTGTGTGTGTGTGTGTGTGTGTGTGTGTGTGTGTGTGTGTGTGTGTGAGGGACGGGTCCAGCCTTTAAGGCAAGGGTGTCAAATTCATCTACATAGAGGGTCACATCATCAGCATAACGGCTGTCCTCACAGGGTCACAGGGACAGATGTAACTAATAAATGTAACTAAATGTAACTCAGTGTAATGTAACTAAATGTAACTACTCCTTAATGTAACTAATAAATGTAACTAAATGTAACTCAGTGTAATGTAACTAAATGTAACTACTCCTTAATGTAACTAATAAATGTAACTAAATGTAACTCAATGTAATGTAGCTAAATGTAACTACTCCTTAATGTAACTAATAAATGTAACTAAATGTAACTCAATGTAATGTAGCTAAATGTAACTACTCCTTAATGTAACTAATAAATGTAACTAAATGTAACTCAATGTAATGTAACTAAATGTAACTACTCCTTAATGTAACTAATAAATGTAACTAAATGTAACTCAATGTAATGTAACTAAATGTAACTACTCCTTAATGTAACTAATAAATGTAACTAAATGTAACTCAGTGTAATGTAACTAAATGTAACTACTCCTTAATGTAACTAATAAATGTAACTAAATGTAACTCAATGTAATGTAACTAAATGTAACTACTCCTTAATGGAACTAATAAATGTAACTAAATGTAACTCAATGTAATGTAACTAAATGTAACTACTCCTTTATGGAACTAATAAATGTAACTAAATGTAACTCAATGTAATGTAACTAAATGTAACTACTCCTTAATGTAACTAATAAATGTAACTAAATGTAACTCAATGTAATGTAACTAAATGTAACTACTCCTTAATGTAACTAATAAATGTAACTAAATGTAACTCAATGTAATGTAACTAAATGTAACTACTCCTTAATGTAACTAATAAATGTAACTAAATGTAACTCAATGTAATGTAACTAAATGTAACTACTCCTTAATGTAACTAATAAATGTAACTAAATGTAACTCAATGTAATGTAACTAAATGTAACTACTCCTTAATGTAACTAATAAATGTAACTAAATGTAACTCAATGTAATGTAACTAAATGTAACTACTCCTTAATGTAACTAATAAATGTAACTAAATGTAACTCAATGTAATGTAACTAAATGTAACTACTCCTTAATGTAACTAATAAATGTAACTAAATGTAACTCAATGTAATGTAACTAAATGTAACTACTCCTTAATGTAACTAATAAATGTAACTAAATGTAACTCAATGTAATGTAACTAAATGTAACTACTCCTTAATGTAACTAATAAATGTAACTAAATGTAACTCAATGTAATGTAACTAAATGTAACTACTCCTTAATGTAACTAATAAATGTAACTAAATGTAACTCAGTATAATGTAACTAAATGTAACTACTCCTTAAATGTTAAATAACTCTGAATTTATTACTTATTCAAGTTACAAACATTTTGTTTGTAACTTGAATGTTTGTTTGTTTCTCTGTTCTAACATAAATCCTTTTCATTTGTCAGGTTATTAAACCCACAGAACTCCATCAATCAAGGATCAAACTATCAATCAAAAAAGAAAAATAACATCAAACACAAGTTAGGACATTAACCTTGTTCACAACGTTTTTGTCAGTTATAATGGGCTGCATTACTGCATTGTGGGAAATGTAGTTTCTGGTCAAAGCACACTTTTGACCTATTTATTTTTAGACACTGACCTTTTATGCTCTTGCAGGCCACATTAAATAATGTGGAGGGCCACATTTGGCCCCCGGGGCCTTGAGTTTGACACATGTGCTGTCGGGGGTTGATCCACGTCTGAAGCCGGAGCAGAAACACGAGCAGGAAGCTGATCTGACACCCCCAAATCGGCTCAGGAACGCTCTGAGTGAGTTTTCACACATTAATGCTTTTAGAGCATCCGCGGACATGTGAACACACACACACACACACACCTCATCCCTGGCTAATTCCTCTCTCCCCCTCCCTCTCGGGCCTCCTCTCCTCCCCCAGCCTGACAAGCCGATCCCAGAGCGCTTAAAGAATCGCTGAGCTTCCAGCTGGCAGGAGCGCCGCCGCTTCCTGAGACGATGGAGTGGATCTGGGACGGCAGGACACACCAGCAGCGTGCCAATACTATTGATATTCTGCTGACAGAATGTGTGTGTGTGTGTGTGTGTGTGTGTGTAGGATTGTTAGCGTGACACACTCGCGTTAAGGAGGCCTGTTCTGATTGGCTCTGAGTGGTTTGATTGAGGTTTGAAGTCTCCTTCAGATTCATTATTTTCAGCAGTACGACCAGACTCCAGCCTGAAACCGACTTCAATGTGTGCGTGTGTGTGTGTGTGTGTGTGTGTGTGTGTGTGTTTACATTTTGTTTGTGTCGACAACATTTGGTCCCCTTGCGTGTTTTCCTGGGGAGGGAGCAGAGAAAACACTGAACATGAACCCCCAGTATTACATCTCCAGCCTGACGTAATCATTTGCAATTCGGACTTTGCAACCCTTTAACATGGGGTCACCCCCCCCGTTTTTTTTTTTTTTTTTGGAGGGGGGGTGGTTATCTTCATCACCTCCTCTGCAATGCGGCATCATTGAAATCTGAGATGTTTCTGCTCCATCCTGGCCTTCAGAGATGAGAACCTGGCTTCTGTTCCTGGGGGGTTCCACCTGAGATCTGTGTGGAGGGGGGGCTCCTAGCTGCACTGATTTATGCTACTTACTTAGCACCGACAGGAGGTGGTGAGTAAATCAATCACACCTTCAGTCGACCGTTTAGAGCTGTCTGTCAGTCAATCATCTCTCACCTCTCTCCTGGTGCTGCTCTCCATATTTCTGTCTTCCTGCACGCCCCCCCGCCCCCCCCCCCCACCAATCCACTCACAATAACACACACACACACACACACAGAGCAGCGGGATTTTTTGATGGGAGCTATTTTTAGCAGGACGTATCTCGTGGGTTTGGTAATTTCCTCTCCACAGTAACCGTTACCATGCAGAGTCTGTTGTTATGAGGGAGTCGGATTCAGCCAATCAGGAGCCTCCGTGCATGATGGACGGGCAGGCGAGGCCAGATAGAGAAGAAGTGAGGTCGGGGGACCATTTTAGTTTCTCTATTGGGACGTCGATGCGTGTGTGCCGTCACACGCAACAGGCGTGTCAGGAGCACGTGTGTGTGTGTGTGTGTGTGTGTGTGTGTGTGTGTGTGTGTGTGTGTGTGTGTGTGTGTGTGTGTGTAATCCAGGAATTACCAGTCAGATCTCACAGCTCTGGAGCGGATTAATTCAGTGATTTCACAGCGCCGATCGCATCTGGTATCGATCAGGATGAAGGAGCGTTTACAAGCAGAATTAGTGACGTGTCATATGTAGTGTATACTGTATATACTGTATACACAAGGAACAAAAGTAACGAGTCATCTTTAATCTGGATGAACACACGGCTGTCTGACGCTGACTGGGCAGAACTATAGAATCTATACGGAAGGCCTGGAGCGGGGAAATGAGACGCTTTAATAGAAGAGGACAAACTATATGAAAACTGTTGAAGCTGCTGTTGTTGAACAGAAGTTAACAGAGAAACAAACAAACATTCAAGTTACAAACAAAATGTTTGTAACTCCCCCACCCCACCCCCACCCCCCTGGACCCTCTGTGTGGAGGAAAGGGAAACTTCAGAAAGACGGATGGAGTCGGAGAAGAATCTGAGCGGCAGAAGAAGAGCTGGTGATTAAAGAGAGAAAGGTGTGTGTGTGTGTTTGTGGGGGGGGGGAGGCAGGGTGACAATAGGGGGGGGGGGTGAAAGGCAAGGCTGGGTGTCAGGGCATGAGCAAGAAAACAAATGATGAGGAGTCTGAACAGGGAAAGACGGAGGAAAAATCCATTATAGAACTCACACTGTTCACTGTCTGTGTCCTTACACACACACACACACACACACACACACACACACACACACACACACACACACACACAGGAGGCGTCTCCTTTGAGATGCCAGTGATCCTGTCGGTGGTTTCCTGTTTACTGGGGTTCATTTCTTCATCCTGTCATCGTCTCTGCTCCGACAGGAAGTGATGTCACGTGACCAGCCGGAGCGTGTTTAGCTTTAAAACGCACTGCTAACAGCTAAATGCTATCATTAAATTTTAAAACAAATAAATAAAAAAATCATCATCAAAATCATTAAATTAAAAAAAATTAAATTAAATTAAAATTAAAAATGATCATGCTAACAATGCTAACAATGTAACATTCATCATCTCAGATTACTGTGTCAGATTATTGTGAGGCTGAATGAGTTTATAAAATAATAACTATCACCGACTCCAGACAGGTTTTATTAGGCTTTTTACAAATAAAGCATTAATTTAATGTCGGAAGTGATTTTTCTTTCTTAAGAGGAATCTAACAGATATCAGGAGGAGGACCTTCATTTCCCACAGTCCAATGCAGACGTCTGCTAGTTCAACAAAAAAAATGTTTCAGCCATTAAATCTTCATCTTCACCCAACAAGAGAAAATAAATGTGACTCTTAAAATTGAAGAGCCGTGTTGGAGTGAACCTGTTGTTGCTTTGCCCGATGCATAATGAGGCGCTGCCTAAACGGAGCATCATGGGATCCATAACGGACGCCTGAAACACAGCTGAAGCTGCTCTCAGGAGTGTGTCGGCCGATCGATGTGTGGCTCCCAACACTCTCCTCGCACGGAAAAGTGTAAACGGGCAAATAACACATAGCTTAATAGGACATTTTACAATAGTTGTAGCACAACACTACGCCTGTCAGTCGAGCAGTTTAGGGTCAATTACTCTGTGCGTTGAAGCGGCGTGCTGAAGCAGGAAGCTGCAGGAGCAGGAGAGCTGAAGCTTAATTAGGACGGCTGCAGAAAGTGACAGGGATGCTTCTGCTTAAGTCCCAACTGTTTCACGCTAATATGAAGCTCATTTGGCAGTAAAAGCCCAGATTACCATTAATGAATGCACAAAGGCACTCTGGCCTACATGTGGTGAAGTGTAATTCAGAGTGACAGTTCACTATTGATTCTCCAGTTTGCAATCTCCAAAGAAAATTGTTTTCAACGCGGAACAGAAATGACATTTTCTTCTGATATTAAAACAGTATTATCACCAAGTTCAGACTTTTTCAGTGTGTGTGTGTGTGTGTGTGTGTGTGTGTGTGTACGTGTGTGCGCTTCCTACGCAACAGTATTTTCAAATACAGATGTGCACAGGTAGTCCTCAACTTACAAACAACATTGGTTTCTAGAGGTTGTTCATAAATCAGAATTTATTAAATTTCAATCTATAGTCTCCATTTGAGGTCATTTAAATACCATTACTACTCAAAATACTAAAGTAATGTAATTAATACTCTAAACACTAAAGTAATGTCATTACTAATCTAAATAATAAAGTACTGACATTCAGACTTCAGCGTCAGTTCATGTTTCCAGGCAGAAACCTGACCTGGCGAACATTGGTTCCTACATCATTTAGTTCCTACAGGAGGACAACATTGGTTCCTACATCATTTAGTTCCTACAGGAGGACAACATTGGTTCCTACATCATTTAGTTCCTACAGGAGGACAACATTGGTTCCTACATCATTTAGTTCCTACAGGAGGACAACATTGGTTCCTACATCATTTAGTTCCTACAGGAGGACAACATTGGTTCCTACATCATTTAGTTCCTACAGGAGGACAACATTGGTTCCTCCATCATTTAGTTCCTACAGGAGGACAACATTGGTTCCTACATCATTTAGTTCCTACAGGAGGACAACATTGGTTCCTACATCATTTAGTTCCTTCAGGAGGACAACATTGGTTCCTCCATCATTTAGTTCCTACAGGAGGACAACATTGGTTCCTACATCATTTAGTTCCTACAGGAGGACAACATTGGTTCCTACATCATTTAGTTCCTACAGGAGGACAACGTTGGTTCCTACATCATTTAGTTCCTACAGGAGGACAACATTGGTTCCTACATCATTTAGTTCCTACAGGAGGACAACATTGGTTCCTCCATCATTTAGTTCCTACAGGAGGACAACATTGGTTCCTACATCATTTAGTTCCTACAGGAGGACAACATTGGTTCCTACATCATTTAGTTCCTACAGGAGGACAACATTGGTTCCTACATCATTTAGTTCCTACAGGAGGACAACATTGGTTCCTCCATCATTTAGTTCCTACAGGAGGACAACATTGGTTCCTACATCATTTAGTTCCTACAGGAGGACAACATTGGTTCCTACATCATTTAGTTCCTACAGGAGGACAACATTGGTTCCTACATCATTTAGTTCCTACAGGAGGACAACATTGGTTCCTACATCATTTAGTTCCTACAGGAGGACAACATTGGTTCCTACATCATTTAGTTCCTACAGGAGGACAACATTGGTTCCTACATCATTTAGTTCCTACAGGAGGACAACATTGGTTCCTCCATCATTTAGTTCCTACAGGAGGACAACATTGGTTCCTACATCATTTAGTTCCTACAGGAGGACAACATTGGTTCCTACATCATTTAGTTCCTACAGGAGGACAACATTGGTTCCTACATCATTTAGTTCCTACAGGAGGACAACATTGGTTCCTACATCATTTAGTTCCTACAGGAGGACAACCTCGTCAGTTGGTATCTCTGAATGTTTGTAAGTTGAATGTTTGTATGTTGAGGACGAGGACGGTCCTCCAGGCCGACTGATGCTGACTTGATGATGACGATGCTGAACCTGTCTGTGTGATGCAGTCTGACTGTGAGACGCTCACCTTTCATCAGGTGAGCTCAGGTGCGCCGCTGTCTGGGATGCTGCTCCTTTTGAAGGGGAATGTAAATATAAAGGAACAAAGCTGGTTGCAGATAGTTGGCAGCGAGCAGCAGGAAATCCTTTGATAAGTGCGCCGAGTTGCTCTTTGAGTTTAACTTGAAGTGCACAGAAAACAATTCCTCGCCAGCGTATGAAAGAGCTTCTGACTGCTCTGCGAGGGAAGGCGAGGAGAGGCGGTTCTAGCTCTGCTGGAGCGTGAATGCAGCCTCTTCACTTTTTACATCTCTGAGAACACAGCCAACACGTCTGTGTTGGTGGAGCAGCTGAAAATACCCCCAGTGGACCACAGGCAACAAACCCTCATCTGCCTATACACCAAAAACATCGTGGAGCGGCCCCGGTTCTACGATGGATTTGTGGATTGAAGTGGAAAACGTGTCAGCTGATGGGCTGAGACGAGTGTTCAGGTGTCAGCGGGATGCACGCCGCCTCGCCTCCCCTCCCCTCCCCTCCCCCTCCTCCACCTCGGAGCAGATCAGAAGGTTCCTCTTCACTTTGAACCAGAGCAGGAGAGCGTGCTGAGGTCGGTCAGCGGCGTTACCTCAGTAGATTATAAGGCCAATGTCAGATCCTGGCGCTCAACAAGTGCTCAGTGTGAAAAGTCCAGCGGCTTTATTCATCCATCGACTTTGTTCTGTCGGAGCAGCGAGGGTGAGAATACAACGGTTCCTCCAGCATCCAACCGGGCCGAACGGAGGACCAGGATGCACCACCATACATGAGAACGCGCAGGAAGTTCTCCTGATATTCTGTCATTTAATCACATGAATGTCCACTAAATCTCCAGGAAGTTCCCCTCGTCCTCATCTGGATGATGACATCAGAAGGATGGATGATGACATCAGAAGGAGTCGCGGCTCCTCCTTGATGGATTGACGGCGCTCTTTTTAAAGGCAGATAAAGTTCTTAACTCCTAACTTCTTTGTCCAGTTTGTTCCAGAGTTTGACATCAGTAAAAGATAATGAAAATGTTTTTAATGTAGTTCTTGATTTCTTCTGCAAAAACGCTGTTTCCTATCAGTTGGATTCATTATCTGAATTTGTGCTAATATATCTTGTTGTAAACAATTATTGGCTGCTTTATACATGAGTTCTACAGTTTATAGCTTATGATGTCATGTATTTTCAGTAATTTACATTTAATGAATAACTGATTTGTGTGAGCTCTATAATGTTCATTGTGAATAATTCTTATGGCTCTTTTCTGGATCAGAAATAAAGGTTGTAAACCACTTTCATATGTGTTTCCCCATAGTAGTTAAGATAGGGCAGGATTAGTGCACAATAAATTACATAGAGTACCTTCTGATTTAATAGTTTTTGAGTTTTCCAATTATTATAAAGTGGTTTTTGAGAGAATTAAAGGCTTTTAAGTGCGCCTTATAGAGCGGAAAATACTGTAATCCACAGTTGTTTGTTTGTTTGTGTGTTTGTTTGTTTGTGTGTTTTCTCTGCAGATGAATGAGGTTCTTATCCCTGCGACGCCGCTCTCGCCTCAGACACGTTTCCGTGTCAGGCGGCGGCGATGCAACGGCTTCTTGGCCTCCCATTGCCTCATTCTCGGAGCTCCAGACTGTTTCGAGGCGGCGTCCGCTCCATCAGCTGACCCTGGGCGTTTCCTTCATTCGCTTTAAAACACTTCATCATATTTTGACCCCCCCCCCCCATGAGCCAATCATTTTGCTGCTGTCAAAGTTTAAAAGTGTTCCACTCCCTCCTGCTGTCAGTTATCATCGCAGTCAAATCGATAAAGTCCTGCCCCTCCACCTTCAATCCGCGTCACGTCCAGCGCCCGCGGTTCACATCACATCCGTCCACATCCCCAGCATCACTCCTGACTCATCCACCCCCCCCCCCAATATCAGCAGGATGACATCACGCCGGCGTCCACACGTCAAACACTCATCGTGGACAAGAATTCTGTGTCGCCTGATGAATACATCTCCATGCGGGCTGGTTTGTTGGCTCCCTGTCATGTTGGTAATTCTTCCCCTGATAGGAATGGTTCATATAGCGCCGCTGCACGCTGATGAAATCAGAATAAAAAAGCAGCATCTCGCTGGTATGGAGACGTTTTCACACTTTTCATTTGAAAGGAATCAACAGACAATCAAGTGAGTGCATATTCATGAGAGCGTCTTTGTCGCCTGAGTGTTGCATTTATCCACTTATCTCGTAAATAAATCCTGTTATAAAGCCAAGCGGCGCAAACAGCTCAGGTATGTCTCCTCTCCCCGCCCCCCTCCCTCTCCCAGGAGCCCAGGTATAACAACACATTTCCAAAACTGACATTTAATCCAAGCAAACAAATCACCGCCGAGATTCCCCCATCCATCCATGAGTGGAAATGTATTTATAGTAACATACACACACTGACACACACACACACCTGCTGCTTCCACACGGTAATGGCAATATTACAGACCATCTTTCTCGCTGCACATCCAGACTGTCAGGGGAATATGCTTATTTGTGATTTTATTGGAGAAAACGGTGTCCTCCGTTTCCGTCGGCAACCGTCTCACACCTCCCAGGGGTTGCTGGGATAGATGTACCTGTGTGTGGGTGTGTGTCCGGGTGTAGTTAGCCAGATATGTGTCTGTCCTGTCTCTGCGCTAGATTTATGGAGATTGATTTGTCTAACAAATTCAAATGGCTCCATGCTACTGGGGTTATGTTTTCCATGTAGCCAGGCGTTAAGCAAGTGTTTGCATGCTCATGTGTGTGTGTGTGTGTGTGTGTGTGTGTGTGTGTGTGCTGCTGAAATGCGGGGGTGGGCGCTGGATAAAGAGAAACAGACTAAGGAGATAGAGATTCAACAAAATTTTCCGACTTAAAATGCGTACCAGGGGCAGTGTTGAATAAAGATGATGGTTTAGCTAGGTGCAATGGGGTGGAGGGGCAGGGTGGGAGATGGGGGGGTAGGTGGGCGCCAATGTGGGGAAAGGGTTTTGCTTTGGACGAGGAGAGAAAACATCTGCTGCAGGCTTTCTGAAGGCGGCTGGGAAATGTGAGGAAGTTATAAAGTGGAGAAGAGAGACGGAGCTGCTGATGAAAGTCTGGCTAGACGAGGAGTGTCAGGAGTGTCAAAAGAGTCAGGGGTGTCAGGGGTGTCAGGGGTGTCAGGAGTGTCTGGAGTATCTGGAGTGTCAGGGGTGTCGGGGTGTCAGGAGTGTCTGGAGTATCTGGAGTGTCAAGAGTGTCAGGGGTGTCAGGGGTGTCAGGAGTGTCAGGAGTGTCTGGAGTATCTGGAGTGTCAAGAGTGTCAGGAGTGTCAGGGGTGTCAGGAGTGTCTGGAGTATCTGGAGTGTCAAGAGTGTCAGGAGTGTCAGGAGTGTCAGGGGTGTCAGGAGTGTCTGGAGTATCTGGAGTGTCAAGAGTGTCAGGAGTGTCAAGAGTGTCAGGGGTGTTAGGGGTGTCAGGAGTGTCTGGAGTGTCAAGAGTGTCAGGGGTGTCAGGAGTGTCAGGGGTGTCAGGAGTGTCTGGAGTATCTGGAGTGTCAAGAGTGTCAGGAGTGTCAAGAGTGTCAGGGGTGTTAGGGGTGTCAGGAGTGTCAGGAGTGTCAGGAGTGTCAGGAGTGTCATGGGTGTCAGGAGGGTCAGGAGTGTCATGGGTGTCAGGGGTGTCAGGAGTGTCAGGAGTGTCAGGAGTGTCATGGGTGTCAGGGGTGTCAGGAGTGTCAGGGGTGTCAGGAGTGTCATGGGTGTCAGGAGTGTCAGGAGTGTCAGGCCTCAGCCGGGGGACGACACACTCTCAGGAGTGTCAGTAATTCCAGCTGGTAGACAATTACAGTGTACTGGATTATAAAGTGTACTGGATTATAAAGTGTACTGGATTATAAAGTGTACTGGATTATAAAGTGTACTGGATTATAAAGTGTACTGGATTATAAAGTGTACTGGATTATAAAATGAACTGGATTGTGGAACTTCAATGAATGGCCCATTTCCAAACATTTGTCATATATAAGGAGCACTGGATTATAAAACGCACTGGATTATAAAATGCACTGGATTGTAAGGCGGACCTTCAATGAATGGCCCATTTCAAAACCATTTTTTCATATATAAAGCGCACTGGACTATAAAACGTACTGGATTATAAAGCGCACTGGATTATGAGGCGCACTGTCAGTTTTTGAGACAATGAAAGGCTTTGAGGTGCATCTTGTAGTACATAAAATCCTGTGTGGTTGTTTTAATCCAGAGCTGTTCTCTAGTCCTCCTTCACACTGGGATGAGGGATGGAGGAGAGGAGCCTCAGCCGCCCTGACATTAATGATTCCTGACCTCCACCAGACAAACAGCCAGACTTTCAATCCTCTGTTTTCCTCTCCTCAAGCTCTCCTTCCCTTGTCTCAGGAGTATTACTTCACACCCCCCCTCCTTCTATTTGCCCCCCATCACCTCTCCTTTGTTATCTGCTCCTACTTATTTCTGTCTCTCCTCTCTCCACCTGTCCTCTGGCTTTTTCCTCCTCCTTTCTTTCTTCGTGCCTCTCTTCAACTCGCTTCTTGTTTCTCCTCTTGTTTTGCCTCTCCTCTACCCCCCCCCCCCCCACACACACACCACATCCCACCCCCCCTTCAATCTATAG
This sequence comes from Antennarius maculatus, assembly GCA_013358685.1. Taxonomy (NCBI): domain Eukaryota; kingdom Metazoa; phylum Chordata; class Actinopteri; order Lophiiformes; family Antennariidae; genus Antennarius; species Antennarius maculatus. Next base: position 25,054,310 of record CM023612.1, read on the forward strand.
ATGAGTGGGGGCACTGAGGATGATTACAGGTACCTGGGATTAAACTCAGACCAGAACTGGAGGGTCTGTTTTCTGAAGAAGATGTGCTGGATGATGATGAGGAGGATTGGGGGGGGGGGTTCCATCTCTCCCATCATCCCTTTGGTTCTCCCTCCCCTCCTTTCCCGTTACTCACCCATTACCCCTCCAGGCTGGGGGAGACCACAGCTCCGTCTGTTTCAGTCATCGTTGTGTCTTTTTCTCTAGGAACCCCCCCACCCCTGCCCCCCATCCCCCATGCGTCCAGGGGTTGTCAGTCGCCGGCGGTCGCTCCCATCCATCCTGCTGACCACCAGGCCGTCCCGCCGCCCCGACGCTGATGGGATGTGACAGCTCTCTCATTATTTAAAGTCAGTGTGTGTGTGTGTGTGTGTGTGTGTGTGTGTGTGTGTGTGTGTGTATGTGTGTGTGTGTGTGTGTGCACATGTGCGCCCTTCTTCTCTGAGGTCCAATGAGAGAAGAGGGCTAATGAAGTGAGGATTTGATTGGGAGCCAGAGAGGCATCAGACGGGGGTGGGGGGTGGGGTGGGGGGGTCGCCTCTGAGCTGGAACGTCTTTTCTCCGACAGAAGAAAGAAGAAACGGGAGAAACACACCCTTCATTACCGCTGGAGCCACACACACACTCGTTTGCTGATGACGCCTTAGCCAGCGGAGGAACACGATCTCGTCCTCAAATACAATCGATCAATGCCGTGACCCCCCAGGATCAAGCCCCCCAGGGTCGTTCCTCTCTCTATCTCAGAAAACGTTAAGCTTCCGACCTCTGACTCCAGCACCACCTAATAAACACTGGCCAGATGCACAAACATGTGAACGTGCACACAAACACACACACACACACACACACACACACACACACACACACACACACACACACACACACACACACAGATGTGTGGCCCAAATGTGGCCCTCCACATCATCTCATGTGGCCCGCGAGAGGATAAAAAGGTCAGAGTGTCAAAAGTGTGCTTTGACCAAAACTACATTTCCCACAATGCAGTAGTTCAGCCCATTTGAACTCTGACTAAACGTAGTGAACAAAGTTAACGTCCTAACTTGTGTCTGATGTTATTTTTCTTTATTGATTGATAGTTTGATCCTTGATTGATGGAGTTCTGTGGGTTTAATAACCTGACAAATTATAATCAATCAATCAATCAACTTTTATTTATATGGCGCTAAATCATATCTGAAGACATTTCTAAGCGCTTTACAGATAAAAGATAAAAGGATAAAAGGATTTATGTTAGAACAGAGAAACAAACAAACATGTTTTTTCTGTCTAACTGTAATGTTTGGAACTAGAATAAGTCATAAATGTAAATTTAAAGTAACATTAAATGTAACAACAAATGTAACAGTAATAAATGATTATTACTTTGTAATTGTAACGGTATAAATTATTATTACGTAACACCAAATGTAACAAATGTAACTGTACACAGTTACATTTGTTACATTACATTGAGTTACATTTATTAGTTACATGTATATATGAGTGGCCAATGAGCTCCGTCGCCCCCTGCAGGTGTGGGGGACCCCTGGATGGAATGAGGTTGAAGGAGCCCCACCTGAGGCGCTCATCCCTGTTCTGTTCCTGCATCTGGAGCTGGGGGTGTGTTGGGGGGGGCTGTAATAGACGCTGGACTATTTTGCCCCTGAATTGTCACCCTTCATATTGGGTGCTCGCTGCCCCGGGGAGGGGGGGCGGGGGCAGCCTTTTGACAAATATTAAAGGAAGGAAGTCCAACAGCAGCAACGCCGTGTGAGGAAACATTTGGGCCACGACTTCATGGTCCAGAAGGTGGAGTTCAAACAAAAGTAAAATCCCAGGCGGGTCAGGAACCCAAGGGAGGGGGGGTAAAAAACTGTTGGAACCACAGAAGACCTCTAACGTTCTGGAGAAGCATCCGGTCCCGGTTCTGGTGTTCCACCAGTCGCTACCCAAAGTCAGCCGAAGGTGTGGACGTCCCGTCATCCGCCCCAGGAGGTCTCCGTCTCTGCGTTGCTATGGTGACGGAGCCTCATTTCCAACACCTTCACATATCTGTGACTTTCCCTGTTTTTGGGGAATGCTTCCTCCCCCCCCCCCCCACACCTGTTTGGAATGCTCCCCGTCTGAATCAGCTTCAGAGGAAACTTCTCATCCTGGATCTCTCTCCCTCTGAAGCGGCTTTTCTGCGGCGCTACCGGGGATGGCGACCGCCTGGAGAAGCTCCTGGAGCGGACGTCTCGCCGCCGCTCACACGTCGCAAGTTTTACCATTTTCCTCCAATGACAGGAGGAGAAATGTGGGTTTTTATGGACTTACTTGAAGGGAATGCAGCCCGTGTCTCCATCTGCCACGCCCACCAGGTGCTCCCTCTCATCCCTGACGTGACATCATGAAGCACTCTGGGTAAAATCCATCAATAAGGAGGAGGAAAGTTCCAACCTTCATCAGCTCCTCAGGAGAAACTCACCGCCTTCAGCCAACAGCGGTCCACCCATTAAACACCTCATTCATTCAGCTTCAGAGAAACTGGATGAAAGATACACACACACACACACACACACACACACACACACACTGTACACAGAAAAACACACACACACTAACCGTGTGGGTGATAAACGACCAGAATGTGAAAATCACTGGCAAGATCCATCCAGAGCCGAGAGATCAATAATAATTTATTGGTAACTTTCTTTTTTTTTTCATCCTGTGTTCTGGTGTCTGCAGCGAGAGAGTGTGTGTGTGTGTGTGTGTGTTTGTGTGTGTGTGTGTGTGTGTGTGTGTGTGTGTGTGTGTGTGTGTGTGTGTGTGGCCTTGGAAGTTGATTAAAAACAGGTGCAGTGACAATCGCATCAAAGTGATGGAAGCTTTGTGTCCACGTGCGGCCGGTTTGTGTGTGTGTGTGTGTGTTTGTGTGTGTGTGTGTGTGTGTGTGTGTGTGTGTGTGTGTGTGTGTGTGTCAATGGGTATTGATTGCTGATCATAATTCCCCGTGCTGGTGGGGTCTGCATCGACGTATCGGCAGCAGGCGGGTGTCGCTAGCAGATACCTGATGGATGGACGTGAGGACAGGAACCAGACCTTTTTTTTGGGGTGGGGGGGTTCATTTCAGTCTCCGGTGGATTCCGGCGCTGCTCCGTCATCGTTAGATCCCGCCGCTCGGCCTCCAGCCTTTCCGTTGCATTGCAGCGCCCTCCGTTGACCGTTTGCCAGCACTGCAGGAATGAAACAGCAAAAAATTTCAGATCCGACAGAAACGATGACGATTCGTTTCTTTCTGCAGCGAATCACCAAAATGTGGAGTGGCATCGCCATGGCAACGCTAACGCTTTATTACACACATCATCAAACTACCAGAACACCCCCCCCGAGGCTGTCCACAGGCATTGTGGGACTTTGGTAATGGGAATTTTCAGGAAAGAAAAAGGGAATGGAGGGATGGAGGGGAAAGGGGAAAGACGAGTGCGTCACTGCAAAGAAAGACGGGGGGGCAAAGGTCATGGGTCAAGACGGACGTCAGACAGAAGGGGAAGAAAATCAGCTCACCAGATGGAGGATGGACACCTCCAGCAGGCAGGGGGACGGGCAGAAGGGGTAGACGGACAGGCAGGCAGACAAATAGGCAGACTAGGAAGACAAAATGAATCCATAACCCATAAAGCATTGCTCCTCGGTCAACACACACGCAATCCTCTGGCCACCTGCCTGGATTTAGTGTGTGTGCTCACACACACACACACACACACACACACACACACACACACACACACACACACACACACACACACACACACGAACACACAAAGTGCTCTGTTTTGTCAGGCTGCACCGTCACCTGTCACTAATCGTGTGTGTGTGTGTGTGTGTGTGTGTGTGTGTGTGTGTGTGTGTGGAGCCCTTCCTGCTGCTACTGCCTGTTTACTGTACTGGCTGATTGTGTGCCTCCTCTGATTGGCTGCGTGGCGGTGGGGGGTCAGAGTGGGCGGGGCTTAAACACTGTACCTCCTGATAGGTGCATGCAGCCCCCAGTAGTCTCTAAATGAAGCGGGTTGATGAATCCAGCCCCCTCCCTCCATCCACTCGTCTTTCCCCCCTCCCTCCATAACTCAGCCTCACCCCCCCCTCCTGTCTGCTCTTTTCTTCCTCCTTGTCAGTTTATTTCCTTCCATCACACCCCCCCCCCCCCTCCTTCATCAGTCTTGCAACCTTCTCCTCCCCCCTCCCTCCCTCTCTTCCTTCCTCCCCTCCTCTTCCCACCCCCTATGTCACAGGGTATCATGGGTAATTAGCCAGCAGTGGATTTGGACCCTCATTAGCGTTTCAGCGTTAGCGAGGGATGCCTTCATTCTCATTCAGCCGGTGTGCTGCATGCACCCCCGCTCTTCCTCCTCCTCCTCCTCTTCCTCTCTTCCCCCCCCCCCCTCTAAAGACAGGATGAGTCCAGCTCCAATATGTTTGTCCTGAACTTTAACTCGCTCCCAATTTCTGCTGGGATGAAAACTTTTCTTTTCCTCCGGAGCACGAGGGGACGCGTTCCAGTTTGCGTCTGTGCCAAAAAAAAAAAACCTCACATAAATGGAACGGTGCCGCTTTTGAAGTGGGACCCACATTGTCATCTCCGTTACGTGGTGGCATCATAAATAAATTGTCCTCGCTTTGCATATTTAATGGAAAACGCTTCATTTTAGTGGAATTTCTTTCACTTTAAAGGGAGGCTGGCGTCCACGTGGGCGGAGCCTGGGGCTTCACGATGGAACGGTGCCAAAAACCACAGAAGAAGAAGAAGGATGTTTTCTGGTGTAAACTTGCGTGTTTGTGTTGGATGGATTCGACTCTGTTCAACAACATTTTTTGGTCTCTGGGTTGTAATTTTGTGTTGCTGAGCTTGTAAATGCCCCCCTCCCAGAGAGACTGCACCTGCATTAGTCAACCTGATAATTGTGATTAATTATAGCAATACTCACAGAAAGCATGCACACACAAACACACACACACACACACACACACACACACACACACACTCGGGCGAGGGTAAAACGTGCTTTAGGGTAACTTTGGCTCAAGTTTTTGCACACAGACATTGAAAAAAACACTTTTTGGCCAAACTAAATGCACACAATCAAGTAATCCCTTTGTGTGCAGACAAAAGCCGGGTGTTGCAGTCATCATACTGCTGTGCCTATTGTGCAGGGAGGGTATTGTTTTTCACCATGTGGTATTGTGCTCCCCCACCTTCCAAGGACTTCTGTCTTGGTTCTGCATTGTTTAACTTTATAGCTGCACAGTGATATTTACAATCCCTCCGACATTGTCTTACAGGAGACGTTAGCCATTCTGCAGCAAAAGGAATGTAAGCATTTATGTGACAGGTGAGTGTGAATTATGGGATTGGAGGTGGAATGTTCGCTCACACTGGCGGCTTTGTCGCCGCTGAATGGAAGGGAACAAATAGAAAAATGGCTCAATCGGCGCTGATGTGGGTGATGGAGCGCGGATCAAATTGCACATTTTACAGATTTGTGTTTGAAATAGAGGCCGCAATCACACAGGCACTTTGTTTTCTTTTGTCCAATGCTTTTTGGGTAATTTTGCCATTTAGTTTTTTTTGTGTGTTCACACAACCCTGTTAGAAGATCATCAACGAGAGTCCAACAGATTCACACGCCTCCATCGGCTGGGGGGGGGATCCGGTCCACAGATGAGGTTTGAGCCAAGAAACGTGATTCAACTTCAACTCCGTTCAGCAGAACCTCCATGAGTTCTGTTTGCGTTCTGGTCTGGTTCTGAACCATGTTGAGTTCTAAATGAGTGGATTCTCTCCTCCACATCCGTCTGTGAGTCATGCTTGTGGAGATGCTTGCCTCGGTCACATGACTAGGGGGGCCGCTCCGGCCGCTAACACGGAATACATTAGCGCTAAACTGAAACTCCCAACCAACGAGAAACAAACGTCGGTGTGACGTTACGAGGACGCTGCTAATAAAGTTGATACAAACTGGATTCATAATTTATTATTAAACATCGATATAAACAGTTTAATGCTGGTCGTATCGTTTTATTTTATTTTATTTTATTTTATTTTATTTTATTTTATTACATAAATCCGACACACTGTGACAACTTAAAACATGCTAATATCTGGAAGTGGATAAGAATATGAACATTTGTCAAAATACAATGGATGGCGTGTTGTAAGGGGAGATGTTTGTCCGTTCTGGGGGAGTTTCACAAACCTAATATCTTCTACCCGTCAGCCCTTTTTTTTTTTTCTCGGATGTTGTTGATGTTGTAAATGTGATGAAGGTGTGAAGTCTTTATATTAACATGTCTGGAAAAATAAATAATTAAGTAATTGATAAATAAATAAATAAATAAATAAATAAATAAATAAATAAATAAATAAATAAATAAATAAATAAATAAATAAACAAACAATATTGTCTGACATTAATCTGGTCTGTGGTGGTTGGAGACCCCTGGTTTAGAACCCAACTCACCAGGACACCGTTCACCACTGGAGGCCTCACGCGTGGCTTCAACAAATCAAACCGTTTGGACCGCGGCCGGGTTGAAGGTGCGTCCATCACATCCATCCATCCATCCATCCATCCATCACATCCATCCATCCATCCATCCATCCATCCATCCATCCGCTGGAGAAGACAACATTTTGATGAGTGTGCACGCTCGCACTCAAGGTGGCGTTTAGGTAAATGGGTCGGATCGGGGACTCAGAAGGGGGGGGGCGTATGGACTAACTGTCTACCTGGGCACACCTCCAAGAGCAGAGCCGAGCCAGAGGGATGGAGATAGTCTCACTGCGGTACCGTCTGGGCTCCACGCCAAGGGGGGGGGGCCCTCACGCGGGACTCTGCAGCGTTAACTTGGCGTGCACCAGCAGAGTGTGTGTGCACGTGCACGCTCGTGTGTTTGTGCGGTACGGTGGCGGCGAGCCAACGCTCGTGTTCACATCACAGACGGAATTTGGTTGGCAGGGTTGTGATCAGGCGAAGTCGCACTTACCTGCGACGACACGGCGACTTCTCACCTCCGCGCTCCGGTCTGGTCACGTGGTTTCCAGCAGCCTGGAGTCTCCTCACGAGGTGAAGAAATATATGAATATATAGAAATATGAACAAAACAAGCTTCGCCCACAGGGACAGACGTAAGCATGTCATCCGTGGGCCCCTGTGTTATCAGGGTGTCGGAGCGACGCCATGCAGACTCACTTCCACCGAACTAACTCCTGAATTAAAGGCATGTTGTGTCTGGAAGACGTGAAGATACAGATTTCATCTGTGTGTGAGTCAGTCAACAGAAGACTTTTACAGGTCTGTCGCTCATTTCTCTCATTTCAAACTTCCACATGTCTTCATTCCACAGTGTTTTGTGCTTCATGTTTGCATTTCTCTTAATATCCCTACTTCCTTATTTTACTACTGTTGTCCAATCACAGGGGTCCCCTCATCATTACAGCCCACACCCCCAAACCCCACCTTTCTCCATCCTAAATCCACCTGTCACTGCCCACCCTATTAGTATTATTAGGTGTGTGTGTGTGTGTGTGTGTGTGTGTGTGTGTGTGTGTGTGTGTGTGTGTGTGTGTGTGTGTGTGTGTGTGTGTGTGTGTGTGTGTCTGTGAGACAGAGCTAATATGTCTACTGGTGTCAGGTGATTTCTGTTAGAGACAGGCCAGGGTCACGCTGGCAATGAACCTAATAAAACTGCTCACATCAGTCAGCAACACACACACACACACACACACACACACACACACACACACACACACACACACACACACACACACCTTTCCCTTTGTTTATGTCCACAATCACAGGGTCGAAGAGAAAAAAAAGAGCTTCATCACCTCATAAATTTGTTTTAGCTTTAAAGGTGCTGTGACTGCTCTGGGGTCAAAGGTCACCACCCTGACATGCTTCCGGCTGAGTGTGCTAATATGCTATGCTAAAGTGACGCGATTATTTTTAGGTGATGGAGGCGAAGCTGTTCTGAGGAGAAAAGAAAACAGTTAAAGTCAAGTTTGTGTCTGAGGTTAGGCTTCATCCTGGTGTGACCTCTGACCCCGAGGAGGGGTCCAGTGTTTGTGACTGAGCAGATGGATGGATGGATGGATGGATGGATGGATGGATGGATGGATGGATGGATGGATGGATAGATAGATAGATAGATAGATAGATAGATAGATAGATAGATAGATAGATAGATAGATAGATAGATAGATAGATAGATAGACAGACATTAGCATAAATTATTTTTTAAATAATTCATGTTAATGTTACATTAAATGATAAAAACACTTGAAAGAGCAACATAAAAACTTATTTAAGAGATTTGTGACTATTTATATGATAATGTTATTTTATATATATATATATATATATATATATACAATAAAATAGTAAAATATGTATGTGTGTGTGTATATATATATCTGTGTGCGTAAATGTGATATATAGATAAATATATATTATATATATATATATTTTGTATGTGCTTGAGGCCGAATGTAACAGAATACAACATTGCCATTTGAAAGTGTTCTTTCTAAATAAAAAAATCAAATACAGACAGGTGTGTGATATAAATGTGTGAATAGTGCTGCTCTAATCACACCTCAGTAAACTTTCCTGGCCGTCCCTTTGAATCCCAAATGAATCGGCGACCACAGCATCCATCCTCCTCCGACAGCCGCTGCTCCCAGCCCCTGACCTTCTGCTATCTGGACCTGCAGCTGCTCCATAATGTATATGTTTGCTTTATTTTGGAGTCGTGGTTGTTAGCGTCCGACTTATCAAAGCAGAGGGAGCAGGAGAGGTGTGATAAAACTTAGCAACTCCCCCCTCAGCCACTGAAAAGGCAGAGAATAAGAGCTGATAGCGATCGGCCCCATCGACGAGGAGAAGCTGGAGTATCACCGCTGGTTTAGCAAACAGAGGAGACATGGTCAGTGTTACTGCAGAGACTCTGACTCTCCTTGATGCAATGGAGAGGAATGGAAGCCACAGTAACGGTGGTGATTCCTCCATCGCTGGTCTCCTTCACGTCCTCGGAAGAACGGAGGAATCGCTGAGAAGGAAGATAAAGAAGAACAGAAGCGCGGGCCTGTTGCCTCGCAGACACTGAGCCCCAATTCAATACCGACGCCTCATGCATTTAATGTCAGCATCACTGCAAATACATTTCAGATCTACGATTTTCGAAACATCAAAACAGAAAAAAAAAAAAAAAGCAAATCTTGGAGCTACAGTTGAAGGCTTGCTTGATCTCCCAGGAACCGACTTTAATCTTTACAACGGCTGTTTATACCGCCGACAGCTTGAGCCAAAAAATATCCCCACAATATTTTTGTTCTCTGAGACGACCTGAGGCTTGTAAGCCGTTCGGGTTCCAATCCGTAAATCTCAGGCTTACGTTCAGCCATACATTAAAGATAAGGTCTCTCCGAGGTACGACGAAATAATCACGCGTTAATGGACGGACTCCTGCGGGAGCGACCACCTGGAGGAGCGCGTCAAACCGAGACGTTTGACGTGATAATGAGATCCGATCAGATGACACTTCACGATCCGCGGGGCAGCCCGGCGATCAGAAACGATCAATACCTCTGATCCCCATCGCTTGACAGGTGTGGTGTGAAATGAAACGAAGATGCTGTGCGTCTACTAGCGCTAGCTCAACATTTAGCTAGCTCAGAGGTGTCATTCCCACTAAGGGTCACATCATCAGCATAACGACTAATAAATGTACCTAATGTAACTCAATGTAATGTAACTAAATGTAACTACTCCTTAATGTAACTAATAAATGTAACTAAATGTAACTCAATGTAATGTAACTAAATGTAACTACTCCTTAATGTAACTAATAAATGTACCTAATGTAACTCAATGTAATGTAACTAAATGTAACTACTCCTTAATGTAACTAATAAATGTAACTAAATGTAACTCAATGTAATGTAACTAAATGTAACTACTCCTTAATGTAACTAATAAATGTAACTAAATGTAACTCAATGTAATGTAACTAAATGTAACTACTCCTTAATGTAACTAATAAATGTAACTAAATGTAACTCAATGTAATGTAACTAAATGTAACTACTCCTTAATGTAACTAATAAATGTAACTAAATGTAACTCAGTGTAATGTAACTAAATGTAACTACTCCTTAATGTAACTAATAAATGTAACTAAATGTAACTCAATGTAATGTAACTAAATGTAACTACTCCTTAATGTAACTAATAAATGTAACTAAATGTAACTCAATGTAATGTAACTAAATGTAACTACTCCTTAATGTAACTAATAAATGTAACTAAATGTAACTCAATGTAATGTAACTAAATGTAACTACTCCTTAATGTAACTAATAAATGTAACTAAATGTAACTCAATGTAATGTAACTAAATGTAACTACTCCTTAATGTAACTAATAAATGTACCTAATGTAACTCAATGTAATGTAACTAAATGTAACTACTCCTTAATGTAACTAATAAATGTAACTAAATGTAACTCAATGTAATGTAACTAAATGTAACTACTCCTTAATGTAACTAATAAATGTAACTAAATGTAACTCAGTGTAATGTAACTAAATGTAACTACTCCTTAATGTAACTAATAAATGTAACTAAATGTAACTACTCCTTAATGTTAAATAGCTCTGAATATGCTCCCGCGGGCCACATAAAAGGATGTGGAGGGGCCACATTCGGCCCCCGGGCCTTGAGTCGGACACATGTGAGCTAACTTGACTGACTTTTATTGTCATCTAATTTCTGTTCACACGTTTCTGGATGATGGGAGTGAATTCAACCTGCGACAGTCAGAAATATGAATATTGTTGGATTTAACAACCTGCCATTGCTTTCAGCTCCCTTCAGGTTCCAGCTGGTTGCTTGTTAGCGCCCTCACACCTGGGATTGGTCCATATTTTCAGTTTTGCTGTTCCCAAAGACAATTAGAACATATCTGTTTCTCTTCCCACGGTTCAGAAGCAAACAGAAGAGCAGAGCAACAGGATGGGAAATAATTAACACAAGAACATCAGGGGTGTTTTTTATTTCTGCACTGCACTAAAGTCACTAAACACCACAGCTTTCATGCAGGAAGAACACACACACACACACACACACACAACTTTACGCTGCACTCACACAAACACAACATCTTTGCATATTCACCTCATGAATAATAAAAAATGATCAGTGACATAAAATCCATCCGAAGTCTTCTTCTCCAGTTAGCATCAGCGGGTAATGAGGAGTGAATATGGAGGCTGTGACCCTCATCCATTTACAAATCACACATCACAGCCCGGTTTGGTCACCTGGGGACTTTTTTAGAGTGCTTTTTTAATTCCCTTCACTTCACTTCTCTCTCTCTCTTCCCCACTCACACACATTTATATAGAATATTACACAATATTTACCAGAGAGCTCATAGAAACATCCTGCATGATGTGTTTATTCACTCAAAATGATTTCCCTGGACACTAGCAGAGCGAGCGTTCTAAGTTAATTGAATCTGGGTTTAATCCCTGCCCCCCACCCCTCATTCCCATGGTCTCCAGACGTTCCCTGGGCCGACGCCCGGTGGGGAGCTGTAAGTTTAAGTGGTGTTAAATAGTTAAATATTTACAGACGAGAAGGTATTAATTTATATTTTACCGAAAATCACTCATTCCTCTGTGCAGCTCGTCAGGACTCCTGGGGGAGTGAGGGGGTGTGTGAGAGCAGAGTAATAGGAGAAAATGTGGATAAGCATGCAGCATTTATGTTTCTGGTTTGTTTGAGCTGCCGGACAAAACTCACACTGACTACAGATAACAGTGTGTGTGTGTGTGTGTGTGTGTGTGTGTGTGTGTGTTTGCATCCAAGAGTTTCTGAATGTCTCGTCACTGTATCAGAAAAAACTTTTTATAATTCCACTCGTGGCTCCATATCAGCGATGAGATGATTATTGAGCGTTCAGTTCATAGTTTCACTCGTTCATCTTTGTCATCTCCGTCTTCTGTTTTCTGTTCTCAGCTCATCTTATCATGATTAGTCATGATAAAATGTCACGGATGGATGGTAGCCATGAAATTGGGTACGAATATCCACGCTTCGTTTTCATTTTCAAGTAAAAGTTTAATTGTTTTACGCTATGCCGCATGTTAGAAAATGTTATTCTGTTTAATTACATGAATCGATTATTAAGTGAGTCATGAACATTTAAAATGATGCATTCATTTCTCAGATAGTAATTGGAAATAAGTGTTTTGTGGAAACATTGAAGGATTAATCATTTATATTGTTTATGGAATATTTAGTGGGGTGTTAAATAACTGGTTGGTTTGGCAGAATTTATTCTCTCTGTGGAGGATCAGTGTTTGTTTGTTTGTCTATTAGTAGGATTACCTAGAGTGTCTGACAACATCTTTCAATAGGTAGGGTTTGTTTCTATAGGTAGGGTTTGTTTCAAAAGGTAGGGTTTGTTTCCACAGGTAGGGTTTGTTTCAACAGGTAGGGTTTGTTTCAACAGGTAGGGTTTGTTTCCACAGGTAGGGTTTGTTTCCACAGGTAGGGTTTGTTTCAATAGGTAGGGTTTGTTTCTATAGGTAGGGTTTGTTTCTACAGGTAGGGTTTGTTTCAACAGGTAGGGTTTGTTTCCACAGGTAGGGTTTGTTTCTACAGGTAGGGTTTGTTTCCACAGGTAGGGTTTGTTTCCACAGGTAGGGTTTGTTTCTACAGGTAGGGTTTGTTTCAACAGGTAGAGTTTGTTTCTACAGGTAGGGTTTGTTTCAACAGGTAGGGTTTGTTTCAACAGGTAGGGTTTGTTTCTATAGGTAGGGTTTGTTTCTACAAGTAGGGTTTGTTTCTACAGGTAGGGTTTGTTTCCACATGTAGGGTTGGTTTCTATAGGTAGGGTTTGTTTCTACAGGTAGGGTTTGTTTCAACAGGTAGGGTTTGTTTCTATAGGTAGGGTTTGTTTCTACAGGTAGGGTTTGTTTCCTCATGTAGGGTTTGTTTCTATAGGTAGGGTTTGTTTCTACAGGTAGGGTTTGTTTCCACATGTAGGGTTTGTTTCTATAGGTACGGTTTGTTTCCACAGGTAGGGTTTGTTTCTATAGGTACGGTTTGTTTCCACAGGTAGGGTTTGTTTCTACAGGTAGGGTTTGTTTCTACAGGTAGGGTTTGTTTCTATAGGTAGGGTTTGTTTCTACAGGTAGGGTTTGTTTCCACATGTAGGGTTTGTTTCTATAGGTACGGTTTGTTTCCACAGGTAGGGTTTGTTTCTACAGGTAGGGTTTGTTTCCACAGGTAGGGTTTGTTTCTATAGGTAGGGTTTGTTTCTACAGGTAGGGTTTGTTTCCACATGTAGGGTTTGTTTCTATAGGTACGGTTTGTTTCCACAGGTAGGGTTTGTTTCTACAGGTAGGGTTTGTTTCCACATGTAGGGTTTGTTTCCACATGTAGGGTTTGTTTCCACAGGTAGGGTTTGTTTCCACAGGTAGGGTTTGTTTCCACAGGTAGGGTTTGTTTCCACGGGTAGGGTTTGTTTCCACGTGATTGAACAGAAGCTACGCTTAACCTACGGTGAGATGAACGATGGGATCCAGATGAATCTGCAATCTTCATCTGCTGTGCTTCGGTCAGATGTCATGTTTCTGGTAACGTTTCAGAGCTCCATGCTGAAGAACACCTCTCAGGTGGATTCACTCAGGGATTATGGGATTGCAGCTTTCAGGTGCGGCAAAATGGTGGGAAAATTGAGTACTTGCTGGCCATGAATGCTCTCTAAATCTGCTATTTACATTCACATCACCATGACAACGGCTAAACCTATTAAAGTAGACGTAAAGGTTGTTCTTTCGGTCTTATGTGTACAGATTGGGGCGTCACCAAAAATACCCTGAAAACCTTTATCGTGCGTCAGTGTGACCGGCCAATCAAATATAATTACTGGGCAAAACTTTGGCGCTCCAGCGGTTTGAAAAGCTGACAATCTGTTGGAGTTCGAACGTCTGAAAACAAATGGAAACACGTCAGAGCAGGAAAACAAAAGTTAAACTGGAGGCTTGTTTGTCTCTGTGTGATCAGCCATTAAGTCTGTTTGTCTTCCCGTCTTTAACGTTTTTATATTCATAAGTATTTCTGTTTGCAACCATTTATTTTCCGTTGACGTCTACTTTGTACCAAACCATCAATCTCTGTCATCTTTTCCTGCATCTGCTGTCTGTTATCTGCTGCTTGCTGCTGTCGCCATCGCTGCGTTTTAAAGCCGCCTCATTTAAAGTTATCCTTGATGCTGTCGACCGGCGACAGAACTCCAATGTAATTAATAATCTCAGAATGTTTCATCGTTTCTCTGGGGCGGCGTGAATTCTGTTAGCGACTTATAAGCATCAACGAGACTTTCATCCTGCTCAAATAAAGGTCAGGAGAATAAAAACGAATGAAATCTGATGTAATAATAGAACACATGCTGTCGTGTGCATTAACTTCCTGCATTAGTTATGACTGTGTCCTCTCCACAAAAAGATGCTGTGACTGACGTGTCCCTGAATAATGACTTGTTTACACACGCGGTGCATGTATGGAATGTCCTCCTGAACACGTGGTCGACGTGTTCACAAACATGTCAGAGCCGCTGACGCTGATTTGTGGCGGAATCACGGCAAACGTCACATTTTATGGCACCGACCAACACTTCCTGTCTGCCTCCGAAAAGATTAATAATTCATTTTTCTTGAAATATGTTCCTGCCACCGACCCCCCTGCCCCGCCGTGGCAGCCTTTGATGGTGTTGGTGGTATTGGTGGGGGGGGGGGGCGATGACATCATCAAGCTCCTTTCCTCAGTCGTCCCGTTCCAACAGCATCATGTGACCTCTGTGGATGCCCCGCCCTCTCAGGTACCTGCAGGAGGAGGGATGGGGGGGGGGTGTCGACGGCGCTCCGGCCCAAGAGGCGTTATCGGGATTGTTTATATTTTATCTGGAGAAGAGGAGCATGATGGGTAAAAAAGATCCTCTGATTGGAAAAAAAGCTCATTTGTCAAGAAATATCTGGACTCTGTGAGTAAAACTAAAATGTGATTAAAATATGCAAAGCTCCCCGGAGTAGAGGAATCCATTTTCACGCTCTGTGTATTAATTTCTTTCTTTGTGTGTGCATCAGAATGTTCATTGCAGTGTGTGTGTGTGTGTGTGTGTGTGTGTGTGTGTGTGTGTGTGTGTGTGTGTGTGTGTGTGTGTGTGTGTGTGTGTGTGATGGTCCCATGATTGAACAGCTGTCATTGCTGGCTGCCTGTGTGTACCAGCCAGATGGAGAACACCAGGGTCAATGGCACTGACACGCCGACCCCCGGACGAGTCTGTTGTAAGATCCACAGCACATAAACACACACACACACACACACACACACATCGTAAACACACACACACACACAGACACACACATCGTAAACACACAATGACAGTGGAATGCAAACAGATGGCGCTACATCTTCTAAAGCAGCACAAACAAAGAGGAAGTTATTCTCTGCAGTGGCATCCACCACAAACTGGTGTCACATCTGATCTGTAATGGAACCAGTTGGAACACTGGTTTGTGTTTTACGTCATGATTGGCGTCACAACAAAAAGGAACACGAGGCATTTCATTACAATGTTTTTGTGTGTCCTACATGAACTACTTGTATGTACAAATAAACCTCTGCTTTCTCATGATTAATTATACGTCAATTTTTTTTAAAAAATTGCAGAAAAATACAAATATATGTCATTTTACTCCACTTTGTCTGTCTGCCACAAATATTTAGAATCATAAAATCCCTAGTAAATCTCTAAAAGCACATAATATCATGTTACTGTACAATAAATCAGAATAAAAACATATAATATCATATTATTAGCACGTAGCAGCTGGTGAGTCACTGCTGTTAACTTCACTTTCACAAATTTACGAGCCCAAAAAATGTTTCTATTTTCCATTAAATTAGCAGCCTGACATTAAAAAATGGTTAAAATGGTTGAAAAATGCTTAAAGGTGGTCATTTTCTGATCTGATGTTCTGAGAAGATCCCGAAGCTCTGATGTTGGTCGTCTTTTAATAACTAAATCTTTGATTCGATCGGTCGTCCAATCAGAGGTGAGGCTCAGCTGCATCACAAATTAATTTTTAGACATTTCCCATAATGCATCGGCTGAAACAGACATCCAAATATCTTAAGAAAAGTCAAACCAGCCAGGAGTTTGAAAACTAAACTTCTTCTTAATCTCCTCGGTGGACGCCCGTCATGGCAGTCGGTTGGGACGTAAACAGCGACGGGTTACTCAGATCGACCCCCCCAGACCTCCTGCCGTCCCAGAAGTTCACATAATCC
The DNA here is from genome assembly GCA_013358685.1 of Antennarius maculatus. Lineage (NCBI taxonomy): Eukaryota > Metazoa > Chordata > Actinopteri > Lophiiformes > Antennariidae > Antennarius > Antennarius maculatus. Next base: position 25,070,750 of record CM023612.1, read on the forward strand.
ATCGTCAAAGGCTGTGGAATAGAAATGACATTGTTAGGATTTAAGTTGTGCCCTCATTTCCCCGGAGCTCCAGTAAGAAACCGCCTTGGATTCACATCACACCCCCCCCAGCTGGAAGCCTGAATGTATAATGTGGAATATGTGCATCTTGTAAACTGTGAGAAAAATGGCTTAGATGATTTAAAGATCGATGACCAGATCAGATGGCTCATTAAAACGGGAACGTTTTCCAGTTCACCGAGTCAAGTCTAATCCGTGTGATGTCACGGGCCGCCCCCGCCCCCGCCCCCGCCCCCGCCCCCACCGAGTTAATCTGATAACCGTTTGAGGAGGCGTCCGC
>CM023612.1:25076089-25108589 GCA_013358685.1 Antennarius maculatus
GTCTCTCTGGTGTTCCTCCATTCCGAGTCACATGATCTGAAACGCGTCTCAGAACATCCAACAGTTGTTTCTTCTGGGTTCCTGACTTAACCTGTACCTGGAATCTATCTCAGCGTGACTTGGGGTGTGAGGCAGGAGACACTCCGGGTGCGACGCCGGTGCACCGTGGAGCCACATGCAGGACAGAACACATACTCACACCTAAGGACAATTTGAGACCGGCCATTTAGCCCGAAGCGTAGCCTGTTACCTTAGTTTATCTTAGCTTAGCATAGCTTAACTTAGTTTAGCTCATCTTGACTTAGTTTAGCTCAGCTTAGCTCAGCTTAGCCTAGCCTGGTACAAAAGTTTGGCTCTTCCCCGCGTGAACAGAATCTGTCTAACAGAACAATTAGTACAAAATCAAAGAGCAAAAAAGTCATTTTGCTGTCTCCTGGTGGTTTTATGAAGGACTTTTTTTTATTTGGGGTTGAAATACTTTTGAATTAACAGAATATTTTTTTATATATATATATATATATTTTACTTTGTTGCAGGTTTTTCGTATTTTCTGATTGACCTCTGAAGGTTTGATTTGTCTGCTTTCTGCAGCTGCCTCCACCAGGACTAAAGTAGTCAGTATTAACATCCAGAGATGTTCTCTAAAGAGGTGCTGTAATGGAATTTTCATATTGCAAGCGCCACAACCTTTATTCACCTTCACCGTGCCCGTGTGTATTCACACTTTTTCCAAAGGCAGCTTTTCTTCAATTCCCAGGAGGCAGAACCAAAAATATCTGCATGGACTGATATCAATAGAGTTCAGTAGAATGTGCTTCTTTTTTTAACCCGCTCCGATCAATCTGTCCTACATGCAGGCTTATTGTTGTATCCGGAAGCACAGAATTCACTTGGCTTTGTAGAGGATTCAATAAAATCAGATCAAGTGTGATGAAGAAGCGGAATGACAAGGTGCAAGAGGCTCTGTTAAAATATTAATCTCTAAGAAAATCCTTATTTCTAAGAGACATAAAATAAGCAAAGCGACATAAATAAAATTCAGGGGACGTGCAGCGATGATCCAGCTACAAGCTGCATCCTTCAAACGTAAATCTTAACCATGATTGGTGAGGGGTTCCTAACACGTTACCCATGATGCACCTGAAGGGTTACAAGTCCTGCAGGGTTTCATGAAGGTCAGCCGCTGACATTTTAAATCTGGGCCGCTAACGCTGAGCTAGCCACAGAATTGTGACATGTTGAGACAACACGGGGGCTGCCGCTAAACGCCTCAATAATTCATGTAGGTTGAGGATTAATTAAGGATGCCCGTCCTCGGCGGGACAAAGAGAACATGAAGGGTGGATGAGTGTTTTAGTCGGCGCGGCTACATGCATGTCTGTAAAATATTCCCATTTGTTTCCACTTCCACACCGTTTACTGTGGTAAAATGTGCAATTGTCTTTATTCCGCTGCTAAGCGCATTTCGATGACAACTGTGTGAGGGATTAAAATGAGGGAATTTGCGCCCGACAGCGGTGAAGTGGCGAAGGCCTCTGCGTTTGGAGCCTCGGCTGGCGTCGGATCAAACGCCGCCGCAGCTGCGTTTCCTCTGCTTCTGTCTGTTTCCAGCTTTTCAAACCAATCAGGCTCCGAAACGTTTCAGCACCAACCAGCTGTACGAAGCCGTCTGTCGGTCGGGTTCACGTCCGCGGCGTCGTTTCTACCGCTTCCAGCCTACGGAATGACTTTCTGGGGCAGGTTTAGAGCCCCCCAGATACCCCGGGGGTCATCAGCTCTATAATAATAAATAAAGATGGGAATAATATTAACGCATCATTTGGAGCGTTCCGTTACGCATCGTAAACCCGTAAGGCTTCTCCTGCTCGAGGTCTCAGCTGCTTTATTATTGTGCTGTAGCTTTAATAACAACACTGATCACATGACCCTCAGGTAAAACACACTATGTACACGTATGTTATTTTTTTCAAGCGCACCGATTACATCGTTAATCGGTTCATGGAGACACAACGTAAATCAAAAAAACTACGTTGAATGAACTGTAATTTAATTTTATGCTACAAATAAATTGAATTTTTTAATACAATATTCAGGAGAAAAAAATCTAAATTTATAAATACAATTTGATGATATGCACCATACATCACAGACACTTTATTTATGAATGCATAATGAAATAAAAACCTTTTTTTACAAACTGTAAAGAAGTATTCTTGTATTTGTTGTAAATTTATTCATTTATTTATTTATGTATTTATTTGTGCACAAATAAATTGAAAAAATCAATCAATAAATAAATAAATATATGTATTTATTTATTTATTAACTAATAATAATACAACACAGGAATGTTATACAGGAATTGTTATTATTATTAGCAGTGGATCATCAATATGAATCAGGTGACACAGCGGTAGATGCTGGAACTATACATACGTGTTCTAATATATTATACATTATTTATTTTATATCTGATTTATTCTACAGTAACATATTACGTGCTTTTAATTTTACAATTCCAACATTTTTGAAAGTAAAAGGACGTAAACTTAAACGTAATGACGTAAACAAGAGATGCAGAGACGCATCTCAGGTCAGACGTAACACCACACGCCAACCTGACGCATTGAGTCGCTTCCTCTCCGACAAAGGCCCAGAATGCAAAGCATGAAAAGTCACATGACACCGGATGAATGTGACGAAGCCCCCGCCACAGGAGGAGGGAACGCTTCACAAAGAGCTGGGGTATTTGTATTTCTGTGACTACCACCCAACGCGCAGCAAAGATGGAAATGTCAGAATTTCTGCTAATTGTGCCATCATCAAAAAGTCTAATATTAACAAATAAACCTGGAAAGATTCACTTTGGCAAGGAAACCGCCGAGACCTTCAGACACCTTCTGTGCTGCACCAATCCCCGGTGACCAATTAGCAAACTAAGCAAACTTTACAAGTAGCATTGGTTTAAAAATACAAACCAGCCTCCTTAAAGCGCTTTTATAGCAGTAAACCAGTGAGAATTAAAGGACGGCGATTCAGGTCAAATTGGGATGTCTGGGATTGGTGACCTGGTGATCCTGACCCGCCAGTAGCTTCATTTATTATTTGGATTTAGCATTGGTGGACAGCTACCAGTGAGCTAACAGACTTTGACGATTTATCTCGTGGGAAAACAAATTATGCTTAACATTTCTCACACATAAGACAAAAATATAATTCCATTTTGAGGATTAACACATCTAAACTGTCCGGATTGTATTCCACCAATGATTTACATATCAATTGTTTTGGGTTTTTTAAAAATCTGCAGTGTTTTAGTGTTTAGCTTACAGCAGAAATAAGATGATTTGACATGACTGCACTGCACCAGTAACGTAATGAATTTCTCCGCAGTAATCTGTCATTCCTTATTTAGCTTAAGCCGGCCCCGTAGACTCAAATACAATATTGTTTTGCACGGTATTTATTCCAGAAAGCCCCAAAAGAATGTCACCAGCTCAGACATGTTAGCCTGTTAGCAGCGGTTACCTTCAGATGGAACCCGTGACAGGATTTGCTGGCTTTCTTTTTTATCACACGGAACATTATAGTTGCTTTTAAACATGCTTTTGCACACGCAAGAGGAAGTTTCCCTGGTTCAACGGCTGCAGAGCGGGCCGGAGGCGGTCAGCATTCGTCTTTAAGTCGCAGACAGAGGATCACATTTCATAAGCGGGGGCTCTGTGACTCCATTAAGGACCAATCAGGACTTACTTACTGTCACACTGACTTCACATTAGTGCACGAGTGGGAAAACTGGTGTTAAGAGCAAAAGAGTTTACTTAGAAAAGCGACCGCCGGCAGAAATAAGATGTTTCATGAAGAGAGCTGTAAAGAATGTAATGTTGTCGCCATGCTGCTATCATTAGCATGCTAATACAGTCTAGGGCATTTTATACATTTTAAACTTTTTGAACCACGAAATTATTTGCCAGAAAAATCAAATTTCGGGAAAATAAGGTCAGGGTCAAATGTGGAATTCAGGGGTGTCGCAGGATGTTGCAGTCTCTCTGATTACCTGGTTTGGATTTGGAGCTGGAACGGGAGTTTCTGACCCGTTTCTGGTGAGAGTCATGACCTCCATGGCGAGCAGCGCTACGACTTCACTTCCTCCAACTGACGCGGCCGTCCTGGACACAGTTACACCAGGAGTGATCATGGGAGAGCATTCCGAAGAAAATAGAAATAAAGGTGGGAGAAACGCCACATGAGCAGGGCGATGGAAGGGTGATGGAAGGGCGATGTCAGGGTGATGTCAGGGCGATGGAAGGGCGATGTCAGGATGATGTCATGATGATGTCAGGGCGATGGCAGGATGATGTCAGGATGATGTCAGGATGATGTCAGGATGATGTCAGGATGATGTCAGGGCGATGTCAGAGCGATGGAAGGGCGATTGAAGGGCGATGGAAGGGCGATGTCAGGGCGATGCCAGGGCGATGTCAGGGCGATGTCAGGATGATGTCAGGATGATGTCAGGGCGATGTCAGGGTGATGTCAGGGCGATGGAAGGGCGATGTCAGGATGATGTCAGGATGATGTCAGGGCGATGTCAGGATGATGTCAGGATGATGTCAGGATGATGTCAGGATGATGTCAGGGCGATGTCAGAGCGATGGAAGGGCGATGTCAGGGCGATGTCAGGATGATGTCAGGATGATGTCAGGGCGATGTCAGGATGATGTCAGGGCGATGTCAGGGCGATGGAAGGGTGATGTCAGGGCGATGGAAGGGTGATGTCAGGGCGATGTCAGGGCGATGTCAGGGCGATGTCAGGATGATGTCAGGATGATGTCAGGGCGATGGAAGGGCGATGTCAGGATGATGTCATGATGATGTCAGGGCGATGGAAGGGTGATGTCAGGGCGATGGAAGGGTGATGTCAGGGCGATGTCAGGGCGATGTCAGGATGATGTCAGGATGATGTCAGGGCTATGGAAGGGCGATGTCAGGATGATGTCAGGGTGATGTCAGGGCGATGGAAGGGCGATGTCAGGATGATGTCATGATGATGTCAGGGCGATGGCAGGGTGATGTCAGGATGATGTCAGGATGATGTCAGGATGATGTCAGGATGATGTCAGGGCGATGTCAGAGCGATGGAAGGGCGATTGAAGGGCGATGGAAGGGCGATGTCAGGGCGATGCCAGGGCGATGTCAGGGCGATGTCAGGATGATGTCAGGATGATGTCAGGGCGATGTCAGGGTGATGTCAGGGCGATGGAAGGGCGATGTCAGGATGATGTCAGGATGATGTCAGGGCGATGTCAGGATGATGTCAGGATGATGTCAGGATGATGTCAGGATGATGTCAGGGCGATGTCAGAGCGATGGAAGGGCGATGTCAGGGCGATGTCAGGATGATGTCAGGATGATGTCAGGGCGATGTCAGGATGATGTCAGGGCGATGTCAGGGCGATGGAAGGGTGATGTCAGGGCGATGGAAGGGTGATGTCAGGGCGATGTCAGGGCGATGTCAGGATGATGTCAGGATGATGTCAGGGCGATGTAAGGACGATGGAAGGATGATGTCAGGGCGATGTCAGGGCGATGGAAGGGTGATGTCAGGTCGATGGAAGGGTGATGTCAGGGCGATGGAAGGGCGATGTCAGGATGATGTCAGGATGATGTCAGGGCGATGTCAGGATGATGTCAGGGCGATGTCAGGGCGATGTCAGGGCGATGGAAGGGTGATGTCAGGGCGATGGAAGGGTGATGTCAGGGCGATGTCAGGGCGATGTCAGGATGATGTCAGGATGATGTCAGGGCGATGTAAGGACGATGGAAGGATGATGTCAGGGCGATGTCAGGATGATGTCAGGATGATGTCAGGGCTATGTCAGGATGATGTCAGGGTGATGTCAGTGCGATGGAAGGGTGATGTCAGGGCGATGTCAGGGCGATGTCAGGATGATGTCAGTATGATGTCAGGATGATGTCAGGGCGATGGAAGGGCGATGTCAGGATGATGTCAGGGCGATGTCAGGAAGATGTCAGGGCTATGTCAGGAAGATGTCAGGGCGATGTCAGGATGATGTCAGGATGATGTCAGGATGATGTCAGGATGATGTCAGGATGATGTCAGGGCGATGTCAGGATGATGTCAGGGCGATGTCAGGATGATGTCAGGGCGATGTCAGGATGATGTCAGGATGATGTCAGGATGATGTGAGGGCGATGTCAGAGCGATGGAAGGGCGATTGAAGGGCGATGGAAGGGCGATGTCAGTGCGATGTCAGAGCGATGGAAGGGCGATGGAAGGGCGATGTCAGTGCGATGTCAGAGCGATGGAAGGGCGATGTCAGGGCGATGTAAGGACGATGGAAGGATGATGTCAGGGCGATGTCAGGATGATGTCAGGGCGATGTCAGGATGATGTCAGGATGATGTCAGGGCGATGTCAGGATGATGTCAGGGCGATGTCAGGATGATGTCAGGATGATGTCAGATTGATGTCAGGATGATGTTAGGATGATGTCAGGGTGATGTCAGGGCGATGTCAGGATGATGTCGGGGCGATGTCAGGGCGCTGTCAGGATGATGTCAGGGCGATTGAAGGGCGATGTCAGGATGATGTCAGGGCGATGTCAGGATGATGTCAGGATGATGTCAGGATGATGTCAGGGCGATGTCAGAGCGATGGAAGGGCGATGTCAGGGCGATGTCAGGATGATGTCAGGATGATGTCAGGGCTATGTCAGGATGATGTCAGGGCGACGTCAGGATGTCAGGATGATGTCAGGGCGATGTCAGGATGATGTCAGGGCGATGTCAGGGCGATGTCAGGGCGATGTCAGGATGATGTCAGGATGATGTCAGGATGATGTCAGGATGATGTCAGGGCTATGTCAGGGCGATGTCAGGATGATGTCAGGGCGATGTCAGGATGATGTCAGGATGATGTCAGGATGATGTCAGGAAGATGTTAGGGCGATGTCAGGGCGATGTTAGGATGATGTCAGGATGATGTCAGGATGATGTCAGGGCGATGTCAGGGCGATGTTAGGATGATGTCAGGGCGATTTCAGGGCGATGTCAGAATGATGTCAGGATGATGTCAGGGCTATGTCTGGATGATTTCAGGGCGACGTCAGGATGATGTCAGGGCGATGTCAGGATGATGTCAGGGCGATGTCAGGATGATGTCAGGGCGATGTCAGGATGATGTCAGGGCGATGTCAGGATGATGTCAGGGCGATGTCAGGATGATGTCAGGGCGATATCAGGATGATGTCAGGATGATGTCAGGACCATGTCAGGATGATGTCAGGGCGATGTCAGGATGAAGTCAGGAAGATGTTAGGGCGATGTTAGGATGATGTCATGATGATGTCAGAATGTTGTCAGGGCGATGTTAGGATGATGTGAGGATGATGTCAGGATGATGTCAGGGTGATGTTAGGGCGATGTCAAGGCGATGTTAGGATGATGTCAGGGCGATGTCAGGGCAATGTCAGGGCGATGTCAGGATGATGTCAGGGCGACGTCAGGATGATGTCAGGTCGATGTCAGGATGATGTCAGGGCGATGTCAGGGTGATGTCATGATGATGTCAGGGCGATGTCAGGATGATGTCAGGGCGATGTCAGGATGATGTCAGGGCGATGTCAGGATGATGTCAGGATGATGTCAGGACGATGTCAGGATGATGTCAGGGCGATGTCAGGATGATGTCAGGAAGATGTTAGGGCGATGTCAGGTTGATGTTAGGATGATGTCAGGGCGATGTCAGGGCAATGTCAGGGCGATATTAGGATGATGCCATGGCGATGTCAGGATGATGTCAGGATGATGTCAGGATGATGTCAGGGCGATGTCAGGATGATGTCAGGGCGATGTCAGGATGATGTCAGGGAGATGTCAGGATGATGTCAGGATGATGTCAGGGCTATGTCAGGAAGATGTCAGGACGATTTCAGGGCGATGTCAGGATGATGTCAGGGCGATGTCAGGACCATGTCAGGATGATGTCAGGGCGATGTCAGGATGAAGTCAGGAAGATGTTAGGGCGATGTTAGGATGATGTCATGATGATGTCAGAATGTTGTCAGGGCGATGTTAGGATGATGTGAGGATGATGTCAGGATGATGTCAGGGTGATGTTAGGGCGATGTCAAGGCGATGTTAGGATGATGTCAGGGCGATGTCAGGGCAATGTCAGGGCGATGTCAGGATGATGTCAGGGCGACGTCAGGATGATGTCAGGGCGATGTCAGGATGATGTCAGGGCGATGTCAGGGTGATGTCATGATGATGTCAGGGCGATGTCAGGATGATGTCAGGGCGATGTCAGGATGATGTCAGGGCGATGTCAGGATGATGTCAGGATGATGTCAGGACGATGTCAGGATGATGTCAGGGCGATGTCAGGATGATGTCAGGAAGATGTTAGGGCGATGTCAGGGCGATGTTAGGATGATGTCAGGGCGATGTCAGGGCAATGTCAGGGCGATATTAGGATGATGCCATGGCGATGTCAGGATGATGTCAGGATGATGTCAGGATGATGTCAGGGCGATGTCAGGATGATGTCAGGGCGATGTCAGGATGATGTCAGGGAGATGTCAGGATGATGTCAGGATGATGTCAGGGCTATGTCAGGAAGATGTCAGGATGATGTCAGGATGATGTCAGGGCGATGTCAGGATGATGTCAGGATGATGTCAGGGCGATGTTAGGGCGATGTCAGGGCGATGTTAGGATGATGTCAGGATGATGTCAGGGCGATGTTAGGATGATGTCAGGATGATGTCAGGGCGATGTTAGGGCGATGTCAGGGCGATGTTAGGATGATGTCAGGGCGATGTCAGGGCGATGTCAGGGCGATATCAGGATGATGCCATGGCGATGTCAGGATGATGTCAGGATGATGTCAGGGCGATGTCAGGATGATGTCAGGGCGATGTCAGGATGATGTCAGGGAGATGTCAGGATGATGTCAGGATGATGTCAGGGCTATGTCAGGAAGATGTCAGGATGATGTCAGGATGATGTCAGAGCGATGTCAGGATGATGTCAGGACGATGTCAGGGTGATGTCAGGGTGATGTCAGGGCGATGTCAGGATGATGTCAGGGCGATGTCAGGATGATGTCAGGATGATGTCAGGGCGATGTCAGGGCGATGGAAGGATGATGTCAGGGCGATGTCAGGATGATGTCAGGATGATGTCAGGATGATGTCAGGATGATGTCAGGGCGATGTCAGGATGATGTCAGGACGATGTCAGGGTGATGTCAGGGCGATGTCAGGATGATGTCAGGGCGATGTCAGGGCGCTGTCAGGATGATGTCAGGGCGATGTCAGGATGATGTCAGGACGATGTCAGGGCGATGTCAGGGCGATGGAAGGGCGATGTCAGGATGATGTCAGGGCGATGTCAGAGCGATGGAAGGGCGATGTCAGGGCGATGGAAGGGCGATGTAAGGATGATGTCAGGATGATGTCATGGCGATGTCAGGATGATGTCAGGATGATGTCAGGGCTATGTCAGGGCGATGTCAGGATGATGTCAGGGCGATGTCAGGATGATGTCAGGAAGATGTTAGGGCGATGTCAGGGAGATGTTTGGATGATGTCAGGGCGATGTCAGGGCAATATCAGGATGATGCCATGGCGATGTCAGGATGATGTCAGGATGATGTCAGGATGATGTCAGGGCGATGTTAGGGCGATGTCAGGGCGATGTTAGGATGATGTCAGGGCGATGTCAGGGCAATATCAGGATGATGCCATGGCGATGTCAGGATGATGTCAGGATGATGTCAGGGCAATATCAGGATGATGCCATGGCCATGTCAGGATGATGTCAGGATGATGTCAGGATGATGTCAGGATGATGTCAGGGCGATTTCAAGGCGATGTTAGGATGATGTCAGGGCGATGTCAGGGCGATGTCAGGGCGATGTCAGGATGATGTCAGGATGATGTCAGGATGATGTCAGGATGATGTCAGGGCTATGTCAGGGCGATGTCAGGATGATGTCAGGGCGATGTCAGGATGATGTCAGGATGATGTCAGGATGATGTCAGGAAGATGTTAGGGCGATGTCAGGGCGATGTTAGGATGATGTCAGGATGATGTCAGGATGATGTCAGGGCGATGTCAGGGCGATGTTAGGATGATGTCAGGGCGACGTCAGGATGATGTCAGGGCGATGTCAGGATGATGTCAGGATGATGTCAGGGCTATGTCAGGGTGATGTCATGATGATGTCAGGGCGATGTCAGGATGATGTCAGGGCGATGTCAGGATGATGTCAGGGCGATGTCAGGATGATGTCAGGATGATGTCAGGACGATGTCAGGATGATGTCAGGGCGATGTCAGGATGATGTCAGGAAGATGTTAGGGCGATGTCAGGGCGATGTTAGGATGATGTCAGGATGATGTCAGGATGATGTCAGGGCGATGTTAGGGCGATGTCAGGGCGATGTTAGGATGATGTCATGGCGATGTCAGGGCAATGTCAGGGCGATATCAGGATGATGCCATGGCGATGTCAGGATGATGTCTGGATGATGTCAGGATGATGTCAGGGCGATGTCAGGATGATGTCAGGGCGATGTCAGGATGATGTCAGGGAGATGTCAGGATGATGTCAGGGCGATGTCAGGGCTATGTCAGGAAGATGTCAGGATGATGTCAGGATGATGTCAGGATGATGTCAGGGAGATGTCAGGAAGATGTCAGGATGATGTCAGGATGATGTCAGGGCTATGTCAGGAAGATGTCAGGATGATGTCAGGATGATGTCAGGGCGATGTCAGGATGATGTCAGGACGATGTCAGGGTGATGTCAGGGTGATGTCAGGGCGATGTCAGGATGATGTCAGGGCGATGTCAGGATGATGTCAGGATGATGTCAGGGCGATGTCAGGATGATGTCAGGGCGATGTCAGGGCGCTGTCAGGATGATGTCAGGGCGATGTCAGGATGATGTCAGGACGATGTCAGGGCGATGGAAGGGCGATGTCAGGATGATGTCAGGGCGATGTCAGAGCGATGGAAGGGCGATGTCAGGGCGATGGAAGGGCGATGTCAGGATGATGTCAGGATGATGTCATGGCGATGTCAGGATGATGTCAGGATGATGTCAGGGCTATGTCAGGGCGATGTCAGGATGATGTCAGGGCGATGTCAGGATAATGTCAGGAAGATGTTAGGGCGATGTCAGGGCGATGTTAGGATGATGTCAGGATGATGTCAGGATGATGTCAGGGCGATGTTAGGGCGATGTCAGGGCGATGTTAGGATGATGTCAGGGCGATGTCAGGGCAATGTCAGGGCGATATCAGGATGATGCCATGGCGATGTCAGGATGATGTCAGGATGATGTCAGGATGATGTCAGGGCGATGTCAGGATGATGTCAGGGCGATGTCAGGATGATGTCAGGGAGATGTCAGGATGATGTCAGGATGATGTCAGGGCTATGTCAGGAAGATGTCAGGATGATGTCAGGATGATGTCAGGATGATGTCAGGATGATGTCAGGGTGATGTCAGGGTGATGTCAGGGAGATGGAAGGATGATGTCAGGGCGATGTCAGGATGATGTCAGGATGATGTCAGGATGATGTCAGGGCGATGTCAGGATGATGTCAGGATGATGTCAGGGCGATGTCAGGGAGATGGAAGGATGATGTCAGGGCGATGTCAGGATGATGTCAGGATGATGTCAGGATGATGTCAGGATGATGTCAGGATGATGTCAGGACGATGTCAGGGTGATGTCAGGGCGATGTCAGGATGATGTCAGGGCGATGTCAGGGCGCTGTCAGGATGATGTCAGGGCGATGTCAGGATGATGTCAGGACGATGTCAGGGTGATATCAGGGCGATGGAAGGGCGATGTCAGGATGATGTCAGGGCGATGTCAGAGCGATGGAAGGGCGATGTCAGGGCGATGGAAGGGCGATGTCAGGATGATGTCAGGACGATGTCATGGCGATGTCAGGATGATGTCAGGATGATGTCAGGGCTATGTCAGGGCGATGTCAGGATGATGTCAGGGCGATGTCAGGATGGTGTCAGGATGATGTCAGGATGATGTCAGGATGATTCAGGATGATGTCAGGAAGATGTTAGGGTGATGTCAGGGCGATGTCAGGGCGATGTTAGGATGATGTCAGGATGATGTCAGGATGATGTCAGGGCGATGTCAGGGCGATGTTAGGATGATGTCAGGGCGATGTCAGGGCGATGTCAGGATGATGTCAGGATGATGTCAGGGCTATGTCAGGATGATGTCAGGGCGACGTCAGGATGATGTCAGGGCGATGTCAGGATGATGTCAGGATGATGTCAGGGCGATGTCAGGATGATGTCAGGGCGATGTCAGGATGATGTCAGGGCGATGTCAGAGCGATGGAAGGGCGATGTCAGGGCGATGGAAGAGCGATGTCAGGATGATGTCATGGCGATGTCAGGATGATGTCAGGATGATGTCAGGGCTATGTCAGGGCGATGTCAGGATGATGTCAGGGCGATGTCAGGATGGTGTCAGGATGATGTCAGGATGATGTCAGGATGATGTCAGGATGATGTCAGGAAGATGTTAGGGTGATGTCAGGGCGATGTTAGGATGATGTCAGGATGATGTCAGGATGATGTCAGGGCGATGTCAGGGCGATGTTAGGATGATGTCAGGGCGATGTCAGGGCGATGTCAGGATGATGTCAGGATGATGTCAGGGCTATGTCAGGATGATGTCAGGGCGACGTCAGGATGATGTCAGGGCGATGTCAGGATGATGTCAGGATGATGTCAGGGCGATGTCAGGATGATGTCAGGGCGATGTCAGGATGATGTCAGGGCGATATCAGGATGATGTCAGGATGATGTCAGGATGATGTCAGGATGATGTCAGGATGATGTCAGGGCGATGTCAGGATGATGTCAGGGCGATGTCAGGATGATGTCAGGATGATGTCAGAGCGATGGAAGGGCGATGGAAGGGCGATGGAAGGGCGATGTCAGGGCGATGTCAGAGCGATGGAAGGGCGATGGAAGGGCGATGGAAGGGCGATGTCAGGGCGATGTCAGAGCGATGGAAGGGCGATGTCAGGGTGATGTCAAGATGATGTCAGGATGATGTCAGGGCGATTTCAGGATGATGTCAGGGCGATGTCAGGGCGATGTCAGGATGATGTCAGGGCGATGTCAAGATGATGTCAGGACGATGTCAGGGCGATGTCAGGATGATGTCAGGATGATGTCAGGATGATGTCAGGATGATGTCAGGATGATGTCAGGGCGATGTCAGGATGATGTCAGGATGATGTCAGGGCGCCGTGGCGTTGCTGTTCCTCTGCTGATGTAGACTTGTGGAGCGGGGGCAGCAGGGCGGTGGAGGGAATCCAACTTGGCAGTTTGAGCGTATAAAGTGAAGGATTGTGGGACGTGTCTAATCCCTGGGAGAATACTCCACTCTTCAATTCTTAATACAATTTAAAAACATGGTTACCAGCTTTCACCTCAATTTCATCACAGGAGGTAGCTGAGTGTGTCTGCATGCACGCGTTTATTAACCTCCCACTGGGGGGCGTTTGGCGGGGGGGTGAAGAGCTGCTTTTTCCTCTTCAGCCCCCGACCACACACCCGACACAGGACTTACCCCAGTGATTAGATTGGGGTAAAAAATGATGATGCTGCCGACAATGCAGCGCTAACATGACCCCCCCCACCCCCCCAGCAAGTATTTGACAAGCTAACATGCACGCTTCGATCTCGGGGGTGATAGAGTGCATCAGTGTGTGTATAACCACCAGCATGTACCCCCCCCCACCCCCGTCTGCCTTGAATATGGAACGACTGCTGAATATTTCACGTTCCTACATCCTCCCCTCGTCTCATAAATCACTGTTTATGGATCATTTCATTCATATCTGCTCTGTGTGTGTGTGTGTGTGTGTGTGTGTGTGTGTGTGTGTGTGTGTGTGTGTGTGTGTGTGTGTGTGTGTCAGAGAGACAGAGAGAGAAAGAGAACAAAAATGTTTTCATCAGGGTCGAGCGTGTCGTTTCAATGGCATCAGATGTACAAAAGTCTAATGAAGGCCACACACACACACACACACACACACACCCACACACACACACACACCCACACCCCACACTACGTGTGTGTGTCTATCTGCGATGCGAATCACGAGTCTGTTGCGTTTAGTGAGCTGTCAGACATTTGGTCGAGGTCGGGGCCCTGCGGGGGGGGTTGAGGCATGTCGGGGGGGTGACCCAGAGGGGTGAGAGGTCTGGGGGGGACACTGGTGAACCGACGCTGTGAGAGGACTCACAACGGCCGCCGGCGGTGCGAGGAAGACAGACGGCGTGGAGGAAAGCCATCGAATACCAAGGAGGAAGGGCCATCCATGCAGCGGCGGGGGGGCCACATGAGGCCCCCCAGCTCCAATCATGTTGTTGTTAACCATCAGCACCACCGGCTCCACTTATTCCCCCCCCCAGACGTCTGACGCTGGTTTTATGGACTCACTTTACACCAAAAAAACCCGCTCATAATAAAAATAAATTGTAGTGAGCATATTAAAAACACACGGGCGTGTTGGGGGGGGGCGCCGCTGTGGGGGTGCTTCCATGTTTTAGCGTCTGGACCAAACCGGGGACCATGTGAGCATGAGAAATGGATATTGAAAAACAATACATAAATATTGTCCCGTGTCAGCAAGATTAGAAAAGCAATATCCCATCGCTGGGAGGATGCTGCGCCACTGGGGGGGTGGGTGGTGGGATGGGGGGGCGGCAGGAAACCACTGCAGGTGCCAGAGTGTCGAGAAGGGGGCAGGAAGATTAAGAAAACAGAGAAATAAATAAACATTTACACTTACAGGAATTAGACAAACACACGCTGGTGTAAAGGAAACGTCCAGGTGAACCCCCCCCCACCCCACCCCGACCCCCCATCAATAAAACATCAGCTGCTCAAAGCCTCTCCTGGGACCAGCTGCCAAGTGAGCTAAACAAATGGAAATTCAAATTTCATGAGGGCGTAACGCATGAGGTTACAACGTGTGTGTGTGTGTGTGTGTGTGTGTGTGTGTGTGTGTGTGTGTGTGTGTGTGTGTGTGTGTGTTTACCGTTTTGACATTTCCATTTAATTTCTTGTTGGGCGGCGGCGGAATGGCAATCAGTGTCAGAGATTGTGTTTGTAGTGGTAAATAATGGAGGGGGGGGGTGTTTGCAGGTGGGGGGGTGTCAGGGGGTTGGAAGTTGGAGTGTTGTTGTTTATTTTTGATTGTTTTATATATTGTTATATAAGCCCACATGTAAACGTTTCTGTGCAGACGACATCCTGGTTTAATCCCTCACGCGTCGACACAACCGGCTTCACCTCATCGCTGATTCTTAGTTGGCGGTCACGTGACACCGTGCTCGCATTCTATTGGCTGACGGCATCCTGAAGTGTGCTATGTTCCGTGAGTCTCAGTAATTTAAACGTTTCTGACCCCCCCCCATACTGATATTAAACCACCTTCTCTCTGAATTACCTTTAAAACACTCAGAACTCGCCAAACGTCAGGAGGAAGTTTATTAAATAACACGTCAGTTCAACTTGATTCCATCCCTTTCTTCTAAATTTAGAGCGTCCAGGTGTGTCTCAGGTGAGTCCCTCCTCCTGACGCGTACGTGCACATGTAGTCCCAGCCTTAAGGACGGACTCTGCGGCGTCTATTTTAGGGCGTCGGTCCTCTGGAGGACACAACGCAGATTCATCTTCACGCCTCCTCCCCTTGCGACGCGTGAACTCAGCAGAAACACGCAGACGACTCGCCCGTTTCCACTTTGAGGCATCTACGACTTTGTCTCTGCACACAAAAAGCTGCCCCCCCCACCACCACCTCGAATGAGCTGGATGTGAAACCGGGGACATCTGTGGCATTGTGTTGTGTGACGGAACCACACGCTTTAAGAGTGGGCTTTTATTGTGACGGTCCCGACGCACACCTGTGCAACAATCAGCGTGCTGATTTGCTGCGCCTGTCAGGTGGATGGATTATCTTGATTGGGGGGAAAACGTTCACTAAAAGGGGATTTAAGCAAATGTGTGAATCAATGTGAGAAGAATGAACCTGCTGTCATCTCCCTTCAGCTCATTTAGCGCATTTTAGAGCGGCGGTCTCTAACCGCTTCTTCATCACGAATCAGTCCAACGTCAACAGAATACCGTACGAGCATTTTTCTGTAATATTTTAAAAATTTAAATGTGTTTTTCAGCTTACGATAGATTCATATTAACCAAAGATTATTGAAGATGCATCCAGAAATAAAGTGCAGCCCAGAACTGGGACTGTTTCCCTTCAGTTTAGTCTGGACTCACGTTGAGCCTCCTGGAAGCCGTTAACAACGTAAACCCGGGTTTACCTGCGTGTGAGGCTTTAATGGTGGCGTTCTTGTGTCCAACCAGGTGCTAATGACGTGTTTTCAGATGAGAGAAATCAAAAATCGTGGTGATGAAGGAAGAAGGGCCGCCGCTGTAGCTGTCATGGTGAGGACTTTTTAACTCAGACTGGCTGAAGGCGCGGCCCGAGGCGTTTTGGGAGGTTTTTTTGACGGTCCGTTGCAGACAGTGGAGAGAAAGAAACACACACACACACACACACACACACACGTGTGACATCACCCACTCTGCATCTGGCTTTAAAGGTGAACATGGCAGCACGGATCCTCACATGTTCACCAGCGTTCCTTTACTACATTTAAACGTTCTGGTGAATTGCGTCTGCGGAGCATCCGTCCACAGACCTGCAGCTGCGTCTGCGGCTGCGTCTGCAGACGCCCATGCACGAGTGCACGTCTGTGACATGGTGAGTGATCCACTGTGACGCTCTGACACTCCAGCCTACAGCAGCACAGTTATGGATTTTAGCTGGGGGGCTGCTGCAGGGCTCCAGGAATCGGTCTGTTCCCATCATGCCTCTGTTCTCCTCCTCCTCTCGTACCCTTCTCCTCTCCTCCCAGGGATTCAAATCAAAACTTCCCCTAAACCATGCCGACAACAGCTCTTGATCACTTCTTACGCCCCTCAGTGTTCGTCTGTAAAAGTTCAACAGGGTTGCGTGTGATTGGATGAGAAAAGTTGACACGGTGGAAAGTTTCTCTCTGAGGCCCGGAAACAGGTGATGTAACTACCTGAGGGGCCGCATTGACTCCTGGGTACCGACGCCACCCGTGTGATGTGAAGAGAAGAACCTCAAACGATCACATCCCGTGAAGCAGTGATGTAATGTGATTACATCAATGTAATGTAATTACACCCAGTGAAGCGGTGATGTGTTGTAATGTCAGTGTTCGTGTGTTCGTCCGTTAGTCCGTTAAATATCGTCACAACCGTTCAGATAGAAAGACGAAACAAAAGGCGTTATGTTCAGGGAGGCAAGGGGATGAAAATTAGATCACAACCTTGACATTGAAAAGTTAGGTCAAGGTCAAATTTTTACTTTTACTGTGGTGCCTCTACTTACGAAATTAATTGGTTCTGGTAGACATTACGTAAGTAGAAAATTACGTAAGTAGAGACGTGTTTTCCATGAAAATGCCCTAATCCGCTCCAAACCCCCCAAAATTCAGACATAAATGTTTTATAAAGCATAAAAATGCATCTAAACATGTAACAAATACATGTTACAATTAGATTATTACACAATAAATGAGAGTTGTGCATAATGTAAAAAACAAAGAATAGAGTAAAGAATAAACTGATGGTCATTAACCTTTTAACTGCTGTCCTCATTGTTTTTTACCCTCTTTGGTTCATGCGCTCCTGCCTCACCATGAACAACAGAGTGAATTCCAGTCCTCCTTCTGAACTTCTCCAACCACCCACGCCATGCCTTAAACTCCTTAAACTTCCTTTAGTTTTAATAACGTGGTGATTGTAGATGCATTACGGCCATATTCTTTGGAGAGATCAACCAAACTCATCCCTTTTTCATGCTTTTCTATTATCTCTTGCTTTGTTTGTACGGACAAAAAAACTTTTCTTCGTCTTTTCTTTTCCTCTTTTCTCCGTCACTTTCTTAGGGTCCATAGTGAATACTCTAAAAGTTAATATATTTACGTAAAACTATCAGAACACCTCATGGGTCGAGGGTCGAATGACGAGGACGCTGCATAGACACCTATCTAGCTCCACACAGAGGTCCCTCTGAGCCAATGGGATGCCAGGATGCTAGGTAATAGCCAATGGCAGAGCAGCTATGAGAATGTTGCATTCAGGAACCTGTGGGAGCTGTGAGTATCAGCCCATACTGTATTTTACCTTTTGTAAGTTGAAATTTCTTTCGTAACGAGAGGCAATATTTTCCTGCTGAGAAATTTCGTCAGTAGAGACATTGGTCAGTAGAGACATTGTTCAGTAGAGACATTGGTCAGTAGAGACATTGGTCAGTAGAGACACTGGTCAGTAGAGACATTGTTCAGTAGAGACATTGGTCAGTAGAGACATTGGTCAGTAGAGACATTGGTCAGTAGAGGAACCGCTGTAGACCTTTTTAGGTACACATCTCAAATCTGATCAGTTATAATCACTAAACAAAAGGAAGCCAGAGGCCCAGAAATGACGTCGTGGGGTGTTGCAGTCTCTGACTGCCTTGTTGTAAATGTAAATGAAAGGGTTTCCGTGTGACTGTTTTGTATTTTACAGCTGCTTTCTGACGACCAGATGCAAACAGGTTCTGACACGAGCTGCATATAATACATCTCCCAAACACAACCTGAAAACAGGTGTGTTCCTGTCTGCCAGGAGTGACGGCTCTGGAAAATCAGAATGCACATATTCATCCGCTGGGCTTTAGGGTGCTCCTACTGTTTCCAGCCGTGGAGCAATTTGAGTATCGGGGAAAGAACAGAAGCGGTAAACACACGTCACTCAGCTTCAGCACGCTTCAGCGAGCTTCAGCGGCGAGTGCTGTTCACCGTGGACTCGCTGGTTTTGTTTGTTGCCTCTCTTTTCACGGCCGTCGTCTTTTTGTGAGCGAAGCTATCCGCGTTTTCTTTTCCTCCACGCGCGTCGACATGCGTCTGATGTACTTAAAAAATCACACGTGAACCGTCGGCGAGGGGTGACTTCACACGAAACGCCGTTTAGTGGTTCTCCCAGTCGTTTGCAAAGACAACGTGAGACATCCTCTGCACAACTTCACCTCCTTAACTTGATGCAGATACACAAAACTACCCGTTAGTGACACCCAGAGCAATAACACAGGAGCAATGGTGGCAGTTACAGCCACTCAGACACCAGCAAACCGCTTCAAAAGGGAATTTACTGTCTTACACTGAGTCTTCATGTACTTCACCTCCCAGAAAGCTCATGGTTTTAAGTTGGAATTATTTCATAGATGCTCTAATTTTCCTGCAGGTGTCTGGAAGGCGTGGACCAACGCAACAAGCTGGTGTGGGAATGACGGAAAACACAGCAGGGATAGACCATCTCTTCCAGGTACTGGCCTTGATGGCCTTGATGTTCTGGTTGTGTGTCAGTGTTGGCGTGTTTTTAGCATTGACCAGACGTATTCTGGGTGTGTTGCCTGGACGACACACAACACACAGCAACACAATGATGAACTGGTGGAACTCTGGAGACTCTTACATTAAAGATGACTTGAGTTGTAAACACAGTCCCTACAGGCCACCCCGGCTGACCCCTGTCCGGATCAGACCGTACCCCTGGGGGTCTAGCTCAGGTGACTTTGTCTGTTTGAAACATGAACCCTTCAGTTCTGAGCTCTAACATACATTTACTTTCTTTCCATTCTTGCTTTCCTTTTTCTTTGCTAAACTGAAGATTCACAAAGTGATCCTTCAAAAGGTGGAACGGTTGGGACCGGACGGTTACCATCAGACAAAACTTTAGAAACCTGTTTGTCTCCAAGACCCCACCAGGTCTGTTGGTGGAAGTGTTTTTCTTAATAAAAGAAATAAATGCATATCAAATACATGTTATTTGGAGCTGTAGACCCACACACTCCCCCCCAAAGGTGTGTGTGTGTGTGTGTGTGTGTGTGTGTGTGTGTGTGTGTGTGTGTGTGTGTGTGTGTGTGTGTGTCTGCCTTCTGCCACACTGACACACCGATCAATGCCCCCTCTCCCATGAGTCTTCTTCCAGGACGGCCGTCGCCAGAGGGACGCGTTCAGTTTCCAGACGTTCTTTTAACCTGAAGGTCAAAAGTCAAGCAGTCTGAAGCCGCTACCAGTTAATCAGGAAGTGCATCGACTGATTGAAGGGGCGGGGCCATGATGGGGCGGGGCCATCAGACATGCCGCTCACATCGATGACAGAATTCACCAAAATATGACCTGCAGGTTAAAGTTGAAGTCCTGCGCCCCCCCACCTGCGTGTTGGAGTTTGGAGAGGATTCTGTAATGAGGAAGCATCCCCCCCCCCCCCCAAAAAAAAAATCATTTACATTTCAAATGCAGGGGGCGATTATGCCGCTGAATTAGCCCGGTGACTGACTGTGGAATAATTTAGCGCCGTCAGGCAGCTTGAAGGTCTGCAGACAACTGGCTGCACGCGCTGGATAGAGAGGGAGAATGGGGGGGTTCAAGGGCAGGGGGGGTGAAAACAGCAGTGAGAAAACAGAAGGAGATGGACAAAGAAGACACAACAAAGGTGGTTCTTGTGCGTTCAGGCCACACGCAAGACAGAAAGATGAAGGGAACGACGGCCTTGAGAAAGAGAGGTTAAAGGGAGGATGGATGTTGGAGGAGAGGGGCCGGATGAACCGAGGGTGAGGAGGAAATCGATGAAGAGGAGGAATGGAGGTGGTAATTGCCTGGCAGACATGACTGGAGAGAAGAAGGGGAGAGAGCGAGGGCAGAGGTGCAGAAAGAAGAGAGGGAGCGGCGCGAGAAGAGGGATGAAGATCGTTCTTGTTTGTTTTGGGCTCCTTTAGACAGTGAAATGGAAAAAAAAAAAATAGGTGAAATAATGTGAAAAATACTGTCAAGCTGCACCCAAAACAGAAAATGGAGAAAGGAAAATATTAAAGTTGAGTTAATAAGGTTCTCCTTTTTTGGAGAAATAAAAACACCCTGCAGCTCTGGGTTGGTTTTGTTTTGCAGGCGACGGCGTGATCATCGTCCAGCTCATTACCTGACGCTTTAAATCAGCGAGTCGACGCTGCTTGATGCTACCGCTAGCGTAGCCACGACTCGTCAGAGGGGGGGAGGGGGGGTCGGCTTTAATATGGCTTAATATCCTTTAATACTTCTCACGCTGAGACTTCATTTGCGATGCTGCCTATTGATCACCGGAGAGGGAGGTCCGGTGTCGGGATGTGGAAACACACGCGTGTCGTAACGGAAAACAGTGTTCTGTCACGTGAAGAGGAGGGAAGCAATAAAAAGGTCAAAAACACACACGTGTGTGTGTGGCGGGGGGGGGGGGGGGGGCAGAGGGGTAGGAGGGCATCACACCTTCCAGACAGTGTTTTCATATGGAGCAATCCCAGAATGCTTTGGGAACAGAGCAGGATGAAATAAAGATGGCTGCCGTTTCAGTGAATGAAGAGAATAAACGTTAAAGGAATATCTCTCTTGATTAATAAATAAAACTTGATTGATTGATAATGTAGATGTAAGTGAATATTTAATTAGATCACTGAAACATGAACTTTATAAAATCTATTTCTCTAATCTCTGATTTCTGATCGGAGTTTGTTTCTAATTTGTGATTGGTGTTATTTCCTGATTTCTGATTGGTGTTTATTATTGAGTTATGATTAGTGTGTATTTCTGATTTCTGATTGGTGTTAGTACCTGATTTCTGATTTGTGATTGGTGTTCACTTCTGATTTCTGATTTCAGATCAGTGTTTATTTCTGAAGTCTGATTTGTGATTGGTGTTCATTTGTGATTTGTGATTGGTCTTTAATACTGATTTCTGATTGGTGTTATTACCTGATTTCTGATTGGAGTTTATTCCTGATTTCAGATCGGTGTTTATTCCTGATTTCAGACCGGTGTTTATTCCTGATTTCAGATCGGTGTTTATTCCTGATTTCAGATCGGTGTTTATTCCTGATTTCAGATCGGTGTTTATTCCTGATTTCAGACCGGTGTTTATTCCTGATTTCAGACCGGTGTTTATTCCTGATTTCAGACCGGTGTTTATTCCTGATTTCAGACCGGTGTTTATTCCTGATTTCAGACCGGTGTTTATTCCTGATTTCAGACCGGTGTTTATTCCTGATTTCAGACCGGTGTTTATTCCTGATTTCAGACCGGTGTTTATTCCTGATTTCAGACCGGTGTTTATTCCTGATTTCAGACCGGTGTTTATTCCTGATTTCAGACCGGTGTTTATTCCTGATTTCAGACCGGTGTTTATTCCTGATTTCAGACCGGTGTTTATTCCTGATTTCAGACCGGTGTTTATTCCTGATTTCAGACCGGTGTTTATTCCTGATTTCAGACCGGTGTTTATTCCTGATTTCAGACCGGTGTTTATTCCTGATTTCAGACCGGTGTTTATTCCTGATTTCAGACCGGTGTTTATTCCTGATTTCAGACCGGTGTTTATTCCTGATTTCAGACCGGTGTTTATTCCTAATATCTGGTCGCTGTGTATTTCTGATATTGGACCTCCACAGAGAGATGAGGGGGTGTGAACGAGCTGAAGAGGAGAAGCGGCGTGGCTCCAGCAGCTCGGCTGCTCCCAGCATGGCCTCATGCATGCAGTAAATTATGTTCAGCTGTCAAGGCAATTATTAAGGATTAATTATTTGATTGATGCGGCAAACATTTTTGTGCTTACGACCAAATAATGGATCTATCAGGAACGGGGAAGGATCGTTTAGAAACACAGGAGAAGCCATAAATTATCTCTGATTGCCTCACACATGATTAATGCTGGGGTGTACATCGCCCCGATGTGATTCATCAGTGTTTTGGGGGTAATTGCTGTTGTGTACATCGAGGGGGAGAAATTAGACGATGAAACGACTCGGGGTTTGTTTGTGTTGGATCGCGGCTCGAAGATCTTCACAGGTGAAAATCCTCTTCCTCCTCTTCTAATGTCAGAAAGAAAAGTACAAGCAGACACAAGTCAGGAACGAGTCGTACTGGTCTACTGGGTCAATGTTCTACTGGTCTACTGGGTCAATGTTCTACGGGTCTACTGGGTCAATGTTCTACTGGTCTACTGGGTCAATGTTCTACGGGTCTACTGGGTCAATGTTCTACTGGTCTACTGGGTCAATGTTCTGCTGGTCTACTGGGTCAATGTTCTACTGGTCTACTGGGTCAATGTTCTGCTGGTCTACTGGGTCAATGTTCTACGGGTCTACTGGGTCAATGTTCTACTGGTCTACTGGGTCAATGTTCTACGGGTCTACTGGGTCAATGTTCTACGGGTCTACTGGGTCAATGTTCTGCTGGTCTACTGGGTCAATGTTCTACTGGTCTACTGGGTCAATGTTCTGCTGGTCTACTGGGTCAATGTTCTATTGGTCTACTGGGTCAATGTTCTACTGGTCTACTGGTTTACTGGTAATGATTTATTTTATTTCATTTTATTTTAGTTTAGTTTAGTTTCGTGTATTTGAAAGGGGACAATGCAATTTCATTAAACACAAGATTATACATGGTTAAAAAAGCAAGAATTAGCCAGAAGGCTAGTTTTCACCTGTAGTCCCCTGGCCATGATGTGTAAAAGCAGTAAAATAGTAAAATACATCTACAATATAATATTCAAACACTTACTGCACAATTAAAATAGAATGAGGCATCACAAATGTTGCAACATAACATTTGATCATAACATCGTTGGTAGCTGTAGGCGTCGATACGACACATTTTCAAGTTTTTTGTGAAGACCTTTTATGTTGTAAGAAGTTTAGTATTGATACGCTTTTGGAAAACAGTCTGGTCCTCCAAGTTTACATCTGTGCATCAAGATGTTCGAAGGTTTTAACACAAGGAAGATTCAGCGTTTCAAATATGTGAGTTTAAGGGACGCTGAAGAGGAGCGTCTGGTGGTGGATGTGCCAGCAGTCGCCTAAAAACATCATCACCTGAGCGTAAAACCATACGAGAAGGTTCGAAACGCTAAATCAGACGTCTCGAATGGAATTCATCAGCAACAGCGCCATCAGCCCAGCAAACGTGGCGTCTGTGTCACATGACCTGAAGGTCACGGCAGTGGTTTCAGGTCAGCAGAGGCAACATCAGACTCCAATCAGGTTCTATTGTTCTTATTTTTGACAAATCATCACAATCATATAGTTAAATACAGTAATCCTATGGCTTACTTGTGCTTCAAGATGACCGGCTTCACCTCATCGCTGATTTTTAGTAGGTAGTCACGTGATACAGTACTCACATTCTATTGGCTGACAGCATCCAGACTTGCGCTTCATTCTGAGACTCACAGAACGCAGGTTCATAAACGTTTAAATTATCGTGAATAAAAAAAACATAGTTTGTCGCTATATCGTGTTGGAATTTCGTTTTGCATTCGTGAACGCTCGTAAACGCTCGTGAACGCTCGTGAACACTCGTGAACGCTCGTAAATGCTCGTGAACGCTCGTGAACGCCCACCAGCTTCAGGACCAACGCAGCTAGTGGAGCGTCGAGTCACACCAGAGGTTTTCTCGGCTCGTGTTTCCGCCTCTGTTTCCGGATTCTCGCCTCGTTTCAAAACTGAAGCTGGGCCCCGCCGCCCCTCGCTAACGCCTTGCGGTTATCGGTTTAACGATGATGGACTGCTGGGCGACGAGGTCACAAACCGTCCCGCGCCTCTATCGTCTCCCCTCGTGGTTGTCGGCTCTACGTGAGCGGCTGGAGTTTTACTGCAGCTAAGCGCCGATGAAAACACCGTGGAGACAAACGGAGGCAGGAAGCTGCTGTAAACGTGAAGCTGTATAATTAATGCTGCTGGTCTTTACTGTATCTGTACATAATCTGTTGATCTATGCTCCGCTGGAGGAAACGTCTTCCTTCATGAGGTCAATGTTCCCGCCTGCGTGACAGAAAGTCTTTTCTAAAATTTAACAAGACCTGACTCTGCCCAAATCGGCCGGTTTTGTTAGCCGTCAATGAAAAGACAACAGCACAATGCTGTTTAAGCTGCCCCCCACCCCCACCCCCCCAAGCTTGACAAATTTACTAGGCTTGGCTGCCGTGGATCTTTAATCATTAATCTACGAGCTACAGTCCAAACTTTTTATCTTGAGTCAGCAAAGTCCTTGTCCTGCCCTCGTCTGCTGGCGTTCACGCCTGAAAACATGTTTTCACCTGGACTCGTTCTGGAATCTGAACGGTACCAAGGAGAACCGGCGTTCACATGGATCCATTTTACCCCTTTAGGTCACAGTAAAACCTCTGATTCTATGGTAGAACCTCTGATTCTACGGTAGAACCTCTGACTGTACAGTAGAACCTCTGACTGTACAGTAAAACCTCTGATTCCACGGTAGAACCTCTGATTCTACGGTAGAACCTCTGACTGTACAGTAGAACCTGTGACTGTACAGTAGAACCTCTGACTGTTCAGTAGAACCTGTGATTCTACGGTAGAACCTCTGATTCTACGGTAGAACCTGTGACTGTACAGTAGAACCTGTGACTGTACAGTAGAACCTGTGACTGTACAGTAGAACCTCTGACTGTACAGTAGAACCTGTGACTGTACAGTAGAACCTCTGACTGTTCAGTAGAACCTGTGATTCTACGGTAGAACCTCTGATTCTACGGTAGAACCTGTGACTGTACAGTAGAACCTGTGACTGTACAGTAGAACCTCTGACTGTACAGTAGAACCTCTGACTGTTCAGTAGAACCTCTGACTGTACAGTAGAACCTGTGATTCTACGGTAGAACCTCTGATTCTACGGTAGAACCTCTGACTGTACAGTAGAACCTCTGACTGTACAGTAGAACCTCTGACTGTACAGTAGAACCTCTGACTGTTCAGTAGAACCTGTGAACTGTGTTCTTAAGTCAAACATGTCACCATTTAAAATAAATAAAATCATTTTAATCCGTTCCAGCCTCATAAAAAAGCCCCTAAACCCCCTAAATGATAAAAAAAAAAGCTTTTATTTTTACCAAATAATAGACATGCAGACTTTACCTGTGTATAGTTACTTAGAAATACGTCACGTAAACAATGATAAAAAAAATGTAAAGAAAAGGCAAAAGTCATGAGAACACACGAGAACGAGATCCGGTCTCACCAATGTCGTATCCATCCGCCAACACGTGGTAAAGAACGAGATCCATCCGCCAACACGTGGTAAAGAACGAGATCCATCCGCCAACACGTGGTAAAGAACGAGATCCATCCGCCAACACTTGGTAAAGAACGAGATCCATCCGCCAACACGTGGTAAAGAACGAGATGCGGTCTCACTGATGTTGATGACGTACTCTGGAGGAGGGGGGGGTATCCATCCCAACGGCCCACTCATTTCCTGTTTCATGTCAAAGTGCAAACAAAGGTAACAGGAAGTGGAGCCAGATGGGCAGCGATGAATTGATGATGTCATCAGCTGCTGCAGAAACCAACAACTGACATTCTGAATTTTTGCACCATCTGATTTTCAAATAACGCTGCAATATGTAAATGAGTTTAATTAGAAGATGGAGAAACAGGCTGTTGTGGAGGGTTGTTAGAGTTCACAACCAGAGGTGGAAGGAGAGGAGAGGAAGACACAGCTCCTCCTCCTCCTCCCTCTTCTTCTTCAGTTGGAGCAGGAACAGCTGATCAGCGATGATGGAGGTCTAATGAAGGTCTGTGTAGAACAGTGTCTCCACTAATAGAAGTGGAAGCAGAGCAAACCGCTGCTGAGGTTGAACATCTCCATTCATTCATTCCATAGGAGGGAAAACAGTGCCGATAAAAGGCCCGCGCTGTACTTTAACCTCCTGTTAAATGAAAAGGTGTGATGGTGTGATGAACGCTAATGGAGGATCGTTCTCACTGCGTTCCATCACCTTGGACTCCACAGGGAGACAGACTGGCATCAATGGAGGTGAGTTTCTGCAGATCTACTGCAGGTTGAGCTGGATCCAGGCTCCTCACAGGTGGATGCTGATGGTGGCGTGCAGCGGGTGGGTTACATCACTCATGCTTGGTCCTGTAAGATATTTTTTGGGGGGTGGGGGGGTGCGTGATGGAGATGGGGCTCGGTCTGATGCATTCATCTCTTCTCCAGGTTAACATGTTGACGCTCTTCACACCTCAGATCCACATTTCTTTCCCTCCTCGTCCGCCTCAGTTTCTACTTGTTTTTCTTCTCCTTCTCACTCCATTATTTCCAAAATTCTTCATTAAAACCACACAAACAGAACACAATCATATTCCTCTTTTCTGCTCCACTTCAAATACCACAGTGCCCCCAAGTGGACGAGGTCGTCACGACAGTCGCTGCAGCAGGTCGTGACAGATGTGATGGTGATGGAGACTGTGATGGAGGTGGAGGTAGAGCTTCATGAAAGCCCACACCAGTGAGAACGGAGAGCTGCAGGAGGGTGGGATCGATGAGATGGACAGATCCAGAAGACAGCA
Organism: Antennarius maculatus; assembly: GCA_013358685.1. NCBI lineage: Eukaryota > Metazoa > Chordata > Actinopteri > Lophiiformes > Antennariidae > Antennarius > Antennarius maculatus. The sequence goes on from CM023612.1 coordinate 25,103,653, forward strand.
GAGAAAATAGAACTTCCCTCCATCACCGTTGGTCTCTTTGTTCGGCCGTGTTGGGTTTGGACTCTCAGGGACTAGAACGCAGCTCGCAGACAATAAAACTCCACCACATTGATTGTTTTTCACTCACAGCAACATAAATGGATGTTTCCTCATCCATCGCTCGCCGCCTCAAAGTCAGCTGGGTGATATTGATGAATTATTTACCGTTAAACAGCAGCGCTTCTATTTGACATCTGAATAAAGACATAAAAGGTGCACCTCGCGTCAGAAACCATCGGTTTCCTGCTTTGAAATGATTTAATTCATTTAAATCTATGAATATTATTAGAATGGAGGTGAATTAATGGTGAAGTGAAGCCTAATGAGGGTCATTCTGGCCACACTTGTGTGAAATTCTGTTCTAAAAATATTTTTGTGAATTTAATCACGAGTCTAATTAGTGGAAACAGTTCAGGTTCAGGGCGGTGTAGAGTCTATCTGGACCATCAGTAGAGCCTCAGAGCTCTAGAGCGCCCCCGAAGGCCGTCATGTGGGACTGTACTTCCTGCTCCAGAGATCTAATAGTCTCAACGGAAAAATCCTGTCACTTTGATTATTGATCAGTTTTAAAGACGGTCAGACCGGCTGGAGCGACGGCAGCGAGGGCACCCGGCGCTCATGCAGAGAGTGTTTCCTGGCTTCACCGCCACTGCTGCTGGATGCATCCAGTAATTAGCCGGACCCCAGGCGGGCTGATGGTGACACGTGGAGGTCAGGGCGGCGGCGGCGGGTGGGGGGGTGGGGTCGATGAAAAAACGAATCCACAGACGTGTCGGCCGGTCCGTCTGGGCGATGCATCGTCACCACGGCAACAGGAAGGTAGGATGAAGCTATTAGAGCTAACAGAGATGGGTGAGGACAGGTGGGACGGGGGGGTCGGGGGGGTGAGTCATGGGGGAGACCAGACCCTGCATCACTTCTGATGTTCCTCTGCTGTCCGGTTGGTCGCCCAACCAGCGACTGAGGATGATGATTTAACTCCTACTGATGAAGGGCTGCCCCCCCCCAACACACACACACACACACACACACACACACACACACACACACACACACACCTGAGAGACGCGACATGATGCAGCAGCTTCTGAATGACATCTCTACCCTGTGGACACACACACACACACACACACACACACACACACACACCTGAGAGACGCGACATGATGCAGCAGCTTCTGAATGACATCTCTACCCTGTGGACACACACACACACACACACACACACACACACACACACACACACACACACACACTCATTCCCCTTCCTATTCGCCTCTTGCCACCCCCCCCCCCCAATCTGTTTGTTGCCCCCCCCCACACACCCCCATGCTCTTTGAGTGCATTAATCAGTCAAGCTGCAGAGCCACAGCTATTACTCATCTGGTCAGAATGAGAGAGAGAGAGAGAATGTGGGGGGGGGGGGGCAACGGGTGGGGAGGGGGGGCATAACAGACAGAGAGACAATGAGGGAGGGGGGAAGCGACAAAAGAGGAGAGAGGAAAGTGGATGGGCTGGAAATGAAAGGAAAGCAATGAAGTGGGGGTGGAGGGGGGGTTCATTCATCTTTTAATACCTCCAAGGTTTTTCATCTCTCCATCCATCCATCCATCCATCCATCCATCCATCCATCCACCCCCCCACCCCCCCACTTCATCATGCGTCCGTCTTCCCATCCGTTTTTCCCTCACACGGCTCTATCTCCACCTCTGTCCCTGTTTACCTGGATAAACCAGGTGGGCATAAAACACCTCCTCTAGGGGGCGCTGCTTCCTCTGCTTCCTGCTTCCTCTGCTTCCTGTTTCCTCTGCTTCCTGTTTCCTCTGCTTCCTCTGCTTCCTGCTTCCTCTGCTTCCTGCTTCCTCTGCTTCCTGCTTCCTCTGTTTCCTGCTTCCTCTGCATCCTGTTTCCTCTGCTTCCTGCTTCCTCTGCTTCCTGCTTCCTCTGCTTCCTGTTTCCTCTGCTTCCTGCTTCCTCTGCTTCCTGCTTCCTCTGCTTCCTGTTTCCTCTGCTTCCTGCTTCCTCTGCTTCCTGTTTCCTCTGCTTCCTCTGCTTCCTGTTTCCTCTGCTTCCTGTTTCCTCTGCTTCCTCTGCTTCCTGTTTCCTCTACTTCCTCTGCTTCCTGTTTCCTCTGCTTCCTGTTTCCTCTGCATCCTGTTTCCTCTGCTTCCTCTGCTTCCTCTGCTTCCTGTTTCCTCTGCTTCCTCTGCTTCCTCTGCTTCCTGTTTCCTCTGCTTCTTCTGTTTCCTCTGCTTCCTCTGCTTCCTCTGCTTCCTGTTTCCTCTGCTTCCTCTGCTTCCTGTTTCCTCTGCTTCCTGTTTCCTCTGCATCCTGTTTCCTCTGCTTCCTCTGCTTCCTCTGCTTCCTGTTTCCTCTGCTTCCTCTGCTTCCTGTTTCCTCTGCTTCCTCTGCTTCTTCTGTTTCCTCTGCTTCCTCTGCTTCCTGTTTCCTCTGCCTCCTCTGCTTCCTGTTTCCTCTGCTTCCTCTGCTTCCTGTTTCCTCTGCTTCCTCTGCTTCTTCTGTTTCCTCTGCTTCTTCTGTTTCCTCTGCTTCCTCTGCTTCCTGTTTCCTCTGCTTCCTCTGCTTCCTGTTTCCTCTGCTTCCTATGCTTCCTGTTTCCTCTGCTTCCTCTGCTTCCTGTTTCCTCTGCTTCTTCTGTTTCCTCTGCTTCTTCTGCTTCCTCTGCTTCCTCTTCAGACTTTTGGAGCTCCTGCAGTATTTTTAGACGACCACTAACAGCTACAACGCTAGCACTGTCCAGTTTACGATGCCAGCTAAATGCTAACGCAGCATGCTAACGTACTAGCAATGACCACATGTTACACTTCTTTGACGTGTTCACGTAGCTTAGCTTAGCTTGTTAGCATTAGCCAATTAGCACACTGAAATCAGTAGTTCTTGCAGGTGTTTTCATCAGGAATCCATAAATTGCTTGAATTTAAATAGACAAAAATGATCAATTGAACATTATCATAGTGAGAACAAGTGGGTTCTCCCTCAGGGGAACATCTCCACCAGATCCACCAGGAAACATCTGACAGAATGATGGAGAAAGTTTGTCTTACTGCTTTTTGGGTCCTACATCAGCACCAACCAGTGGATACTGGTGTTTCACTGGGTTAAACCGCGTTCACACCGACACTGGTGGTTCTTTATCGACGGAGACGCTTCCTGCGTCTTCTGTTGGCTCCGTGGAGGAGATGATCATTTTTAGTGGCGACAGAAACGACACCTCTAACAATCAGAGCTGGAAGAATCCGTGGAGGTAAAGAGGAACGACGACCGTGAAGCAAACGCTTCCTGCCAACGGGTTATTGTGCGGGGAGCCATCAAGCTGCATTTTATGGACATCTTCTAGTGCTTTTAAAGCACGTTGTGATGGATGTATGTGATCTGCACACACACACACACACACACACACACACACACCATTACACAACTCTAACAACCCAATGGGCTGTCAGATGAAGATCATGGAGCGTGAGGCGGGATAGAACTGCACACACACCTGGTACAGTCAGATTTAAAGTCTGCATATGAGCGTAGAATTAACCACGTGAAGGTCTGGGTGTTCACACGTCTTGTGAGTCGTGCGTGGGTTTGGTGGTGTGTTGGTGAACACGAGGGGAGGAAATGAAACGCAGCAGCGTTTACATCCATTAAAGCGGCGCTCTCACCCTGAGCGACTTCACTGAAGAGCAGCAGCGAAATTTACAAAAATCCTTCCGAGAGCCCAGAATTACACTCCATATTTATGAAATAAACACAGACGGGGTGGGGGGGGCTCGAGCAGCCGGAGCCAGTCACAGCCGGACCGGGAGCCAATGGGAGGCCGGCGCCGCGCCTGGACGGCGGCCTGGCCCCCGTGCAGACCTGCCCCCCCCCCCCTGTGTGCCAGCTGCAGGGATTTATATTCCAGGCGAGCGGCAGGTGGAAGGGGGGAACGAGGGGAGTCACATGGGTGGGGGGGGGGGGCGAAGGCGTGTTGCAGCTGAGGTATAGAGGAGCCCAGACAGCTGATGACTAAACCTGAGTGGGGAGCTGAACACGGCCTCTAGTGGCGGGGGGGGGGGGGGGGGGGCTGCTGTTGTTGTGGAGCTACATGGTGGGGGCTGCAGCCCAAGTTTGTCTCTTTTGTTTCATCGCCGTCGGGGGACGGGGGCAGATTTTCCAAGGACACAAACAGTGACGACCGTCTCCCCAGTCATCATGTAAGAAAGAGAAGAGAAAATATTTATCCAGTGACGTGTATAAAGTTATTTTCTGTTTAACGTCACCAACTTTAGGTGATTTTAACTAAAAAATTGCTGAATTTTCACATTTCCCACCTATATCCTGATCAGAGACCTGCGGTGAGTCATTGATCACCATGGATTGATCAATGACTCCACTAGCTGTGCTGGTAGCTAAACAGACCGTAAAGCTATCTCTATATGTCGCTATTAAAATGTTCAAACATGTTTGATCTATGAACTAAATCCCCATAATTTACCTGATGTATATAAAGTAGTGTCTTTCTGTCAACATCTCCATGTGTGTAACGTCTTTCTGGAGTTGAGCGCTCCTGAAACCGCTGGGAAAAGGCAGGAAGTGAGGCACGCAGTTCTCCTGCCTCATGGTAGGGGGCGCTGGTGACCCCAGGGATTCCTCTTCCTCAGCTGTAGAAGAAGTGACAGTAAACTACAATCTATAATCAGAGAGTCAAGAGCAGCCATACATTTGTTTTACGCTCACCTTGCCTTACTATAGAAGAAAGGATTACATCTACACTCAACATATTTTTGATGCTTTTGTTCTGAAGGAGCGGCGCATGAACTTCATTTTTTAAGTAAACGTAACATAAAAAATGTGTGGGGAAACAACATAAGTTTTATAAATCAGATGTGTTTATTTGTGTG
>CM023612.1:25113589-25191402 GCA_013358685.1 Antennarius maculatus
ACACACACACACACCTTTATACACACACACAGGTTCTTCAGTTCTGGTTGGTTTCATTCATTGGATGATTGGTCGCCATGGAAACAATTTGTTGTTGGCTTCGATGCTAAATGTTCCTCTAATGTTCAGTCCTCCAGCACAACCAGGATGAAGAAAGACTTTGTCCAGCATCCCAAGAGGAGGACGAGGTCCTGGTCCTTCATCCTCTGCAGGTCCTGGTCCTTCATCCTCTGCAGGTCCTGGTCCTTCATCCTCTGCAGGTCCTGGTCCTTCATCCTCTGCAGGTCCTGGTCCTTCATCCTCTGCAGGTCCTGGTCCTTCATCCTCTGGAGGTCCTGGTCCTTCATCCTCTGGAGGTCCTGGTCCTTCATCCTCTGGAGGTCCTGGTCCTTCATCCTCTGGAGGTCCTGGTCCTTCATCCTCTGGAGGTCCTGGTCCTTCATCCTCTGCAGGTCCTGGTCCTTCATCCTCTGCAGGTCCTGGTCCTTCATCCTCTGCAGGTCCTGGTCCTTCATCCTCTGCAGGTCCTGGTCCTTCATCCTCTGGAGGTCCTGGTCCTTCATCCTCTGGAGGTCCTGCTCTTCTCTTTATCTTCACATCTGTTGTTTTCTCTGTTGTGCTTCAAAAACATACAAACAGTCTGTGTTCTGGTCAATGATGCAAACTACCATTTATTAATTCCTGTAGTTACGAATTAATTACTGTTATACACTTTATGCAGCGCTACCCCCCCAGCCTAAATCCGTATTAAGTCTGAAGTCAAGTTCTGCTGCTTTTGGACCTGAAACCTGTCACGTAACCCGTGTTCACAGGACCAGAACTTCTCTGTCCAGTCTCACAAATCCATCCAGAACTTGTAGGACTTCCTGGAGATGCCAGACATTAAAGTTGATCACAGATGTTTGATCATGTCTCCTTTTATCCTTCCTTCAATCCTTTAGTCCCCCCTGACCCGTCCACCTCTGGTCCAGCCGACGCCCAATCACAACAGAGCGTTTCCTGTTTGCTCTAAAACCGTCTCTCAACTCTGTGTGACACTTTGACCTCTGCTTCACCTGGACTAATTCTACCTGTCGCCTCCTTCGTTACGTACCGCCGTGTCGTCGAGTCATCTCACTATTTTCGTATTGATTTGATTTGATTGTTTCTTTTATTTGATCTTTCTGTGCATTAACAGCGTTATTCAATTCTTCTGGTCCTTTTTGTTACGACCTAAACCTCCCGCCCCTGTTTTCACCTCATTTGCATACCGTAGCCATGATTAACTTGACTCCACAGGCTCCGCCCACCTGTCCTGTCAGCATTGCATCACAGCCTCGAGTTGACCAATGGGATGGGGGGGTCGAGTCCAGTCCTCCAGGTCACGCTCAGGTTTGTGTGAAGGAAGCATGTGAATAATTTTTATTTGTGCTATTTTTAACGAATGAATAAAACATTTTGACGGCTTCTGTCTGGAGACACATGAAGCCAACATGAAACCAACTTACAAGAGAAAAGTCCCCATTCATTACTCGCTGTAATTCAGCATCATCGCATGCACGCAGTCATAAAATATTAGCAGCGTTCGCTTCCAGTTTCTGCAAAGCAAAAAGCCAACAAAACGCTTTCTGTTAACTCAAAGACAGAAGAAAATCAGGATGACAGGATTTGTTTTACCCACATTTCATGTCATTATTCTGTGAAACACAAAAAGCAGACGCGAGGAGCTGATACCCGATTCTTTTAAATAATCATTCATCTAAATCCAACAACACATGACGCATTAAAGCCGAACTCCATCAGACGGAGATACGCGACAGAAACATTATTTATGGCCTGGGTTTATTAGCGATGCAGCTCAAAGAAAACAAATATGAAAGAAAGTTATTTTGCTTCCCTTATTCATGTGAAATTTTATTTTGATCCATTTCTGCTCTCTTTTATTCCCCGAACCCCCCCCCTTTGAGTTCCACTTGTATGAGATTTGTTTACTCTCTCTCATCGCCTGCAGCTCTGCTTCCATCTGGGTCTGCTTCCACACTTCTACACGTCGATAAGCGGGGCTTTTCTTGTTGTTGTGGCAGTGATAGGGTTATGTGCGATGGAACTTTCTGTGCGGTGGGTTTTTCAAACACTCCATGCATAATATTTGAATTTGCCTGCAAGTAGAGCACAAATATTTTAATTTGTGTTTCTTAGTTGGGAGCTTGATTGACAGGCAGATAAATGTGAGGCTTCAGGCAGGAGAAGAAAGCGAGTGTGTGTGTGTGTGTGTGTGTGTGTGTGTGTGTGTGTGTGTGTGTGTGTGTGTGTGTGTGTGTGTGTGTGTGTGTGTTTGGTGATAAACTGATGGAAGGTGGGTTTCATTCTAATAAGGGTTAGACACTGTTTTTATGGTATTTTGAATAAATATTGCCCCCTGCATTTATTATTAACTAAAAAAATACTAGAAATGAAATGATTTCACCATCTTGATTGGATTCCTGAGCTCCACAAGTACCAACGCCGACTGTTGGGACACATGAAATACCAACTAGGCCGTCAGAGACTGCAGCATCCCATAAAATCATCACATTTTTGTGCCTGTGGCTTCTTGAGAATGATGCTTTTTTGTTGTGTGATTATATTTCATCAGGTTTCAGAGATGTGTACCTAAAAAGGTATAAAAGTGAAAATTTGACCTTCACCTAGTTTTTCAAGGTCAAGGTTGTGAATTAATTTTCATCCCCTTGCCTCCCTGAATATAACTCCTTTTGTTTCGTCTTTCTATCTTATCCGGTTTCTTGAGATATGTGCAAACATATGAACAAAAGTCTCATTTTTATCCCCTTTGCTGCCCGAGTAATTCTGTTTCATCCCACCTGCAGCGGTGAAGATATCTGATGGACGGACAGACGAACACACAAACACTGACAATTACAATCCATCACCGCTTCACTGACACGCCGTCACGTGTTCAGATGAGCGATGAGGGATGGTCCAGCATCCCCATTAAACCTCAGATCATCGTCTCTAAAGAAGGACTCTAAAGAAATCCTGTGTTCCCTGAACGCCTCACCAGACGCTGTTGGGTCATGAGGAGAAACTTCCTCACAAATGTTTGTGTGCACACAGAGGCTGAAGCAGCAAAGGTTCCTTTGTGCTGCCGGGTCAACCGGGTCGCCGGCTGCTGGATTCACGCTCAATAAAAGCTGTTTAAGAGAGCCGGAGTGTGTTACGACGCCAGGATGCTAAGCATGAAGGCAGAAAGGCTCCTCTGCATAGAACCACTGCCTTCAATGGGATTCTGAAGGTAAGTGCAATACATTAAAAAAGGCCATTTTCAGTCTTGATGTATTTCCCTCAGTCCAGCACAACACACACACACACACACACACACACACACACACACACACACACACACACACACACACACACACATCTACACTTCGTTAGTTAGCATCTGGTTTGCTTAAGTCATCCAATGCGTCACGCCGTTTTGTGAATTTGTAAAGGTCACGCTGACCGTGAACTGGAGATTTATTGACAGGAAGTAGGGAAACGACGAGGTTAAAAATAACAGGAAGTAGCGCTGCAGCCGTAATTACTCTGGTAAACAAGCTAACGAATGGAAATGTGCCAGAGAGGGATGGAGGCACACCTGAGCTGCAAAGAGAGACGCGACGAAGCATCAAACGCACAACCAGAGATGGAGTTCTTCACACGTTTTCTCCTCGTAATGAAGTGACACCTGTTTACTCTGATCCCGTACAGCCGGCGGGGGTCAAACTGCTCCAACCCACAATCTGCAGCTTTTCATTTGATGGCTGCAGCAGGAAATAAACCAAAACCCACCAGCGTGGAGGCACGACCCAGCCTGGAAGCACACGCGTGGACTGATCATGTAAAAAGGTTCCGGAGCACAATAAATCAACTAAGTACATCAACTCTACCAAAACCGGTAGTCGCCTTGTATTCTGCAGACTATTAAAATGTGTGATTGTCCCTATGCACTTATTTTGAAGCCCCAGCGTGGATATTCGTTTGCTGAGGGGTCAAAGGTCACCAGCTTTTCTCCATCTGAAGCGTGTTTTCAGTTTGCACGCACTCTAAATCGACAAAGAAAATCTGATGTTAAGAAAATGTTCCGTCTCCGCGGCTGATTTCACATCCCCGGAACCTTGAATTATCTTTCAGGGCTCAGGAAGCCGAGCAGGTTGTCCGCTAATCAGAAGGTCGCTGGTTCAATGCCCGAGTACAGATGAGAGTCAGAACTCAAAGCCTCTCAGGATGACTAATTCATCTCTAAGTGATTTTTGTTGAGCGAACACAGAAATATCCCAACGCTGTGGGTGAGAGTGGTGATTGGCAGATCGCTTCATCGGGTAAGAATGTGTGTGTAACAGAATAAAAGCATTCAGCGCTCTATTCACACACCTCCTGACGCTCTCGTTAAACGTCTGGTTTTGTCTGTTCTTGACTTCAATCTCCCATTTTAACCGCGAACTAAATGTTTGACTCTCAGGTGGATGTTTTACGATATTTGGAAGTCGTCCCTTGTCCAATTTTTAATAAAAAAGAATGATGTGGAAACCAGTAACATGCGGTAGCTGCAGTTTACACAGCATACTTTCCTTTTTAGGTTGTTTTTGAGCTCAGTTTATTTGCACATTATAATTAAAACACACTTTTGACTGAAGTCATTCCCGCTACGTAAGTATTGTAAGACACAAGTTCAGATAAAGAAAACCCTGAAGGTCCAGATAATAGTTTAGTCATAAAAATAATTTCAAGCTGTTGTAAAATACAAAAGACTACTGCAGTTGGAATAAATACTATTTAAAAAGGCATAAAATATGTGTTCCAATTGTCACTGATGTTGGTTGTACTTGTGGATGTCCTGACCTTTGAAAGCACTTTGTGCTTGGAAGGAGCTCCATGAATAAATTATTAAATTGAATCAAATTTAGTCACAGTAGAGTTATTTCTTTGTCTTCTCTCTGATTGGTAGCTCTGGTTCAGTTTGGTGTAAAGACAAAAATAAAAAGGTCAACAGCCAATGTTAAAAAGCTGAAACTTAAGCGCCCGTGTCGCCCGGAGGCAGCGGCGCGTCGCGGTGCGTTCACTTCCCCTGACTTTAACTTCACAGCGTTCGAACGCAACACGAAGTAAAAGTAAAAGCTCACTTCCTTTTTGTTTCACAACACGACCTCAAAGAGGGATAGACGTGTCCTTAAGGAATCAAACACACGTCCTTAAGGAATCAAACACACGTCCTTAAGGAATCAAACACGCGTCCTTAAGGAATCAAACACACGTCCTTCAGGAATCAAACACGCGTCCTTAAGGAATCAAACACACGTCCTTAAGGAATCAAACACGCGTCCTTAAGGAATCAAACACACGTCCTTCAGGAATCAAACACGCGTCCTTAAGGAATCAAACACGCGTCCTTAAGGAATCAAACACACGTCCTTAAGGAATCAAACACACGTCCTTAAGGAATCAAACACACATCCTCAAGGAATCAAACACACGTCCTTAAGGAATCAAACACACTTCCAGGAATCAAACACACGTCCTTAAGGAATCAAACACACGTCCTTCAGGAATCAAACACGCGTCCTTAAGGAATCAAACACGCGTCCTTAAGGAATCAAACACACGTCCTTAAGGAATCAAACACACGTCCTTAAGGAATCAAACACACATCCTCAAGGAATCAAACACACGTCCTTAAGGAATCAAACACACGTCCTTAAGAAATCAAACACACTTCCAGGAATCAAACACGCGTCCTTAAGGAATCAAACACACGTCCTTAAGGAATCAAACACACGTCCTTAAGGAATCAAACACACGTCCTTAAGGAATCAAACACACGTCCTTAAGGAATCAAACACACGTCCTTAAGGAATCAAACACACGTCCTTAAGGAATCAAACACACGTCCTTAAGGAATCAAACACACGTCCTTAAGGAATCAAACACACGTCCTTAAGGAATCAAACACACGTCCTTAAGGAATCAAACACACGTCCTTAAGGAATCAAACACACGTCCTTAAGGAATCAAACACACGTCCTTAAGGAATCAAACACGCGTAATAAACAAATCAAACACACGTCCAACACCTGTAGCAACAAAAATCTGCATCACAGCAGAGGTGAAACTGAAGAGGTGTGGTCTTCTTCACAGGTAGGGTGAGGTGAGTAGGGGCGTGTCTTCTTCACAGGTAGGGTGAGGTGAGTAGGGGCGTGTCTTCTTCACAGGTAGGGTGAGGTGAGTAGGGGTGTGTCTTCTTCAGAGGTAGGGTGAGGTGAGTAGGGGCGTGTCTTCTTCACAGGTAGGGTGAGGTGAGTAGGGGTGTGTCTTCTTCACAGGTAGGGTGAGGTGAGTAGGGGCGTGTCTTCTTCACAGGTAGGGTGAGGTGAGTAGGGGCGTGTCTTCTTCACAGGTAGGGTGAGGTGAGTAGGGGCGTGTCTTCTTCACAGGTAGGGTGAGGTGAGTAGGGGTGTGTCTTCTTCACAGGTAGGGTGAGGTGAGTAGGGGCGTGTCTTCTTCACAGGTAGGGTGAGGTGAGTAGGGGCGTGTCTTCTTCACAGGTAGGGTGAGGTGAGTAGGGGCGTGTCTTCTTCACAGGTAGGGTGAGGTGAGTAGGGGCGTGTCTTCTTCACAGGTAGGGTGAGGTGAGTAGGGGCGTGTCTTCTTCACAGGTAGGGTGAGGTGAGTAGGGGCGTGTCTTCTTCACAGGTAGGGTGAGGTGAGTAGGGGCGTGTCTTCTTCACAGGTAGGGTGAGGTGAGTAGGGGCGTGTCTTCTTCACAGGTAGGGTGAGGTGAGTAGGGGCGTGTCTTCTTCACAGGTAGGGTGAGGTGAGTAGGGGCGTGTCTTCTTCACAGGTAGGGTGAGGTGAGTAGGGGTGTGTCTTCTTCACAGGTAGGGTGAGGTGAGTAGGGGCGTGTCTTCTTCACAGGTAGGGTGAGGTGAGTAGGGGCGTGTCTTCTTCACAGGTAAGGTGAGGTGAGTAGGGGTGTGTCTTCTTCAGAGGTAGGGTGAGGTGAGTAGGGGCGTGTCTTCTTCACAGGTAGGGTGAGGTGAGTAGGGGTGTGTCTTCTTCACAGGTAGGGTGAGGTGAGTAGGGGTGTGTCTTCTTCACAGGTAGGGTGAGGTGAGTAGGGGCGTGTCTTCTTCACAGGTAGGGTGAGGTGAGTAGGGGCGTGTCTTCTTCACAGGTAGGGTGAGGTGAGTAGGGGCGTGTCTTCTTCACAGGTAGGGTGAGGTGAGTAGGGGCGTGTCTTCTTCACAGGTAGGGTGAGGTGAGTAGGGGTGTGTCTTCTTCACAGGTAGGGTGAGGTGAGTAGGGGCGTGTCTTCTTCACAGGTAGGGTGAGGTGAGTAGGGGCGTGTCTTCTTCACAGGTAAGGTGAGGTGAGTAGGGGTGTGTCTTCTTCAGAGGTAGGGTGAGGTGAGTAGGGGCGTGTCTTCTTCACAGGTAGGGTGAGGTGAGTAGGGGTGTGTCTTCTTCACAGGTAGGGTGAGGTGAGTAGGGGCGTGTCTTCTTCACAGGTAGGGTGAGGTGAGTAGGGGTGTGTCTTCTTCACAGGTAGGGTGAGGTGAGTAGGGGCGTGTCTTCTTCACAGGTAGGGTGAGGTGAGTAGGGGCGTGTCTTCTTCACAGGTAGGGTGAGGTGAGTAGGGGCGTGTCTTCTTTACAGGTAGGGTGAGGTGAGTAGGGGCGTGTCTTCTTCACAGGTAGGGTGAGGTGAGTAGGGGCGTGTCTTCTTCACACGTAGGGTGAGGTGAGTAGGGGCGTGTCTTCTTCACAGGTAAGGTGAGGTGAGTAGGGGCGTGTCTTCTTCACAGGTAAGGTGAGGTGAGTAGGGGTGTGTCTTCTTCAGAGGTAGGGTGAGGTGAGTAGGGGCGTGTCTTCTTCACAGGTAGGGTGAGGTGAGTAGGGGCGTGTCTTCTTCACAGGTAGGGTGAGGTGAGTAGGGGCGTGTCTTCTTCACAGGTAGGGTGAGGTGAGTAGGGGCGTGTCTTCTTCACAGGTAGGGTGAGGTGAGTAGGGGCGTGTCTTCTTCACAGGTAGGGTGAGGTGAGTAGGGGCGTGTCTTCTTCACAGGTAGGGTGAGGTGAGTAGGGGCGTGTCTTCGTCACAGGTAGGGTGAGGTGAGTAGGGGCGTGTCTTCTTCACAGGTAGGGTGAGGTGAGTAGGGGCGTGTCTTCTTCACAGGTAGGGTGAGGTGAGTAGGGGCGTGTCTTCTTCACAGGTAGGGTGAGGTGAGTAGGGGCGTGTCTTCTTCACAGGTAGGGTGAGGTGAGTAGGGGCGTGTCTTCTTCACAGGTAGGGTGAGGTGAGTAGGGGCGTGTCTTCTTCACAGGTAGGGTGAGGTGAGTAGGGGCGTGTCTTCTTCACAGGTAGGGTGAGGTGAGTAGGGGCGTGTCTTCTTCACAGGTAGGGTGAGGTGAGTAGGGGCGTGTCTTCTTCACAGGTAGGGTGAGGTGAGTAGGGGCGTGTCTTCTTCACAGGTAGGGTGAGGTGAGTAGGGGCGTGTCTTCTTCACAGGTAGGGTGAGGTGAGTAGGGGCGTGTCTTCTTCACAGGTAGGGTGAGGTGAGTAGGGGCGTGTCTTCTTCACAGGTAGGGTGAGGTGAGTAGGGGCGTGTCTTCTTCACAGGTAGGGTGAGGTGAGTAGGGGCGTGTCTTCTTCACAGGTAGGGTGAGGTGAGTAGGGGCGTGTCTTCTTCACAGGTAGGGTGAGGTGAGTAGGGGCGTGTCTTCTTCACAGGTAGGGTGAGGTGAGTAGGGGCGTGTCTTCTTCACAGGTAGGGTGAGGTGAGTAGGGGCGTGTCTTCTTCACAGGTAGGGTGAGGTGAGTAGGGGCGTGTCTTCTTCAGAGGTAGGGTGAGGTGAGTAGGGGCGTGTCTTCTTCACAGGTAGGGTGAGGTGAGTAGGGGTGTGTCTTCTTCACAGGTAGGGTGAGGTGAGTAGGGGCGTGTCTTCTTCACAGGTAGGGTGAGGTGAGTAGGGGCGTGTCTTCTTCACAGGTAGGGTTACCACTGGAGGACATAACATAATGAACTGAACGTGAACACAACAGTTGTGTTACGATCATTAGAACACACAAATCTAGACTTCAGCGCCAAACCTCCTCGTCTCCAGGAACCACGCCAACACGCCTCAGCGAAACCAAGCCAGCTCCGCCCCCAAAAGCAGGTTCTGATCCAGATCCGATCTGGCAATTATTTTACAGTTCAGGCTTTAAAGGGTTAAAGGGTCAGTGCAATGGGGCAGCTGTTCTGCTCTGCACGCCAACGCCGTCCCATTTGAAATAAATCTACCTGCATACAGGAAGGACTTAGCCCCGCCTCCCACCTCCCACAGGTGGTTGTCTAGAGAAACTACAACAGCTGCTGGCTGAAGCATGAATATGATTGGACGTTAACTTTGTGTGTGAAACCAAATTAGAAAATAAACGTATAAATAGAGCGAGTTGTGAAACGTGAACAACATAGAGACGCTGTTGGGCAGCTGCTGATGTCTGACGGCGTTAATGAAGAGAGAGAAGGCAGCATGCATGTGTCTTTGTTTCCTCTCACTAGTGTGTGACACACACACACACACACACACACACATACACACACACACACACACACACACACACACACATACACACACACACACACACACACATACACACACACACACACACACACACACACTGAAAACAGACGCCAACCAACAATACTACTGAGCCAGACACTAATTAGCAGTGTTCATGCCTCCCTAAAATGTTTCTGGCCCACCTGCTGTGCCTCCCACTCTTGTACCCATGGAGCAGACAACACACACACACACACACACACACACACATACACACACACACACACACACTCCTCTCACACATTGCTCTCTGACTTCAAACCAAATTTCTTCTGTGTTCCGTGATAACTGTGAATTTTATGTTAATCAGAGATCCTGTATGATAATCAGTTAACACATGTCACCAGCATCACACATGTAGTAAAACCGCACACACACACACACACACACGCACACACACGCCGTCTACCCGGCGCGGCCTGCGGGGGGCGTGGATGAGCACAGCCGCCACGATGAGTTTTTTAACCTGCTGGAACAGTGAGAAACTTTTTAACACGCGTTAATATTTCACTAATTACAGCCTGGAATCATTAGTTTGTGTAAATTGACTTTTTGACAAACCAACAATGAGAGACGACAAAGAAACGGCTTCTAAAAAGAAAAACGCCGCGACCTGCGACGGGAAGCAAACATTTCTAAAGAGCGTGCGGCTGCCCACGTTTAATAATAATCATCAATCACCAGCCTGCTCTTTCACGCGTGTGTGTGTGTGTGTGTGTGTGTGTGTGTGTGTGTGTGTGTGTGTGTGTGTTCTAGCAGTGGGGGGTTGTTTGATGCTGTCATGTAAATAACAATGAGAGTCAGACTGTCAATCAGGGCCGTCTGCAGCGTGGAAACGACACAACAACACTTCATTTAAACCTCAGCTGAGTGACATTTTACTCCAGCGTGTGATTGGACACACATTGTTTTGCCAGTTTCTGTGTGTGTGTGTGTGTGTGTGTGTGTGTGTGTGTGTGTGTGTGTGTGTGTGTGTGTGTGTGTGTGTGTGTGTGTGTTATTTGTCATCATCTTTTTCCAAGAAGAGAAACTCCTACAGACGCCGGGCCGTGCTCTCCACTTCCTGTTTCTCTCCATAATATATCAGCTATTTACAAAAATTGGAACCCTAGAACGGCGGCCGGGGGTCGGATTCTCTCTCGTTCTTGTCGTTGTCCAGACGTGTCATTTCCTCCATCCTGCGTTCCATCTCCTGTCGTCTGGTTTCACTCTGCTGGGGTGCTGCAAGCACTAAAATATGTTCTCATTCCACCATTATTACAATCACCATCATTGTTTTATGTGCAGCACGAGGCGTCGCCTGATCGCCTTTATTTCCACCACATTTTATTTCCTCCCTCATCTTAACATAGTCATCCTGTTTCCCTGGGGGGGCAAGGAGACCGGTCGGGGGGGTGGATGTGGATTTAAATCTTGATTTGGTGATCAAAACAAGCATGAATGAAACCCCCCCCCCCCAGCCATGAGAGGATGTGAGCGTCAGGGTGGGAGGGATGAAGTATGAGGCACCTCACATATTGATTACTCCTTAGCAGCAGCTGCTAGCATGGTGCTAATATCAAACCAGATCATCGCATTCATCTTCAGGTTCTGGTGTGAAAACAGACATAAAGGAACTCCTTATGAAGCATGACATAAAGGAACAGGTGCTCCTTATGAAGCGTGACATAAAGGAACAGGTGCTCCTGATGAAGCATGACATAAAGGAACAGGTGCTCCTTATGAAGCGTGACATAAAGGAACAGGTGCTCCTTATGAAGCATGACATAAAGGAACAGGTGCTCCTTATGAAGCGTGACATAAAGGAACAGGTGCTCCTTATGAAGCATTACATATAGTAACAGGTGCTCCTTATGAAGCATGACATAAAGGAACAGGTGCTCCTTATGAAGCGTGACATAAAGGAACAGGTGCTCCTTATGAAGCGTGACATAAAGGAACAGGTGCTCCTTATGAAGCATGACATAAAGGAACAGGTGCTCCTTATGAAGCGTGACATAAAGGAACAGGTGCTCCTTATGAAGCGTGACATAAAGGAACAGGTGCTCCTTATGAAGCGTGACATAAAGGAACAGGTGCTCCTTATGAAGCGTGACATAAAGGAACAGGTGCTCCTTATGAAGCGTGACATAAAGGTTAGTCCACCTGTAGGGATTAGCGTCGCGTGAATAAGTGACTGTGGATTTTGTATTATTCACACGACATTGTGTTCTTGCTCACTATTTTATTTGTACGTAATACGTCTGTCAGCTCGCGGTCTCGCCTCCGGTCCTGCCCCCGCTGCCCCGGATCAGAAGCCTCCCTATTGATTCGTCTGACCTGCAATTCGCCTCACGACCTTCATCTGATCGCCAGCGTCTTCCTCCTCCGGCCCAAACCGCTCTCAGTGCTCAGGTACCAGGAGACGTGGATCTAAGTGGTAGAAATTACATCTACAAACCTTCCACCCCCCCACCCCCCCAACATGTGTGAATTATCTCCCAGAGTTCTTCATGTTTTAGAACGCGTCTGGAGACTCAGTTTGTTTGATCCACGCCCATAGATGGATGGATGGATGGATGGATGAATGAATGAATGAATGAATGGATGGATGGATGGATGGATGGATGGATGGATGGATGGATGGATGGATGGATGGATGGATGGATGGATAGATGAATGAATGGATGGATGGATGGATGGATGGATGGATGGATGGATGGATGGATGGATGGATGGATGGATGGATGGATGGATAGAAGAGAAGTTAAGTGTGGAACCGTCTCACCCTCTCCTCCGTCTCCTAATACACTGCTGACAGGAAGCGATGTGAGAAGATGTACGATGGGGGGAGATGGAGAGATGGAGGGGGGGATGAATAATGGAGGAGAATCCCGGCGCCCCTGCTGAATGATTACAGCCCACGGACGCTCACGCTGGCTTTTCTTATTCCCCCTCATCTCTGCGTCGTCTCCCTCCATCCATCGCTGTATGAAGCTGAGCATCCATCACGTACAGTAATCACATGACCTCCTGCATGCAAACTGCAGAACGGCCCTCCACACACACACACACACACACACACACACACACACACACACACACACACACACACACACACACACACACACGGCTAATTTTATCTGTCCAATCATTAATTCGTCCTTCTTTCTCCACCATCTGTTCACCGGTGAAGGTAAAAGATGGACAGATGAACGAGCGCTAAACCCAGGGAAGGAAACCCCTGAAGAACTTCTTTAACTTTAGTGACCACATTTGTGTCTGAAACATCCTTAGAATTATATTATATATTTAAGATTTAAATAATATAAAGAAGTATTTTAAGTTTTTGAATGAACTGGTTTCTTCTGGCCCCGCCCTTTCCAGATGAAGAAGAAAGAGTCCGAGCGATTCACAGGAGTCCAGGAAAGAAGTTTCTTCTGGAGACCAGACTCCGATGTAGAGATGAGTCAGAGCGGAACAGGATAACAGAGATAATTCAGCAGTGAATAAAAGTTTTTGAGTGGAACGTAAAGCCCTCTCCTTCTTGTTCCGCTGACCCTCCTCTGCTTCATTAGGCGGCAGCTGAAGACGTGCCGTACGCTCACCAAAACACGCACAGGAAACAGGAATTAAAAGAAAAGTCTGTTTATAAATCTGAGAGGTGGAGAGAGGCGGCTCGCAAAACGTATCCGAGCACGTTAATGATGATCTACATGAAACACGTGACGGTGGGAGTCTGCTCAGGCGTCCCGTCAGCGGCACACGGAACACATCAAACACGTGTGGAGCCGTGAAGACGTTAATTAACGCATTATTTAAAGCGAAACGGTCACCAGGTTCTCCACGTAGTTCTGTTTGTTTGATGGGATCGCCTCAGCGAGGCCTTCTGGGACAGATTACTGGAGAATCAGCTCCACGTTAGGACCTCAGGGCAAAATATAGCAAGAACTGGATCTGTTTCCACTGATCTAATTCTAGTGCAGGAAATAAAGTCAGAGGTAAAAATGACACGATGAGGTAAATACGTGAGGCGTGGTTTAGCAAACCACTGTATACTTGCGTCTTTGATGCACATTTTTCAACAGGGACGTCGGCTTTAAATGCACTTCATTCAACATAAATATTCACAATTCTGTCATTTCTCCACTTAAATTTGGAGCCTGGAAATCACCATTATGTTTATACCAAACAACATCGCTGGTCTCACCACAGTTTTGAACACCTTTCCTTTCATTTTAGCTGAAACTCTTCTATCACACATCACACCTGACACTTTCCTCCACCCGTTCCATCCTGCCTGGACACCAGGGGTATTCAATTAAAAGTCACTGAGGTCCGGTTATAAAAATTTCCTCTAAGTAAAAGGTCCGAACCCAAGTCCAGTTTGTGTCTTATTGCCGGGCTCTATGTCCACATTATCATTTATTATCAGTTTTCAATGCAGGATATGTTTAAGTGAGTGTACAGCTATCTCTTTGACCTCACCATAAATAAAAGTAGACCCAGGAAAATAAATTTCAAGCCTTTACGTTAGATTAAAGAACACACAAACCTCAGAATTAAAAATAAAGTGCAAAAAGAGCTGAATAATCCTTTTTCCGGTAAATTAAGACATCCTAGCCTAAAGAAGTGGAGGCATACACTTCAAGTAAAAAAATATTAACATGTTCAGAAAGCAGGAATAAAAACTGTCTCTTTCAGGGGAAAAATGCAAACAGAACTTTCTTCATGAGAGCAAGGGGCATGTGGCCTGACAGTCATTTACCTGTACACAAGTAACCTTGTGCCTGTGCACACCTTATGGTGGTCACCTTGTGGTGGTCACCTGGTGGTGGTCATCTGGGTGGTGGTCATCTGGGTGGTGGTCACCTGGGTGGTGGTCACCTGGGTGGTGGTCACCTGGTGGTGGTCTCTATCATCTGTGGTGAAAGACACCACTGGACTTAGTCTTTTATTGCTGCATGTTTGTCCTCTCCCCTTGTGTGTGTTTCATAGTGGTGTTACACTCAGGAAAGAGCTCTTGATCTTTGTGAAGGAACCTGACACACACACACACACACACACACACACACACACACACACACACACACACACACACACACACACACACACACACACAGATATGCATGGTTCTCTCTGATGGCTGCATCAAGATGTTAACATTTCTGATTTTCTGGTTGTGTTGAAGCTGACGATGGGAGTTTTTCCACACATCTCATCTTTCTGTTTTCCCCCAAACAAAATGTCAACAGCAGCTTTTAAGCACCTCTTAAAACTGTCCCATCACTAAAAGATGTTTTCTGTTGCCCCAAACTCCACCATTCCTTTAGTGAACATTCGTTTGCATTTTTCTGGGTCATTTGTCCTCAGCTCGGACTTCAGGGGATAATTCTGCGCTAAAGATCTGTGCTTTGTTTCATAGTGGCGCTGACAAACGATCTGATTGGCTGAACTGAGTGGAGCTATTACCGTATTAACTGGAGGAGCGGCTCCCGCCGTCTGTAGCCGCGAACTGCAAGTAAAAATAAGCCAAGAAAATCTACTCTGGTGAATTTATCATGGAGTGGTCACGGGTCCGGACAGAACCATCACACGGTCCGGATCCGGACCACTGAGCCCGCTCTGCGGATGAGTCTGTTCAAATGGTCCATATCTCTTTTCCTGGCCCCTCCACCCCAACACACAATGGGCTATGACAGCACACTGGACACTACGAACTGATAGAACATGAGAAGGAGCTCAGGACAGATGTTGAAGGAGGCCAGTCTCCTCAGGAAGTACATCCTGCTCTGCCCCTTCTGGTACACACAGTCCCAGTTGAGTGACCAGTCCAGTCTGCTGTCTAGCTGCAGTCCCAGGTACTTATAGTTTCCTACCACCTCCACCTCACTGCCCTCCATGATCACTGGTTGTGGAGAGGGAGGTGCCCGCCGGACATCCAGCACCATCTCCTTCGTCTTGGAGACGTTGAGCTGGAGCTGGTTCTGTTGGCACCACTCCACCAAGTCAGCCACCAATGCCCTGAACATGCATCACCCTCCCTGATATATGCCACAATCACAGTGTCATCGGAGTACTTCTGTATGTGGCATGTATCCGAGTTGTGCTTGAAGTCTGACGTGTAGAGGGTGAAGAGAATGGGGGAGAGAACGGTCCCCTGTGGCGCCCCCGTGCTGCTGGTCACCATAGAAGACAAACAGTCCCCCATACGGACGTACTGGGGTCTGTCTGTTAGGTAGTCCGTGATCCAGCTCACAAGGTAGGGGTCCACAGCCATAGAGGTCAGTTTGTCCTGTAGGAGCCGGGGCTGGATGGTGTTGAAGGCGCTCGAAAAGTCAAAGAAGAGCACCCTGATGGCACAGCCCCCGGTGTCCAGGTAGGAGAGCACACGGTGGAGGAGGTACAAGACAGTCTTCAACCCCAACCTTGACACCTGTCACCTCCCACTGTCAGCTCACCTCCGGGTGATATTTTTTGGGCGGGAGCAGGAATCGAACCGCCGATCTCAGAACATTGGACAACCCGCTCTACCGCCCGCTTTATCACTGAGCCACTGCCGGCCCCCTTTCTGTCTTATCCAGTTCCTGAGTGTACAAAAATTGACAGTTTACCTTGGCCTACGTTTGTCAAGGTCCACATCATGATTTCACTGTCATCCCCTTTGCTGCCCGAGTAGTGTGCTTTACCTTTCATCTTTTTTGTATCATCTTTCTATCTGCAACGGTTATCTGGATGACAGGTGTTAACATGTCATCCAGATAAAAAACAATATTATCAGAGTCTCCTGTATATAAATGTGGATGAGAGAGATGGGGGGTATCATTTCAAATTAGGTTAATCAGGTAAGACTCTCCAGAAGCGACCCAGAACACTTTGCCTCACATTAGAAATGTAGTCAGCAGCATCACATATGATCTGGACAGATGTTACTTTAACTATGATGCAGTCTTTAACATGTTGAAACAGTAGTCAATCTACATGTACCTGCACATTTCTGCTGTGAATGGACTTCCTGTTCACATCATCAGCTTCATTATGTGAGGATCCTAATTGGAAATGTGGGTACCATCTACAGTATGTAGCCAATTACATCGGGAAATCCTAAAAAGAAATTAAAGTTACTAATTCAAGTCTGAGGTTACAGCACAATGTCATCCAGTATCACATGATACACGTCTGTTGTTCTCCTCTCATACAGGCAAAAATCTTAAAAACTAGAACCAAGGCAGCCACAGACTGCAACATCCCGCGACACCTCTGAGTTCAAAATTTTACCCTGATCTACTTGCACAGGTCAGGGTAGATCAAAGCACTGGCTTTGATCTACGGTCTTACTCACCCACACTGGCCTTCTCCCTAGTTTTTCTGTCTTATCCAGTTCCTGAGTGTACAAAAATTGACAGTTTACCTTGGCCTACATTTGTCAAGGTCCAGATCATGATTTCACTGTCATCCCCTTTGCTGCCCGAGTTGTGTGCTTTACCTTTCATCTTTTTTGTATCATCTTTCTATCTGCAACGGTTAAAAAACAATAATATCAAAGTCTCCTGGGATGTAGAGTGTATATATATATATATGTGGACAAGAGAGACGATTGTGTCATTTCAAATTAGGTTAATCAGGTAAGACTCTCCAGAAGCGACCCAGAACACTTTGCCTCACATTAGAAATGTAGTCAGCAGCATCACATATGATCTGGACAGATGTTACTTTAACTATGATGCAGTCTTTAACATGTTGAAACAGTAGTCAATCTACATGTACCTGCACATTTCTGCTGTGAATGGACTTCCTGTTCACATCATCAGCTTCATTATGTGAGGATCCTAGATGGGACTGTGGGTACCATCTACACTGTAGACACTTTTTTCAGCCTGAGAGCTACTTATGACATGAGCGAGTCAAAATGATCTATGACCTACTAAAAATGCAAAACACATTATTTATAAATATACTGAGAACTATTTTTATATGTACAGTATATGCTGTGTACGTTGCATCACCGCATCAACCTTTAAAGCACAATACAACTCTACATTTTTTTGTCATTACCGTACTCTGATGACTTGCAGTGAATGGAATCAGCCAGGGATGTATAGTCCGGACAGTAGCTGCTGATAGCAGCATCAAGCAGACTTCTAGATGCTCATCAGTCATGGTGGAGCGGTACTTGGACTTAACGATCTTCATGTGGGAAAAGGCTGACTCACATAAATAAGTGGAGCCAAATAATGCAGTCAAGAAGGTAGCACATTTCCTGATGTTGGGGTACTTGTCCTCTGTGAGTTCCTGAATGGTCCATGAGCTCTGGCTTTCAGCTGAATGTCGGCTTGAAGTGTCAGAATCTCGTCCTCCACTCCAGAAGAGTTCAGGTGAAACAGTGAAACAACCTCAGCATCTTCCTGGAAAGGGGAGCACATGAATGTAGCACCTGGCCAGAGTAAAGCAAAGTCTTGAAAGCGTCTGTCCAACTCTGACAGACAATTGTCCATTTGCCCTATGTAGCGTGTGGTGTCATGCTGCACACATGACTGCTCTTGTGTCTCCAGCTCTGCCATGAGGTTCTGGAAGTTTACCAAATCATGGCGGTGGTGCTTTGAGGAGAGATGTTGCTTTTTTTTGTTTGAAAGCATGAACTGAGCTGATCACATTGAGCAGTTTTGTCTTTTCCTTGCAGCTCTAGATTAAAGTCATTCAACATTTTGGTCAGATCAGTTAAGCTCTCGAAATCTTTTGCAGGACTTTCCCTCGACTTGGCCGTCTTACGTCGGTGTGCAACAACAATCAGTGGTCGCTCTCAGCCTTCTCCAGGTGAGCACGGAACAGCCATCTGAGGAGATCTGGCCCCAATAGAACAGGAGATCTTTGTCGCCACATCCGTTATCTCTTTCATGTTGAGCATTTTTGCACACAATGCTTGTTGGTGTATAACACAGCGGTAAATGAGGAAGTCCGGAAAATCATCATCCTCCCTGCACTTGGCGATAAATCCATTGGAGCGGCCAGCCATGGCGGGTGATGGACACCAATTTGCAGACTGGGAGCTGGGCTTTATCGATAAAGTTTTTGAAAGACTGAAATGTGTCCTCGCGTGTGTTCCTTCATGGGCAGTACTGTTAGCAGCTCCTCTTTTGCCGTCATGTCAGTAAACACCGTCCGAATAAAAATGCACTATTGTGCTGTCACTCACGTCTGTAGACTCGTCCAGCTGCAGTGAGAAACACTCACAATCTGCGTTGTTCTTCCAGAGTTGTTGGGTCAAATCCTCAGCTTCACTGCGCCGTGTTACTGGACTCCTTGATAGCTGGAGAGCTCTGATCGCAGCTAGTATTTCTGGTTTGGTTTCAAAGTCTCGGAACAATGAGGCTGCGTCAACAAAGGCTTCTTTACCATCTCTCCATCTTGGACGGATTTCTTGTTTTTAACGATGCAGTGACTCACCTGGAACGATGCTTCAGTGGCTGCCCTTGCTTCTGACGTTGGCTGTGAGAGAAATGGCTGCTGTCCGGACAGCTGGGATGGTAGTTCCTTCACATTTCTTTCTCAGCTCGCTTTTCGGAGGGAACTCGGTGTCATCGTTTTTATGAACAGTCTGAAAATGGCGCTCCACATTTCCCTGCTTTGGTAACACAATTGTAGACTGACAGATGAGGCAAACACACTTATAGAATGGCATTGTGAAAAGAAGTCCTCCTCCCATTCCGTATGGTCGTGGTAGGTCTTTGGCTTTTTACTTGGTCCAGCTTTTCCACTCGTTTTTACCCCCTGTCCTACCCACTAGCTTGCTAGAGTTTGGCATCACTTAGCGCCATTGTATGCACATACGGTGATCCGTGACCCACGCATCACTGATGATAGGCTGGCACTGACTTTTTTCAATGCCATGCGATCTACCCACAATGCCTTTGTGATCGACCAGTCGATCGTGATCGACCTCATGGACACCCCTGATACAGTATGTAGCCGATAACATGATAGTTAACATGATAGTTACTAATCCAAGTCTGAGGTTACAGCACAATGTCAATAAGAGAATATAATTTCAAATTAATTTCTAGATCGTTCACCTGGAGTCCTGTGGAACTCCTTGATGATTCTGACGGGTTTATCTCCCAGGAAATTGACAAACTATCAAATGTGATTCACTTGGCTTTAGAGGCTGAATAATGTTGAAAACGATCATCAAACAGTTAAACGTTGATCTCAGGCTTTATCCCTTAAGAATTCTTTGTGACCACACACACACACACACACACACACACACACACACACACACACACACACACACACACACACACACACACACACACATATGCTGTTGTGAAGAGAACGTTTGGAGGAGGAGCTGAAGGAACAGGAAGTGGGAGGAGCTAGGGGCTGGACAATTTATAAAATGGTTAGAGACCAGGTGTGAGTCCTTTACATTTACCATGCAGATCATTATACCACACCTGACAAATGTTGTTGTGTCATCATGTGAGTTCCCTTTGTATCCATGTTTTAATGATTTGTTTAGCTGATACCTTTAGGTTGTTTG
This sequence comes from Antennarius maculatus, assembly GCA_013358685.1. Classification (NCBI taxonomy): domain Eukaryota; kingdom Metazoa; phylum Chordata; class Actinopteri; order Lophiiformes; family Antennariidae; genus Antennarius; species Antennarius maculatus. The sequence goes on from CM023612.1 coordinate 25,133,730, forward strand.
ACAGACATGTGCCTTGTGTTGTTGTTCGGTTGTATAGAAATTTGTTTTACACCTTTCATGTATGCTTATCCCTAGTTTCTGTTCTGTTTAGATAAAAACCAGCCTTCATTCTGTCAGATTCATCTGCTGCCCTCAAAAGTTATAAGAAATTACAACAGAGGAAATCTTGAGTGTTTCCAGGTGCCTGACCGCACAGCCATAGTGTTCGTCAAAGTCCCTACAATCAGCCCACCTGCAATACGTATGTACACAAGTATATTACACACACACACACACAGTTCAAATCTCTGTAACCATTGACGTGGTTACACGTCTTTAATGAATGATGCTAACTGTTGCCCTCTCCCACCCAACAGCCTCAGATCGCCCCAGACATCAGCCCCCAGAGGCCTCGGGTCTGTCATCAGCCTCTAGCACAGTCAGCTCCTGGTTGGACAGGATGATCGCCGTCCTGCTTGTGGTCTCTGTTCTCCTGTCCAGCGGTGAGACCCTGGATCGTGTCTATTCTTCACTTGCTTCCATTTAATGGTTGTCTAACTGTGTTTTTCTTTTCTTGACCCAAGGCTTCCTTCCAGGGACGGCTGCACAGAAAAGTAAGTATGATCTCCAGCCAGAGACACGTCCACACAGATGATGAGGGTCTTCCTCACAACCTTCTAGAGGTGTGGTGTCTAACTGTATAACTGTGTTCTTGACCCAAGGCTCCATTCCAGAGACGGATTCAGAGGAAGGTAAGTATGATCTCCAGCCAGAGACACGTCCACACAGATGATGAGGGTCTTCCTCACAACCTTCTAGAGGTGTGGTGTCTAACTGTATAACTGTGTTCTTGACCCAAGGCTCCATTCCAGAGACGGATTCAGAGGAAGGTAAGTATGATCTCCAGCCAGAGACACGTCCACACAGATGATGAGGGTCTTCCTCACAACCTTCTAGAGGTGTGGTGTCTAACTGTATAACTGTGTTCTTGACCCAAGGCTCCATTCCAGAGACGGATTCAGAGAAATGTAAGTATGATCTCCAGCCAGAGACACGTCCACACAGATGATGAGATGATGAACCTTCTAGATGAGGTGTGGTGTTTTAGAACAGCTTTCCACAGTGAAAACCTTTCTCAGGTTGGTTTTCTGGGGAAAAGTGTTGGGAAACTGCTGGTGAACAGAGTCCCACACCTTTTTAAATCACATGTTAAAACCTGATGAGTTCTATAAAAGCAAAACAGGGGCTAAAACACAGACTGATGTTTTTAATTAATTCAATACAGGTGAATGTCGGTTAACTGAACTTTATTAATGAATGCATTTTAATAATATTTGGTTATGAATCTATTTCAAGTTTAAAAAAACAATTTTTATTTTATATAGCACAGGGTAGCGTTGTTTACGACATCACCCTGTCCATTGAGCCCCATTCTGAAGTCCAGCGAGACGCCAACGTGACCCTGAGATGCCGTCCCGTAATCAATACGCACATCCAGGAAAGGCGGAATGTCAAATACACCCTATATAGGAACGGCAAACTGATCACGTCAAAGATCGGCGAGATTCCAGACGACGTGCTGTTCTCCCTGACCCACCTCCGAGTCTACAACAGCGCGTACTATCGCTGTGGTCACAAAAAAGAGGGTCGATACAGGAAGAGCAGGAAACAGCAGCTCATAGTGACAGGTCTGGTTGTTGTCATGCAGTTTTATCTCAGGTGGATTTGAACGTGTGCATTTCCATTTCCAGGTTTTGTGTTTTAGATGCTAAAAAAAAATGTCATGTTTGCAGGACTGGAACACGACCCGGTTCCATCTGTTCTCATCTCACCGCATTTCTGTTCCAGGCCTGTCAAAACCCGTCCTCAGTCTTGACAAAAGTGTGGTCATGGAGCAGGAGGAGCTAACAGCCACGTGCACGGCGCCTGGAGAGGAAGGCCATATTGTATTCACCTTCTATGACAACGGCACAGAGATCAAGAGTGGGGCGGTGGACTCCAACCAGGTGGAGGTAAAGTTTGACCTTGAAGGCAAAGGCTTTCACCAGATCCACTGCGACTACGAAGTCAACGTGGATAACTTATTCTTTGAGTCCAGCGAGTCCAGTAACTCCATCATGATTCCTGTCAAAGGTAGGAGGGTTTCAAACTCCCTTTGGAAACACCGGACCCGTCTCAGGGCTTTGTCTTCATGTGGTGTCTCTCCTCAGAACTGCCCTTCAGACTGGTTGTGGAGGTCACCCCGCAGCCTGTCTATGTGGGAGACAGGTTCTCCATCTTCTGCACCGTTAGCAACAGGTCTGAAGACCCCTATCTCAACTCTAAAGAGCCCATGCTCTACCTGTACAAAGGAGACAGGATACTCGCCACAGGAGCCTCCAAACTCAACTACAGCATGGTGGGGAAGACCAGCAGCACCCAGGAATTTCAGTGTGAATTCATTATTGGATATGTAGTTTTAGAAACCCTAAAGAAGTTTGTGGTGTCAAGTGAGTGGATCTTTAGAGACCTGTTTATGCGTTCTGGTTATTCATCTACCCAGGCTCTCATAGTACGAATGTTGTTGACCCTCTTGTTTTTGCTTATCTTTTATCCAAAGTGCGCCCCCCGGATGATTACACCATTTTTTGGATAGCGGGCGTAGTTGTGACCCTGGCCGCCATCACCCTCATTGTCGTGATATGGTGGTGTTGCAGAAAATGTAGGAGAGCTGGAACGTCCTCCAGTCCTTTGGCAGAATGGAGCCCTCCTTGAACAGACTTTCCTCCTGCTGCTCATCTCACCCTTCCTTTATCGTTGGCTGCTGACTTCAGTGCGAGTTGGCTCCACTACTTGTTTCTCTGAATGTGATGGTTGAACTTCACGAAGAACCACACTGGCTGTTTTGTGTATATATTCAGTGTCAAGAACATGTTCATATCCTTCTACTTCCAGCTCTGAATGGGAGCAGACGTCTCTCTTCTGTCTCCTGTTGCTGCTATCTAGCTATCTCATACCCATACCCATAATGACTCACTGACTCTGCTAAATGACGAGATGAAAAGGGAAATCAAGAGTATGAAAACCAAAACAGAAGGAAACTCTAGACCACATGGTCTCTTCTATTGAAGACTTAAAAAGCAACTTTGATAAGTTAAGGAGTGACTTTGATCTTAGTGTGACTTGTTCTTAGTGGGAGGGTCGGGGTCAGGTGACACCATTTTAAAATGCATTAGCTGGCCGGAGGCCGCCTGCAAATTACTACAGATATTACAGATATTACAGATATTACTACAGATATTACTAAATGTGTGTGAAGTTTCTGTCAGCTTGGTTCAGTGGCCACAGGAGAAAATATGAATTAAAGAAAACTATTGATTAAAAAGCAAAAAAAAACAAAAAACCAACTGCTACATCTTTCTTTATTTCTTAAATAAAGAAAGATGTTTTAATCAGTACCAGGCTTTAACATTTTGATAGAACTAATATATAATTTTACTCTTTTTTTTCTTTTTACTGAAACAGTTATGATGTCATTAATGAAAACATTAAAACATTAAAATTAACAGTTTTTGTAGTTTTTATATTGTGCTATAGGCAAATCTCAATCCTTGCTGCTTCTACCGTATATTCTGTTTTTGCTTTTGGGATGCATAAATGTCATGTTGGGATGCACACATGTTTCTTGAAGTGCATCCTAGGGATGTACTACATTCTGGAGGTAACATGAACTCTGCTAATCTTGGCAGATATATTGAGTGTTTTACCCGCATAGAGCCTTAAATGACTTGTGTTCACACATGTGGACTCAATTTAGTTTTCTTTTCCCCTGATGGTCATGGAATCAGTTTCTACCTGGTAGCGTTAGCGATGGAACCGAAATGAACAGTTGTGTCCTTCTATTAAACGTTTTACGATGTCACTATTATGGACAAAATTGAATAGATTGTGAGATCACCCTGTTCCCCAGTAGGTCCCCTGAAGGTTTAAATTTTAATAAGCTGTTAAAGGTAATACCTTAGCAAAATAAGAAGTCACCAAATCAGCTCCAGCCGAGCCCGAGGACTGAATCCAGGCTTTTGCAGAGAGGAGGTATTTCTCCATATTTTACAAGCCAAGAATTCACCATTACAAACGCACAGCGAATTTATCTCACAGCTTTGACATTGTGCAAACACGTGAACACACTCCCACTCCAAACAGCCCCGCGCTAGCGCTAAAGTGTTTGATCCGACTCTTTGAGCTCGGCCAGATAAAGAGTTGGGTTTCGGCGGTTCGTTTCTGCGGCGACGTTTTTGATCCATCTTGTTCTTAGTGGGAGGGTCGGGGTCAGGTGACACCATTTTAAAATGCATTAGCTGGCCGGAGGCCGCCTGCAAATTTGACCCAGTGTGTGGTTTGAATAGTATGAATATCCACGACTAAAAGAGAACATTTAATGGGGCGGACGGCTCGCTCTCATTTTAATGTCGGGAAGATGGGAGGTAAGTTAAAAACTCCCGGGTTGGGGTCACGAGAGCTTCAACTACAAAATGTTCCTTCTTTTGGCTGCACTTTAATGTTCGCTAGGCATGAAGCCCGTATGGATCTATACGTTCATGCATTAGTCCATCAAAAGCAGGAGGAGACAGGGTAATCCAGCAGCTTTCAATCGGCAAAAAGAAGGATTCAATCTCGTCTGACCTCTGCAGACGGTGCTGTCAGAACGCTTTCATGTACATATTTACAGGATATTTATCCTTTCTGTTTTTCTTCTGGTGAGGTACTCGGGGATATTCTCGTCAGAGGCTTCCCGTCTCCACGACGACCACGTGATGGAAGCCAGAGAGACGAGGAGCCACAGATGTTTGACCTCCTGCTTTCTTTCCCCGACTCCCTCCATCCCCGGTGGGAACGGCGAGCTGTCACACTGTACTGGAGCGTGTCCTTAACTCTGTTTTGTCATCCTGTCATCCTGTCTTCTCTCCTCCGATTCACCCATCCATCCATCCGTCCGTCCATCCGTCCAATCATCCGTTCTTCCCTCGGCTCCCGAGTCCCTGCATCTCCTGTGGGATTCGTGGATGGCCTAGCATAGACCCCCTCTCTATGTGTGTGTGTGTGTGTGTGTGTTCACATGCCAGGTGTGGGTTTGCAGGTGTCGTCACGACGACGCAGCTTCACCTTCTTCCTCTCTCTTCCTTCTCTACCTCTCACAGATGTTAACACGAGTGGTCAGTTGTGATCCTGAGCTCACACACTTTGGCCTGTCTTCTCAGGGTCTTTGTGTGTGTGTGTGTGTGTGTGTGTGTGTGTGTGTGTGTGTGTGTGTGTGTGTGTGTGTGTGTGTGTGTGTGTGTGTGTGTGTGTGTGTGTGTGATGAATGGGACGGTGCCAGGCAGCGTTCCCTCGGTGGCCTTGGATCAATCTGCTTATCTGCTAGCTGCCAGCGCTGCCAGTGATTAACGACCTGCTCCACACAGAGCACATCCTTATTCATTACCGTCCACGTCACGCACACGCGTGTGTCCACGCGGTTACGCAAACACACACACACGATAGATCCTTTTCTATTAGGGTAGACTTCCACATCTGGACCAGAGAGGACAGACAGGGTCGAGTCCAGAACCGACCCACACCGACCCGGTTAGTATCAGTGGATCTAATCCTCTACGTCTGTTCCTCCTGACCTCCCAGAATCCTTTGGGAACTGCTCTTCCTGCAACACTTGACCTTTCTGACAGTCCAGCGTCTGTGTGTGTTTGTTTCTGATACCTGAGTTACCGACCGAGTCACCTGTGAAGCCGATCAGAACAGACAAGTGCACCCCAGAGGTGTGTGTGTGTGTGTGTGTGTGTGTGTGTGTGTGTGTGTGTGTGTGTGTGTGTGTGTGTGTGTGTGTGTGTGTGTGTGTGTGTGTGTGTTGGGGGGGGGTTCAGACGTGAAACACACACTTGAACATGTTTGCAGTGTTTCAGGTGTGTCACCATGGAATCCTTCCCTCGCATCATTTGCATAAAGTTCATAAACCTATTTATTCATTCACTTCCTGTGACCTCATCCTGGTGCAGGTCGAGGGGGCGGAGTCTGAACTCCTGACACAATGTACACATCATCAAGTGTGACAGGTGTGACATCAGCAACAGGTGTTGATGATGTCATCGGTAGAGAGGCAAGAAAAGGAAGGATGGATGATGGATGGATGGATGGATGGATGGATGATGGATGGATGGAGCCTAGCCTTTTTCTATTACTGTGTTAAAGATCTTTATTCCAGGCAGACTAAAGTAGATCTTTATTCCAGGCAGACTAAAGTAGATCTTTATTCCAGGCAGACTAAAGTAGATCTTTATTCCAGGCAGACTAAAGTAGATCTTTATTCCAGGCAGACTAAAGTAGATCTTTATTCCAGGCAGACTAAAGTAGATCTTTATTCCAGGCAGACTAAAGTAGATCTTTATTCCAGGCAGACTAAATAAATACGCTCTGAGCTGCGATAGAGACGTTGTCACCAGCATTACTAGAGGCATCATCTCCCTCCCTCCTCTTCCTCCTCTACCTCAGGCTTCTCCTTCCTTTCATTCTTCCTGGAGTCGTACCTGCAGCCTGAGCGAACACAGACAGAGCGATGGAGCCGTCCTTTTGATCTCGTCTTTGGCAATAAAGTTTCCACTTCAAATGGCCTCAGCGTTGGCAGGTAGACGTCTCTGCTGCCGGTTCCAAATGTCAATTTGCATCTGAGCCCAACAGTCCTTCCTGTCTGTGAATCTCCTCTAAACTAGAGAGCGTCGCTATCGCCGCCGCTCATCCGCCTTTCGTCTCGCCGTTGACAGAGATGTTTTCTGACTTTGTCTCATCAGGTTTGTTTCATGATTTATTAATCTACACACATGCAGCTGAAACGTTTCCAGGAACTGGAACGCACTGATGGTTTGCTTTAATTGAACACAACAAGTGAATGTGTGTGTTTTTAAATCAACATCGACCCTATAAGATCGAAAACAGCCATAGCTGCATTGCTTTATATGTTACGCTAGGTTACAGTGTTTTCTGCACTATAAGGCTCACTGGACTATAAGGCGCACCTTCAATGAATGACCTATTTCAAAAGTTTTTCTTGTACAGCGGTACCTCTGCTGACGAATGTCTCTACTTACGAAATTTTCTACTTACGAAATGCCTCAACAGGAAAATACCGCCTCTATTTACGAAAGAAATTTCGAGTTACGAAAGGTAAGAATACAGTATGGGCTGATCCTCGCAGCTCCCACAGGTTCCACTGTAGAGGTACGTACCACTGTATAAGGCACACTGGATTATAAGGTGCACTGTCAGTTCTTTGAGAAAATGGAAGGCTTAAAGGTGCGCCTTATAGTGTGGAAAATACTGCAAACATCACATGCTGGTATTGTTGGAAGTCAGTTTCCATCTTCAGTTGAGTTATTGTTTAGTTTCGCCCCGACTCCGTGATCAAATTCTGATTTAGTTTTGTCTGGTTTATTCCACTGTTGGAACTAAATGATGTGCGGGTTCATAAACGCCGTTTCTTCCTGAGCCACATCGCCATGATGCTCGTTTTCAAACGGCCGGCTGTAAATCTCACACTGGAGTGTGCAGCTGTTGTCACGCCATCAACTGACAGCGTTAAAAATGCACCTTCTGGAGAACACTTGAATAACCGGATGATTTATTTGGTTTCAATAAATCTGCCTCTCACTGCTGCATCTATTTTTTTATTTTTTTTTATTATTTGCTGTGATCTCCGGGAACATTTTCTGTGGAGAACAAGAACAGAGGTCAGCTTTTAATTCCTGGACTTTGTCCGGCTTCTTCCTCAGGATGAGGTTAGTATCCTGGAATCCGTGTTTGGTGCCAAAAGAGTGTAATAAATTTCCTGCCGTGGCCGCTACGACTGTCATGTTACAAAAGGACATGCTGGATTGTCTCCATTAGGCACCAACATGCATTTGCTTTCCTGCCTTTATTAAATTACCCTCTCTTTGCATTAACTTCTCTTTTCTTGGGCGTGTTGCCGGGTACTACATCATGCAGCTACAGCCACTCGGCTTGAGTGCCGCAGCAGGAGTATTTTTTTTTTTTTACGATGCTATCTCGGCTACACTGATATCTTGCTGGTTTACCGATTTACTGTGTGGATAACAACAATGTCTTACATAGTGGGACATGTGGTTCTCACCGCTGTTATTGTGTGGAATTGTGCAAATTAGATGGAGCCTGGTGCACGTTGTAAGCATTGCACCTGCCAAACATCAGCATGTCAGCTTGGTAATAATGAGCATGTGAGCATGCTGACATTAGCATTAGCAAGAGTGTCTGGAGACCTGCTGTGAATGAGGTTAAACATGTGTGGAAGAAAAATGACGACATTGTCAGTCACGTATGACAGCCCTATGTTATAATCTAGTCATAACCTAATTATAACATGGTAATAAGCTATTAATAACCAAGATCCATGCAAAGGGAGCTCTGCATCAAGGGAATATGAAGCTGTTAATAAAGTCTGAGTCCACAAGAGCTGCAAACACCACATGATGAGGAGTGGTCACTTTCCCTTCATGCTAACCAATACACCTCCTGTCCTGTAAATAACAAGCGTGTACTCCTGGGGTTGTTTTTGTGTAAGTGTGCACACTTACTCACACGCTCACCTTGGATTTCCCCTTGCAGGATGAAAATGTATATATTACAATGAACTGAGGAGGTGAACCTCTAAATTGTGGTTGTATTTGTTCCATTTTTCAGCGTGCAGACTTTAAAGAAGCAATCATGGTCTGCTTCTTTTTTTTTTTTGTCCCCTAAGACAAGCAGACAGAATTCACACAACATTACGGCCGATTCTTTCCTTCCTTGAGCGACACAGCTGCCAGCCTCACGGCTGAAGCCTTCTTCAGATATGTGAAGGACATGCAGACACATTCCTTGCTTCTAAATTGCGAGCTAGAATTCAATTTCCTGCTGCATTGTGTATCTATGATGGGTAACATGAGATATGGACACGGGCCTCCTCATGACCCCCTCAGAAATAAAGAACAATACAGGAGAGAAAATAGCATCGCGTTCCAGGAGGAGCATCTGGATGGAAGGAAAACTATCATCAGAAAAAACAAATTTATGAACCTGAAGCCGTTGTTATTTCATTTTAACGGAACGTTTCTTCCTTCTTTGAATTTGTGGGTTATAAACTTCCTTGATTTGAATTGTTAGAATTCAAGTTTTACAAAGAAAACCAGCAGCATCCATGCAGCAAACAGTCGGTACCCAGCGTCAGCATCCTTCTGAGAGCTTTACAGAACTTATGGCTCACCTCTGAACTTGATCTACGGGCGTTCAGCCCGACCTACTACGGACAGAACTCCGGCTGGACGCCTGCAGGGATTTGTCTTAATGGGAAGAGAACATTTCTCTCCACTGTGAATACTTTCAACCCAACACTCAGCTTGGCCTCGCGACCCCGAGCCTCTTTGTAGTTTGGACCATCTGTAATACAGCTAACCTTTACATCATAACGCAGCTGCACACACACACACACACACACACACACACACACACACACACACACACACACACACACACACAGCTGTTATTAACCTCAGCGGTTCTTCCTTCTTTCGGGGCCTAATTGCTAGCGATGCTGCGTTACCGCTCAATCAAATAAAGATTATACGTGCTGCGCAAAAAAACATCCTCTGCGTTCACTCGGACATAAAGTTATATGAGCCTAATCATATCAAACATGGTAGTAATGTTCCCCCAATCCAGACGCCCTGATTAACTACTGCTGAGGTTGGGGTGGGGGGTGTGGGGGGCAGTCAGAGCGAGGATGGAGCAAAGAAAACCGGAGAACAGAGGAGGATTGTAAATAAAAAAAGAGAAAAGAAAAGCCTCCGACAGCAGAGGATTTCAGCCGAGAGCGCAGACGTTCATCCCCAGCTGAAAGCTTTAATCACGCTTTACACGCCGCGCTCGCGTCACGTCACGTCACGTAACGTCACGTGTCTCCCTCAAAACATTCTTTGTTGTAAAGAATTGATGGCGGGACGATAAAGTGAGGGATCTCATGTGTCCGTGTGAAACATCAACCTACTTGGCAGAATACCGCCCCAGACCCAAGGACACGCAGGGTCAGACCTGCCCCAATTTCAACGTGAACATTCAATATCAACGGGTTTTTAATAACTGGGGCCGCGGGGGCGGGACTAAACTTAGTTGAGACGCCGAAATGAGGCGAGATGAGATGAGACGAGATGAGAGAGTACCACAGACGTATGGGAGTCACAGACGAGGCAAGGCAGTCAGAGATGCAACATCCCATGATGCCTCTGTTTTCCGGTGAAAGTTGCTTCTTGTTTTGTGATTATATCTCATCAGGTTTCAGAGATGCGTACTTAAAAAGGTAGAAAAGTGAAAAATTTGACCTTGACCTAGTTTTTCAAGGTCAAGGTTGGGATCAAATTTTTTATCCCCTTTGCTGCCTGAGTAATGTGGGTTTTTTTCATCTTTCTATCTGCTTTCTATCCGCGAGTTTCAGAACGTAGCGCACTTCCAGATGCTGTCAGCCAATAGAATGCATGTACGGTATCACATGACTACCTACTAGAAATCTGCGTTGAAGTCAAGCCGGGCATCGCGAACAAGAAAAAGCGAGGGATTACTGTACAATGAACTTACAAAGACGGCTTTTTGTTATACAGTAATCCCTCGTGCATTCGCACATCAACGCTCACGACTTCACCTCATCGCGGATTTTTAGTAGGCAGTCATGTGAGTCTGTACGCGCATTCTATTGGCTGACGCTAGTGCGCTACGTTCCGTGAGTCTCTGACTTCTGTGAGACACAAAAGTGCTTCAAACAGTCTATCAGAGTGTTTTAAAGGTAATACAGGTAGAAGGTGGTTTAATATCAGTGTGGGGGGGTTCAGAAACGTTTAAATTACCCTAAGTAATAAGATAAATAGTTTGTCGCTATATTGCGAAATTTCTTTTTTGTGGGTGGTTCCTGAACGCATTAACCGCAAGAAACGAGGGATTACAGCACCCTCAGACATTTCAACATACTTTTTCAGCACATAACCAGTACCAGCTTCCCATGATGCTCTGCTGCTTACGGTTACATTTGCAGTACATTCCTCCTATAATGGCGTTCTCATAAAGCGCTGCAATCGTGTTCCATTCCTCCCAGCTTGCATTGCTCCGTACGACATTCCGCTGTAAGACATTAATAAAGACAAACGCCGCCTCGCCTTCGCTGCAGATTTACATCAGGAGTCGGACGCCGCGGTTTTGTCCAGCGGAGAGACTCTAATTGGCAGGAAACAAAATAACACAAATAAAAAACGGTGGAGAGAAGGAGAGGAAACCCTGAGAAGGAAGCCAAATTAGCTTCAGGTGGGGTTCAGGTGTGGGGAGGGACGTGATTGAGTGCTGTTTTAATGGGAGAGTGGGTGGAATTGAAGGGGCAGAGAGCTGGCATGACACGGCTCACCCAACACACACCCGTTCAGCTCTTCCTAGCAATTACCCAAAATGCATTTACTTCCCGTCTGCAGCCAACTATCCCCCTCAAATTCTACCATGAAGCATCATTAAGTGAAGCAGAGCATTGGTGCAAAGCGTTGTTAGTGCAAAATGCACCCCCCCCCCCCATTAAAAGAATAAACACGAGACGTTCTTAAGCTCATCTCCGCTGATACAAACAGAATTCATATTCTCACCAACACACACCTCTGCTTTCCACATAAGTGGTGCTCGCTGTGACACGGAGACGTTACAGCCGTCTGGGGGGGGGGGCGTGTGACGCGTTCTTGTTAGTATTCCACTGTTTGGTTGCTGCTGGATGTGTTTCAGTGACAGAGAGCTGACAATATAATTACTGCCCCGGTGGGGGCTGACTCCTGGTGATTAGGTGGCAGCTACTGTGATATGTGATGCATATAGTGATGAGGAGCACACAAAGTGTGCAGTGGTGTGTGTGTGTGTGTGTGTGTGTGTGTGTGTGTGTGTGTGTGTGTGTGTGTGTGTGTGTGTGTGTGTGTTCATACGTGTGTGTGCATGTTTGATCACCAATAATTTCAACATAAGAGATCGGCGGCGATGATTTGTTGATGCAAAACTAAGTGACCCTCTGAGGTTTCACGTCAGGGTGGTGTGTGTGTGTGTGCATCTTTCACACACACACACACACACACACACACACACACACACACACACACACACACACACACATCTGCAGCATGCAGCTGTGTGTTTGCATGTGCATGCGTGCAAACACGTGACTAATTGCACGGCAACGGCATCAGGTGTCATTCAGGGCTTTATCTCAAGGTTACAGAGCGATGAACCGGAGGAGAGAAGGAGGCAGGAACAGAAGAAACAAACACTTTTGCAGCATTCACCACTCTTCTCTTTCTCTTTCTTTTTTCTTTTCTTTGTCTTTTTCTTTTTTGATGGAAGTGAACGATTTGAAATCGGATGGTGTGCAGACAGTCAAATGTCACAGGTGAACAGATAGACAGCAGCAGAGAGAGAGAACATCCGAGGAGGAAAGGAGGGAAAATTCTTGAAGCTAACTTGTTTTTTTTTTAATTCTCTGGTCCATCTGCATGAGACAGAGATCAGAGATGGAGAAATGTCACTTAGCAAGCATTTGGCTAGCGCTTTCATCTCCCCTCAGATCAGAGAGAAGGGGAGGGACTTGAAAAAGACTTTTAAAGGGCTGCGAGCCTCCCTTTGCCTTTGAAATCCTCACATCACTCTTTCTTTTTTTTTTATCGGGCCTGAACATGTAAAACACGTCTTGACTCTTGCATCTGAGAAAATAAAAGTGAAAGTGTGAGATTTTTTTCTGGATGTGATCTTTGAATGCTCTGCTGCTGAAGGCGTCGCTGGTGCTGGTGAAGCTGTGACCTCGTCCTCCATCAGGAGGTGGAGGAACGCCGGAGGAACGCAGACTCTCATCCCGGCTCTCCGGCGTCGGCAGGAGTGGAGAAAACAACTTGAATGGTTGGTACTTCTGCCAAGACTTTTTGTGTTCTAAAAGCTTTGCTGGAATTTAAATCAGGGTCTAATTTATGTGTGACTATCAATCAGCAACATTATAATTTTACACTTTATTTGGGGCTGCAGTTCCAGTTAATCTCCAGGAGCCTTGAAATGATGTGGATACGGCCAAAAACGTACAGTAACTCCATCATCTTCCCCCAAATGTCACTTCCTGTGTGTGTGTGTGTGTGTGTGTGTGTGTGTGTGTGTGTGTGTGTGTGTGTGTGTGTGTGTGTGTGTGTGTGTGTGTGTGTGTGTGTGTGTAGGGTGGGGGCTCTATTGAAGTTCCACCTGAATCGTCAGAGAAGATAAAAATTAATGACTTTCCTGGCTGAGCCGTCTTCCTCAGCTTCAACGCATCGCCATGAGGAAGGACAGTCACACACACACACACACACACACACACACACACACACACACACACACACACACACACACACACACACATGCACTGGCAACCTCAATCACCTGCAGACAGGCATGTGTGTGTGAGAGAGAAAAAAACACAAACACACTCTGAGACATCTGTAATTCACACACACACACACGCACACACACACACACGCACACACACACACACACACACACACACACACATAATCACACCTCTCCCTGCAGTCTTTGTTTCAATTAACGCTTTTCTTTCGCAGAAAGGATTTAAAGCCAAAGCAGTCACATCTGGCATTAGACAGAAAGGAGGAGCCGTCAGACGGCTTTCAATTCTTCTCTGTGTCGTTTTACGCAGGAAGCTTCTCACAGATGGAGGTTTTCAATCGGCGTTATTGACGAGGTGATCGGAGGGCCTTCAAATGGAGATGGCTCCTAAGTGTAGATGCAGTCGTCGCGCTATTTGAGCATCCATCAGGGGAGGGGGGGGGGGGGTCATGGCTTCTTCAGAGACCCGGTCCTGCTTCTATTAAGGTCCCCAGGGGGGTCAAGGTCTGTAGGGGACATGAACCCTTTACAGCCCTAAATCCAAATGACCAGTTATTCAGAGGAATAAAATTTTTAAAAAGTCATTACATTTCGTGGGGGGGTGGGGGGGTAAAGGGGGAGAAAAGGGGTGAAAAAAACCAAAAACATGCTGAAAAATTAAAGAATTAATTAAACGTTCCGATTGGTTGTAATGTGCATTAGTAGTGCAGCTGTTGTGGATCCAAACTGTCGTATCATAGCTGGGGGCGGGGGGGGGAGACGCTGATGACTGTCGGCATCCACGTCTGGGGAGTTTGGAGCGATTTAACTGTGGAGATTCTGCCTTCGGACGACTCCCTCGCCTCGAATAGTGAAGCAACAGGGTGAGACCAGGACGAGGAGATGGGCTCACACGTTAGTTTACATGAAATCACCGTATTTCACACGTCTGATGGTAGCGATGAGCGTCTCTGTGTAAATTAAGTCACTGAAGAACGTGCGTCTCGCTGTCGAGGAGCCCCCCTCCCTCGGTGTCAGCCGTTACCGGGGCCGAGCTGGAGAGAGACGGATGGAGAGAAGGATGGAGGTTAAAGAAGATGGAAGGATGGAGGGACGGGAAGGGAAGATGGAGCGGCGTCAGAGCCGATGGGCGTCAGACGGGGGGATTGATGGACACCTGGGGGGGTTACAGCGCCTCCTCCAGCGTGGGGGTGTCTGTGTGTACATTACACTCCATCACACTCTCACCCTAACCTCATGATGGAGAGGGGAGGGCGCGACCCGCTGCCTCCCTACATCAATCACAGCCCCGTTCCCTCTGTAGGCCTGAGAGCTTAGCCGTGACCTCTGACCCCTCCCACATACGGGGAGCATGGAGCAATGATACCCCCCGTCCCCCCCGACTTACGGTTTCTCGCCACGAATAAAAACATAGGGTGCAGAAGAAACAGGTTGAACATCCTGGTGATCCTGAATCATGAAATATTCCTCAGTGTGTTTTCACATCAGGAACTTTTGTTCTGATTTTTTTCCCCGTTTCCATGGTTACCAGCTGATGCTCTTTTCTCCCATGAACACGACAAGCACCTTTTGATATTTTTTACATCCCGCTTCAAAGCGGTGATGTATTGTAATGGTCAGTGTTCATTAGTCCGTCCACCAAATATCTTCACAACCGTTGCAGATGGAAAGATGAAACCAAAAGCACATGACTCAGGCAGCAAAGGGGATGAAGATGAGATGTTGACCTTGACCTTGAGAAAACCAGGTCAGCGTCAAAATTCAACTTCTGTACACTCAGGAACTGGATAAGATGGAAAGACGAGGGAGAAGGCCAGTATGAGTAAGACCATAGATCGAAGCTAGTGCTTTGATGTACCTGTGCTCTAGCTTTGAGCTATGGTCAAAGCTAGCGCATAGCTTTGACCTACCCTGAAAGGTCAAAGCTATGCACTTGTCAGGTACTACTTTCAGGGTAGGTCAGGGTAACCTGACTTACCCTGAAAGTAGGTCTGGGTACGCTGACTTACCCTGAAAGTAGGTCTGGGTACCCTAATCTACCCTGAAAGTAGGTCTGGGTACGCTGACTTACCCTGAAAGTAGGTCTGGGTACCCTAACTTACCCTGAAAGTAGGTCTGGGTACCCTAACCTACCCTGAAAGTAGGTCTGGGTACGCTGACTTACCCTGAAAGTAGGTCTGGGTACCCGGACTTACCCTGAAAGTAGGTCTGGGTACCCTGAAAGTAGGTCAAAGTAGGTCTGGGTACGCTGACTTACCCTGAAAGTAGGTCTGGGTACGCTGACTTACCCTGAAAGTAGTTCTGGGTACCCTGACCTACCCTGAAAGTAGGTCTGGGTAAGTCGCGGGATGTTGCAGTCTCTGCTTTGGTTCTAGTTGAAACTTAAAATGTGCTCAGGTATGTATTTACAGCAGTCAGAATTGCAATGAAACGGTTCTTCTGTCTCATGTCGTCAGTTGATCACTAACTAATCGATGTTTGGTACTGGAGACGTCTGCAGACTCCAGTGACCTTCCCTCTCCAGCGCTGGAGACTCTACCGCTAGCAGGGACATGGGGCTGTCACTTACCCGTCTCCCACTTCATTCCCTTTATTCTCACCTGCTGTTTCTCAATCTCCACTTCTTCTGCCGTCCTAAATTACTGCCCTCACAGGTGCTTCATCTCAGCGACTCTCCGTCCGTCTGTCTGTAATCTGCCACCTGACAGATGAAACTTCTCCCGAGTCATATTACATTTTTTTTAACTCTTCACTTCCTCCACAGGATTTCTTCTCTGGTCCTTTATTCCACTTCTCACCTGTGCCTATTCCCTGTCGGTTCTATCGCTGCCTCACCTTCACATCCCACAGGGGGTGGGTGTTTCTTCTATTCCCTTATTCTCTTTGCTGCTTTTTTCTTTTGTACTCCTTTTCTTACTTTTAATGTCCTTGGTTTGATACCCCACCACCCAGACTGGAGGTGACGGAGACGAGCAGGAGAGGTGAGGAACAAAACAACAGGATGCATCCCGCTGATGGAAGCCTCTTTACCCAGACCGTGTGTGTGTAAGCATGTGTGTGTGCGTGTCTGCATATCTGAAGAATGTGTGTGTTTGTGTATCGCTGCATGTCTGCAAGTGCGCTAGGAATTATGGTTGCCCTTGAGATAGAAGTCAAGCTTTGAAGCTGCAAACTGCCTCCATAAGCTCCTCTAAAGTGGAAACCAAACTCCTCAGTAAACTATTTTCAGCCTAATGAACCAAGAACGGCCTGTGTGATGTTGGAGCTACGACCACGCGTGTCGTTTCAACACAGTCTCGTCTCAGATTTCAGCCTGACGTCGCACTACCTCGGCTTTTCCTCCAGACGGTATCTTTGAGCATCTGTGGGCGAAGTGAAAGCTTATCTGTTGGTCGATGGATGGTGTCATCCGGTGGGATTCTTCTGCCGATCACTCTCACGACCCGTCCTGGCGTCCTTAGAGAAGCACATTTTATTGTTTGTTTTGTATGACGGATTCTTTTGGACGTTTCTGTAGGTTAACGGGCGTCAGGGTGGTCAGCAGAGAGCAAAGGTTTTAGCTGAACGTCTGGTCGTTTTCAGAGCACATTATCAAATGATGCCCCATGTTTGAGACGATGAATTAAAAATAATTGTTGCTGATGATATGATAATTAGGTCCTGGGAGGTCGGCTTTCGTGTTTGGACTTTTGAGAGGAACTTTGTGAAGGAGTGTCAAACTTGGACAGTTTAAGTAAAATTCCCCAAGGGAAAATGGACCGTGGTGGCGGCGGCTGATGACTCCTGAAAAACTCAATTAATTACTGAAAAAGTAGAGAGACTGACATTTCTAAACTTTGATTCAGTCATGGCACACTTAAAATAGAAGGTAAGCTCTTAGACGACTCGTCTAAACCAAGTTAAAACCCATCCTGCAGAGGGAACCGTTCAGTTCTCCAGCTTTATGTACTCTATGTTGATGACACTCAAGTATCGGAGCAGAGTTGCAACGGTTCTCCTTGAAACTACTCGTTCTCCAGAGATATCCAAAACCTGTCCAACGCCACGATATGAATTTTATTTTTTAACGTCCGATCGCGCCTGAAGCCTGCCGGTCGCTCCGGCACCGACGGCGAACTGAACCCACGGGTCAAACTGGGCGAAAGACTCAGGGAAGCAGTGATTAGATCTCACGTCAAGAATCCCGGGATGAGGTCAGACGCATGCTTGAATGTTCAGCACACGAGGGAAACATGTCAAATTCATATCGCACAGCAGGCAGGGTCTGGGGAGAGGGCAGCCCGGATCCCTGGAGATGGAGAAACCAGACAAGTCCTTCCTGGGTTGGATTTGTGTTGCTTTATAATCTAGTTCATACGAAGGAGACTTTCACCAAAACCACAGGTCTATTCAAAGTGAAATGGCTCAAGTTTTTGTCTAAATCTTCTCCTTCGCTAACTTTAACATTTACATTTTGATCACCTTATTGACCCTGTAGGAAGGCTTTTCTTTCGTTGGCATAATCTCAATTCCCCACGTTCCTGCAGTGGATACAAGAACAGCCACACGTTGATAATATTCAGACCATATAAATACCTTCAGAAGGCGACACAGGAGCACAGACGCCTGCTTTCCCTTATCTTACACCAGGAAAGGCTAAACTTTAAGTGTTCTAAAAAATAGATTTGTTCCTTTTACTTTGGAGGTTGTGTAACTGCTGATAGACACTAATGTCTCGCCATGGTTCCCTCCATCTGTTACTCCTTCTCTCCTTATCTGTGTACATCTCTCTCTCCCACATGGCTGGGCTTTGACCTGAGGGTTCTCTTTTTGCAGCGTGCTAAGGTTTTGATTAGACGCCAGGATAACTCCAGCCCCCCCACCGTCACAGGAGCACCAGCCAGATGGATTGACACTGAGAGGGTCATCCTTGTGCATCTGTAGTGCAACATGTGTGTGTGTGTGTGTGTGTGTGTGTGTGTGTGTGTGTGTGTGTGTGTGTGTGTGTGTGTTGTGTTCAGAAAGACTTATTCACTCTTAAATGGAAACTTCCGATCATGAAGCTGTGTACAGTCATGGCCAGACTTCGTGTTCCCTTAAATAGACAAAGGCTTTGCTGAAACTGTAGAAAATACGAAACTCTTCCTGTAAATGTAGTTTACAGGAAGAGTTTCGTATTTTCTACAGTGGAAGTAACCGCTGAGCGCCACACCGACCATAGCTGGAAGACAACGTCCTTGAGACAGTCCATCATCTGGTAGCAGGAAGCTGGACCAACACGTACCAGGATGGAGGACAGAACATGGTACGAGCCCAGATGGATCGCCGCAGGACGTCAAGTCCCAGACTGACAAACAGCAGCTGGATGAATGAGTGGACATGGTGGACACACAAGAGACGTCCAGCTGACGGCATCATCAGGATGAAGGAACACAAGAAGACCGACGAGTAGCGCAGATCTTACGTCCTGTTCGATCATTTGTGACGTCTGTCCGCCACAAATATGAGGATCATAAAATCACTAGTAAACTGTTAAAAGCACAAAATATGTTACTGCACAATAAATTAGAATAAAACATATAATATCATGTTTTTAGCCTGTAGCAACCCCCGTGACCCATGATGAGGAAGAAGAGCTGAAGACGAGACGGAGATTTTTTTTTTCTGTATTACAGTAATCCTTCATGCATTCGAGCATTAACGCTCGCAACTTCACCTCATCGCGGATTTTTGGTCGGCAGTCATGTGACACCGTACGCACATTCTATTGGCTGACAGCATCTTGAAGTGTTCTACGTTCTGTGAGTGTCAGATTTCCATGAGACACAAAAGTGTTTTCAACAGTCTATCAGAGTGTTTTAAAGGTAACACAGATAGAAGGTGGTTTAGTATCAGTATGGGGGGGGGGTTCAGAAACATTTATATTACCATTAGATAATAAAATAAATAGTTTGTCTCTCTATTGCAGAATTCGTTATTCGCGTGTGGTTCCTGGAACGCATTAACCACGAGGAAGGAGGGGTCACTGTATATTAAAAAAATAGATTTAATAGTTTGCCAGCTTAAAATAGATTCATATTAACCAATTATTATTAAAAAACATTCATTAATAAAGTTCAGTACAGAACTGGAGACGAGTTCATTCGTTTTGTCGCGTCTCCTGGACCCGATTAGCGACGTAAACCGATTTGTGCCTCTCGATGTTCTGTTTCGTGTTCTGATCTGTTTTCTTAAAGGTCTCTGTGTTCCTGAGGATCATTTCCCATGAAGCCCGTCTCCTCCGCCACTCCGACATTAACCGAGCCAACAGTTTCATAAAAAGCACAACCCTTTCCATTGTGTTTCCCTTGATAGTCTCCATTGTCTTCCCATTTCATCAGATGAAAACAGGACAAAGGCGTAAAGAGGGGAGGGGGGACTCATTACAGCTGAGGGGATTGCTGTCTTTCTATCCGCTTCTCTCCATTCCTTAAATTTTAAATCCCCCCTGCGTGCCCCCTTCGCCACCCCTCGTTCTTGTTAGCGGGACAGGCTTTGTATTACGGTGACAAGTCGTAGCATGCAGGCACGACAAGAGTGTGTTTGTGTGTGACGAAGAGTGTGTAACACACACACGGAGTCACGTGTGTCACGTGTGCGTCTCCATCCCTGATAGCTCCACTCATTCCGAAAGCAATCAGACATTCTGTGGCGTCTCCTTCAATCTCTCCTCCATCGCTGATGTAAATTATCATTAGAGGACCAATGAAGAAACTTTTAATTGACTGAACTTTACAGGAACTCCATCATCTCCTTTGAAATGTTTTGTTTGCTTGTGCTTTTCTTTATATTTCATTATCAGTTTATCTCCTGACGTGGAGCGTTTGTGAGTCCGTTACACAACATGACGGCTAATCCCCGTCCTGCTTTCACCTCGCCGCCAAAATCTCATCATTAAAGCCAGAGCTCAAGGTGAAAGGCAGAGATGCACAGAAAGGTCAGCGCGCTGCATAAATGTAGATTCAACAAAATATTAATTAAGCATCGCTCATTAAAAATTCACGTGGGGTGGTGGCTGCTCGGGGGTCTCGGGGAGTGTGGTGGAGAATGGCATTAAACATTTACTGTTCCACGCCGTCTGAGCAGAAGTAATGTGTTGTCAGAGCAGAATCAGAGCACGGAGCTCCGACCACACGCAAACATACATGAACAAATAAATGAATCATTCACGCTCACTTAAAGTCAATGCAAACAATTTCCCTTTTCTCCAAGACAATTAGAGGAACTTTAAGTCGAGATGAGATGTTGACTAATGACTGCCATGTCCCCACGAAATGAAGGTCCACCTCAGGTCCTAACAGAACTGTAACGTCACGGATTAGAACACCTGAACAGAGAAGAAGAGCGGCTGCGTCTGATTTAATGTGTTTGGCAGGAACACAGTAAATAGCCTGAGGGTGTGTTGGGACGCGGTCGGACGTAGACTACATGATTAAACTCCGTGCCGTTAATGACTCCCAACGGGACGTTATTTTCTAATAATTTAGATTATTGTCGAACATCTGTCTGTTTTATTGATTTAGTAGCGCTTCCTGTTTATCTAAGCATGAGTCACAGCCCTTCGTCAAACACTTTGGATGTTATGCTTCTGCATTTTTTTTTAAACTCTACCACGTGTTGGTGGATGGATACGACATCAGTGAGACCGCATCTCGTTCTTTACCACGTGTTGGTGGATGGATACGACATCAGTGAGACCGCATCTCGTTCTTTACCACGTGTTGGTGGATGGATACGACATCAGTGAGACCGCATCTCGTTCTTTACCACGTGTTGGTGGATGGATACGACATCAGTGAGACCGCATCTCGTTCTTTACCACGTGTTGGTGGATGGATACGACATCAGTGAGACCGCATCTCGTTCTTTACCACGTGTTGGTGTATGGTTACGACATCAGTGAGACCGCATCTCGTTCTTTACCACGTGTTGGCGGATGGATACGACATCAGTGAGACCGCATCTTGTTCTTTACCACGTGTTGGTGGATGGTTACAACATCAGTGAGACCGCATCTCGTTCTTTACCACGTGTTGGCGGATGGATACGACATCAGTGAGACCGCATCTCGTTCTTTACCACGTGTTGGTGGATGGTTACGACATCAGTGAGACCGCATCTCGTTCTTTACCACGTGTTGGAGGATGGATACGACATCAGTGAGACCGCATCTCGTTCTTTACCACGTGTTGGTGTATGGTTACGACATCAGTGAGACCGCATCTCGTTCGTTACCACGTGTTGGTGGATGGTTACAACATCAGTGAGACCACATCTCGTTCTTTACCACGTGTTGGTGGATGGTTACGACATCAGTGAGACCGCATCTCGTTCTTTACCACGTGTTGGTGTATGGTTACGACATCAGTGAGACCGCATCTCGTTCTTTACCACGTGTTGGAGTATGGTTACGACATCAGTGAGACCGCATCTCGTTCTTTACCACGTGTTGGCGGATGGATACGACATCAGTGAGACCGCATCTCGTTCTTTACCACGTGTTGGCGGATGGATACGACCGTGAGACCGCATCTCGTTCTCGTTGGTGGAGTGAAGTTCTCGTGTGTGTTCTCATGACTTTTGCGTTTCTTTTCATTCTCTATCATTGTTTACGTAACTTAATTTTTTTAATGTAATTTAGGATGTTTGGGGATTTTTTTTCAAAACAGATTGAATTAATTTTAGTTCTTTTAAACGGGGAAATGCTTGACTTTTTAGCTCAGTGATGGTATGGATTAAAATCGTATCTTAGGCACTACTGTATGCAGAAGTAACCTAATTAATCATAATGCATTACCGTTATAATATGGCCACTGACGTAACTGCTCATGTGATGTCATCAAACGGTCCTGATGCTGCTCGTTTCACACAAACAGAACAGCAGCAAGGAGCTGAAAGAAATCACACACAACCAATCTGTGCTGACGCACCGTCAGGTCTGTGACCTCCTGTAATGTTAGCCTCGAATGCTATCGCACGCTTTTAGGGATTTAATAAGGAAGTACATCAGGATACACAAAGTGCTACACGATACTGGAAGCGAGCTGGTTCAAGGGAAGAGAAAAACACGACTTACATGAAATGTGAAACCTTCGCTTACAGCACAGCTGGAGGTAGATTCAAAGGATGCTTCTTCTTCTTCTTCTATTTTTTTCACTGCAGAGAGAAAAATCACTAAACACCGGGGCAATCTCTCACCTTACAAATGTCCATGAAAGAGGAAAATGATTGCCTTCCTCTGCTGGTGAATTCTGAAGGTCCTCTCCGCTGTAAAAGTCTCTGTTCCGGTCAGCATTAAGCTTCATTAGGGCCTGAAATATTTGCTGGAGCACTGACAAAGTTTTTTGGCCTTCTTCCTGATGAGGAGACAAAGAAAACCCCCAAAGGGAACATTAGCTTGAGAGGAAGGACGCGTCATTTTTCTTTCCTAGCTTAGCACCAAGACTAGAAACTGGTACTTTAAATGGGTCAATCAGCCAATCACTGAATGACGCTCTACAAATATGAGTTCCATTATTACCACACGATGAAATAAGAGTAAAATGAATATCAATAAAACTGGGTTTGTGGCTCGACTGGACTAAAATGTTGAGGAGAATCAGGTGTGAACGGACTCCAACATCAACAGCTTTTTATTGACTGAGTTTTTTAACAGATTTCTTTGAATAAAATTAGACTTCAATGCCCAGAATTTAAATCAAACACAACTTTTGTGGAAAGAAAAATGAGAACGTGGGGTAAACACAATAAAAACCAGTAAAGACTAGAATAAACAGATGACAAACTATATGCTAGCTGCAAAAATCCGCAACTTCACTTCATCACAGATTTTTAGTAGGTAGTCACGTGACACTGTACTTGCATTCTATTGGCTGACAGCGTCAGGAAGTGTGCTACGTTCTGTGAGTCTCAGACTCTTGTGAGACACAAAAGTGTTTTAAACAGTCTATCAGAGTGTTTTAAAGGTAACACAGATAGAAGGTGGTTTAATATCAGTGTGGGGGGGTTCAGAAACGTTTAAATGACCATAAATTATAAAATAGTTGGTCATTATATCACGTGAATTCGTCAATCGTGAGGAACGAGTGGTGATTATTTTAATTAACAGACTAATGATAGATTATTGGTGATCAACATTGGTCATATGTCAGTTTGTGTTTAATGCCTGCTGACATGTGTTGTCTGTACATACGGTGTTGGTCACGTGATCCCGTGTGCTCACTGATCTCCACTGGTGATCAGAGCTTTGACTCATCAGATCCCTGATGGCGGCGGTTAATTGTGCCGTTCAGAACAATAATTCGTGTGAAATCCCTCTGGCTCACGGCGTAACGGAGGCGCCGTCGTCCCGCGCATCAAGGGCGCTTTGATTGTTCTCAGCACCTGTACTTGTTGTTGTAACGCGGAGCAAATTCAATCAATTCTCACGTGTTTGCTGCGCAAATTGACGGCGCTTTAATATCCACATTTTTTCCATTTACCACACTGCTTCAAACATGCAAGTGTAAAGGAAACAGACACACATGACGCACAAGTAAACAGAACACACACACACACACACACACACACACACACACACACTCGCATGGGATTTCATTTAAGGTTGTGTTTTCTTTTTTTCTGTGCTGTGCTGTATGCCTGATTGTTACAGCAGCTCATTCACGGAAAATGGAAGCAACAGAACAGAAGGTAGCTATAGGAGGAAGGAAAAATCTCTCTTTCTCAGTGTGTGTGTGTGTGTGTGTGTGTGTGTGTGTGTGTGTGTGTGTGTGTGTGTGTGTGTGTGCGCTTCGATAATGGTATTTCTGGATATATCCCAAGTTATTACTGTAAATCAGAAGGGCTTTCAAGACCTTTAACACAGAGTAGCAGTCCCTAACAGCAGCCCCGAGCTCCCATATAGAAATTACATGAATATGGATTAGAAAGAAAAATTGGATGGAGGGGAATGAGAGATAAATGGAGGAATCAAGTGAAGAGGAGGAGGAGGAGAGAGATGGAGGAAGATGGAGAGTTGGGATGGAGATGGTGAGGGAAAGTGCAGGGCGAGGAGGACGGACAGATTGAAGGGCAGACGGAGGTTAAATAGAGTCGTGTTTGATGGGGGGGGGAACAGCAGGAGGGGGGGAAGAGGGGAAGGATGGAGGATGTGCAGGTTGGAGGGCAAAGTTCCCTCGGTTTGGAATGGGGGCGATGGAGAAACTGAAAGGAATATAAAAGGGAAAGCCATTTCACCACGAGTGGAACACTCGTGCCCTTTGGCTGAGCTCACGACGCTCTCCAGGCGTTAGCGGATGCTAACCGGGGACCGCTATGGAAATCAGCGGTCCGGCGTGGGCTTCAGATAGGACGGTGTCCATGAATCATGCATCAGCGTTCAGTCAGAGGATTGAACTAATGGGTCATTGTGAGGGAACGCCGTTCAACGGGCGTCAAACGCCATCGGTGGGCGGAGAACCGTTTAACACGGAGTCACAGAAACACGAGAAACAGTTCAAGGCAACGCTTCTGCAGGAAAAATACCTTTTTGTGCAGTTTTTAATGTGCTGTTTTTGCACTTCACTCTCATTTTTGTAAGATGATCCACATTCAGGAATGCAGATGAATGTTGTGCTTTTTGGTCTCATTCACAAGAGAAATGCATGCTGGGTAATTTTCCACCAGCGGTCTCATCTGTCCCAACAAGAATGAGGTTGTCAAGTAAATAAAGATATTCCCTAACCTGGACGCTAAGGTTAGCTCCTGCAGCTAGATGCTAATGTTATCACCATTCTATACTTTGACTTTCTTATTAGCATGCTAAATATTAGCATTCAACCAATGCTACTGTTAGCATGTTGCTATAAAGAACTGCTGGCCCCGCTACACGTTTTTGCTTGTTGGTGTGTTTATTTGGTGATTATGAACACAACTCTGTCATTGTGGGGTTGTGTGACACACGAACGGAATGTGTGAAGACAAATATCACACACACACACACACACACACACACACACACACACACACACACACACACACAGATCTCGTCTTTAACCTGCATGTCAGAGACTTCAAACTTTGTTTTGAGCTCAGAGATAAAAGTGGGATTTAACACACACACACACACACACACACACACACACACACACACTCCCTCCAGATGTATTCCTACTATTGTTGTGTAAGGAACACTATTAAGGAAGTGCTGTGTTTGCATCTGTTGTGTGTGTGTGTGTGTGTGTGTGTGTGTGTGTGTGTGTGTGTGTGTGTGTGTGTGTGTGTGTGTGTGTGTGTGTGTGTGTGTGTGTGCTGCCCTGAGCGAGTCATCTATTTCAGCACCTCTGAATGTGGCTCTCTGGCCCCGTGGGGGGGGCCGGGCCCTGTGGAGTGGGGGCCGGGCCCCGTGGAGTGGGGGCCGGGCCCCTGCGGCTCGATACACCTCTGCGCCGTCAACATCCTCTAATTACACGTGTTTCACGCGTGTGTTTCCTTCAGGTTCCTTTTTAAATGGGTGTTATCTCAGTTCTGTTAATGTTGTTGTTGGACTGAAGAGGATGAAGAGAGGAAGACCTTGGCTGTGTGCAGCCGTCTGAATAGAATAGAGGAGAATAGAGTAGAGTAGAGTAGAGTAGAATAGAGTAGAGTAGAGTAGAATAGAATAGAGTAGAGTAGAATAGAGTAGAGTAGAATAGAGTAGAGTAGAATAGAATAGAGTAGAATAGAATAGAATAGAGTAGAGTAGAGTAGAGTAGAATAGAGTAGAGTAGAGTAGAGTAGAATAGAATAGAGTAGAGTAGAATAGAATAGAGTAGAACAGAATAGAGTAGAGTAGAACAGAATAGAATAGAGTAGAACAGAATAGAATAGAGTAGAGTAGAATAGAGTAGAGTAGAGTAGAGTAGAATAGAATAGAGTAGAACAGAATAGAATAGAGTAGAACAGAATAGAATAGAGTAGAACAGAATAGAATAGAGTAGAATAGAATAGAGTAGAGTAGAATAGAATAGAGTAGAGTAGAATAGAATAGAGTAGAACAGAATAGAATAGAGTAGAACAGAATAGAATAGAGAAGAGTAGAGTAGAATAGAGTAGAGTAGAATAGAATAGAGTAGAATAGAATAGAATAGAATAGAATAGAATAGAGTAGAGTAGAGTAGAATAGAACAGAACAGAATAGAGTAGAGTAGAGTAGAATAGAACAGAATAGAATAGAGTAGAGTAGAATAGAATAGAACAGAATAGAGTAGAGTAGAGTAGAATACAATAGAGTAGAATAGAATAGAGTAGAACAGAATAGAATAGAATAGAGTAGAGTATAGTAGAATAGAATAGAATAGAGTAGAATAGAATAGAATAGAATAGAATAGAATAGAGTAGAGTAGAATACAATAGAGTAGAACAGAATAGAATAGAATAGAGTAGAGTATAGTAGAATAGAATAGAATAGAGTAGAATAGAATAGAATAGAATAGAATAGAGTAGAGTAGAGTAGAATAGAACAGAACAGAATAGAGTAGAGTAGAGTAGAATACAATAGAGTAGAATAGAATAGAGTAGAACAGAATAGAATAGAATAGAGTAGAGTAGAGTAGAATAGAATAGAATAGAGTAGAATAGAATAGAATAGAATAGAATAGAATAGAATAGAGTAGAGTAGAGTAGAATAGAACAGAACAGAATAGAGTAGAGTAGAATACAATAGAGTAGAACAGAATAGAATAGAATAGAGTAGAGTATAGTAGAATAGAATAGAATAGAATAGAGTAGAATAGAATAGAATAGAATAGAATAGAATAGAATAGAGTAGAGTAGAGTAGAATAGAACAGAATAGAGTAGAGTAGAGTAGAATACAATAGAGTAGAATAGAATAGAGTAGAACAGAATAGAATAGAGTAGAGTATAGTAGAATAGAATAGAATAGAATAGAATAGAATAGAATAGAATTGAATAGAATAGCCTTTATTATTGTATCAAATAGGTATCAAATACGGTTTATTGAATAAAGCAAAATTTTTAATGCTGCTCTTTTGGTGCATTTATAAAAAAAAATATAAAAGAATAGATGTTACAGAATAACTCAACTAAATAAGTTAAAATGTGCTAAATATACAACATTTATCATAAATATTCAAGTTAAGTCTGCACTTGTCAGACAGAAATATTATACAAGTTTGGCATAAATAGAATTAGTGTTATACGGTAAATGTTGTTGAGTTAATGTATATCAGATAAATATTACAGTTATACTCACATGACAAATACTGCACATACGTGTAGATTGGGTGTGATTTTTAGTAACAATTGGAGGCTGGTTCTTGTGCGACTGCGAGGACACAGGAAACAAAGCCGTGTGCTGTTCTCCAGCATCACACCATTTTCCTGCCACAATGCAGACGTGACACGCACAAAACACGTCCTGTCACATGAAGCATGTTGTGTCACATGAAACGTGTCAGCCGCTGATAGACAAGCACATGCTTAGTTTGACTGCACAAACTGTGTTCCCCTGAATGCTGGAATATCTTTCTTCATCCGCCCCGGCCACGCTGGCCATGGATGCTGGTGGATTCTGGGAGTGTGAGGAGGCGGAGTTCTTCTTCTGCGGTGCTACAGTGCCATCTACAGGCCGTTCTCACCTGGGGAGGGAAGCAGCACGGAGCTGATGGCCACCGTCGAGCGGTGGCCAGACCGGGAGTGTTTTCTCCTCTTATTTCTCCTGTGTGTGTGTGTGTGTGTGTGTGTGTGTGTGTGTGTGTGTGTGTGTGTGTGTGTGTCTGACAGCTAAAATACCTGCTGCTCGCGTCTCACACACGTGTCCTATTCTTCTTTTTGCCTCCACGTTTTCCTCCGTCTTGACTTTCACTCCCCGACTCACTCCTAGTGCACACGTGTCTGTACACCCCTGGTGCTCTGACAGCGGTCCCAGCTGCTCCACTGGAGCTCCTGTCTCTGAGACTGTTAGCCTGACACACACACACACACACACACACACACACACACACACACACACACACACACACATTCACCAACCGTTCCACCGATCAATTTGAATTCTATCCGCCGCGGCGCTGTCAGCACTTTTTTCCACCATGACATTGCACACCAATCTCTTTGGAGATTGTGATTCCGATTTTATTCCGTTTAAGGAAAAACATTGTGATTGATTACCGCGGCGACAAGACGCGTGAATGAGAGCGGCGGCGGCGTCTGGACGGGATTGCTTACACATCACCAGCAGCTCCTTCTGTCCCTCTCTCTTTATCTCCTCATCTGTTTATTCATGCCCTCCTCATCTTCCTCTCCCCGTCCCCCCCCCCCCCCCCCGCAGTCCCTCCGCTGGGGTTAATGAACAACGAGGCGGGAGGCGGCGGCCTGGCCTGGCGGCGTCTGCCCTTACCCACAAGGCCACGCTGCGACGCAGTCCTGCCAGGAACATGATGGCAGCGGATTATCGGATTATCTGCTGGAATGACTTCCCGGTCGATGTCTGGGGTTTACACTCAGCCCGAAAACAAACCGGATCCTGATCCAGATTCTCAGCGTGTCGTTACATCGCCTCCTCAAACAGCATCAGGCTCCATCGCCATAACCTTCAGAACGAGGCTCTGGGTAACAGTCGACTCGCTTTGTGTTGCAGCTGCGGATCCATAAAGAATATCTGAACAGCTCGTCACCGGGGCCAAACACACAAAGTGTATCCGTACACAAATATACGTTATGACCTCGCATTTAAAGAGGAATATCGCTTCAGAACCCCAAATCCTGTCCTGCTGGCCCCAAAAATACGATTAATCCCAACAATGCTAATTATCGTCGCTCATATGACTAATTTACATGTCAACACTGATGATGACCCCCCCAATGAATTTAAGTCTTTTAGTGTTAGAGAAAAACACTGCAGTCGTCTCTCGTTAGTCGCGGTTAATGTGTTCCAGGAACCACCCGCAAAAACGACACTCTGTGACCACAAACTATTTATTTTATTATTTACAGGAATTTAAATGTTTCTGAAACACCCCCCCCCACACACTGATATTAAACCACCTTCTATCTGTATTACCTTTAAAACACTCTGATAAACTGTTTAAAGCACTTTTGTGTTCCTAATGAATTAAAGATGAAGATGGTGGTGGCGGCTGATGGCTCTGCTGAGATGATCGCTGAACTGATGACTCAGCTGAAAGAGCCAGACGATGACGCTGCACATTAATGCTGATTCAAGCCTCCAGGTCTGAGTGACAGGAAGTGTGAGCTTCATTTTCACGGCTAAACAAATGGCTCCTCGTGGATCGTCTGTGGTTATCAGAGGGGAGCTGATCCACTAGTTTCACATTAACACGTCTAACACACCTCTGTAGGACATAAAGTCTCAGCGATGCTCGGCGCAAAAATGAAATAGTGAAAGGTGATGAAGGTCTGACACACACACACACACACACACACACACACACACCACAGAATACACTCTGATTTATCCACTATTCATCTTTCAGGTGTTCCTTATTTTCTCCCATGATGCATGCGCCTCACTTGAGCTCCTCCAATGAGGGAGCATCATCTGTGCTGACGGCTCTCTCTCCACATGAAGAATCCTCTCAGCTCCTCGCCTCAGTTTGCTCCCCTGAACGGTAGCGCCGTTACCCACGATGCTAATGGGCACAGATTTGAAAGCTATAATTCTTTTGATAAGAGCATCAGATCAGTGACTTAATGAAGTGACTTTCATCTTCTAGTTAGGTGCGTGTGTGTGTGTGTGTGTGTGTGTGTGTGTGTGTGTGTGTGTGTGTGAGGGGGTCTTCAAACAAGCTTGGTGGAAAAAGACTCGGAGCAAACAGAGGTGATTTGTTGGCTGATTGAGCACCGGTTGGTGCTTAAACACAAGAAAGACAGAAAGAAAAGGAAAGAAAATTGAAAAAGAAAAGGAAATAGATGAGAAAACCGAGGCGCAGCAGAGTAAACTGGGAGACAGAAGGAGGCCGACGACGAGACAAAAGCCTTTTGAAACATCAAAATGTCCTAGATGTTTGTCATTTGACTTGCAGGAATTGTAGAAATGACAACCCCCCCAGAGTTGAAAGAGAAAGAACAAACGCAGGAGGACGGCTGAGACGAGCTGCAGGGGAGCACCCCGATACTTTTTTGGTGCAAAAAAAAAAAAAAAAAGTGGGAGAAAGTGTGCACGCGTGTGCGTGTCATTACTCCAGGATGACTTTGGAGGACGTCTCCGCCTATGTCACCCGGAACAACAGTTGTCATGGGAACGTGGCTGTCAAAGGAACAGGCACATTTCCATCACGCAGTCTTTGTTCTTGCTGTTCATGTAAAACACGACCAGCCCCTTCCACAAACACGCAGCGACACGCCGGCGTCTGTTCACACTTTCACGTCGTTGCTTCTTCCTCTCCATCCTCTCCTGTCGTTTTCATCTGTTCTTCTATATTTTCTTCTCAACACGCGGTTCCTTTGAGGGAAAGATAAAAGCTAAATTTCTTCATGAATATGTTGGGGGTTTGTTCAGAATTATGCGTGCAATTAAAAAGAATTATCACTCAGTCCATGTGTAAAACTTCATCCAGAACACTCCCATCAATAATCCAGGGTAATCAATAGAAACATGGTTCCATCATAGGGTGAGATAGTGACACCCAACCCACCCAAAGCAAAGTCCTACAACCCCCCCCCCCAGTTGTCCCAAAATAATCAAATCAATCAGAAGAAGAAAAAAAGAAGATTGATTTTGATTTTTAAAATCATTTTTATTCATAAAGTCGAAATAGAAGATAATCACGTCGGCACAAAATCCAAAAAGAGATTCACGCAAACAAGAACTGACATTTAAAAAAAACCAGGTCAAATGGATGTAGGAACATACGAACGATATTAAGGAGGAGGAGGAGAAAGGATGGAGGAGGACTGAGGTGTCAGTGGGATCAGACAGCTGCAGGCGCTCACACCCCTTCTTCCATCCCTTTACTTTTATCACATCACGACAGTCAATCACGAATCATCCTCAGACCAAAAATAAATCTCATCCCACACGCAGAAATAAAAGTTGATTTACAGGATGTTTCCTTGATTGATTCTCAAAGTTCCTCTGGATGTTTCTCACGCTCCTCTTTAGATAAATCAACGTATTCAGTTATATATAGCATTAACGCCACGCGTGTGTGATTTGTTGTGACAAATATCACACCTGATGTGTAAAGTTCTTGGTGTCCCCCCCTCCCTCTGCAGCAGCAGAATAACTCTGTTGGTGCGCGATAAGTCAGCAAATCCACAATCTGATAATCTGTGATTTATAGTGTTTGTTGTCGGAAAACACTGGAAAACAAGTGTGTGAGGCGTGTGGCGGTTCTGTAAATCACAGCACGTCTTCATTACGGCGGAGCACGTTATTCTTCACTGATTTATGTCTTTGTCGCCACCCCCCCCACCCCCCACCCCCCCGCCCGCCGTTAAAACCACGTGATTGGATCACAGGAATTATGTTCAGTTTGAGCTTCCATCACGTCGGCAACCAGAACCAGAGTCAGTGTGATCATCATCATCATTTATGTGTGTGTGTGTGTGTGTGTGTGTGTGTGTGTGTGTGTGTGTGCAGGTAGCCCTCCCCCGTTGGATGATGATCCTGCTTGAATATTGTTTGATGTGACCAATCCTGCAGTCATAACTGCTGCATCTGATCAATTTACACACATTCCTTTAGGATGGGAATCAGGATTGTGATACACATCGGCCGCCGCCGCCGCCGCTGTTATTTGTGCGTTATGAATAGAGGAGGGTTTTGTTATCGCTGGTCCTCACTGGAGAAATGCTACCAGCACACAGATTACACCACAGGAAAGGGGGCTGATGTCTGGGGGCTGTTATTGTGATTTTTGGTTAATCTATTTGTTTTCTTTATTTATATGGAGGTTTGTTTCATCGTCACACAAGCTGATCGGAATATCAATAGAGGGGCGGAGCCGATTCTCCTCAGGTAGTGATGAAGCAGCTCCTCTTCCTCCTTCATCCCTTCATCCTGCTCTCATCATCGTCCAATAGGGTGACTTTAATCATCTAAATAATCATCTAGCACAACGAGCACACACACACACACACACACACACACACACACACACGAAACACACACACACACACACGAAACACACCGAAAGCTGATCAAAAGAAATAATAGTGCTTGCTGATGGATGGATGGCTGGATGGATGATGGATGGATGATGGATGGATGGATGATGGATGGATGGATGATGGATGGATGATGGATGGATGGATGATGGATGATGGATGGATGATGGATGGATGATGGATGATGGATGGATGATGGATGGATGATGGATGGATGGATGATGGATGGATGATGGATGATGGATGGATGATGGATGGATGATGGATGGATGATGGATGATGGATGTATGATGGATGATGGATGGATGATGGATGGTGTCACGGTTGGGCGTGGCAGTGCTGGTGTGTGGCAGGGAGAGGCCAAGCTGGTGGGTGGAGCCACGGCTCCACACCTGAGGCTCATCCACACACCGTGGTGATCGTCTCACCTGAACCTGTTTGAACTAACGACTCTCAGGCTTTTTAAGGCTCCATTAGAGCTCAGAGCTGGTTCATTCTCATGTTTGGTTCCTGGTAATCTGTTCAGTTTGGGAGAATTTTTGAGTTGTTTCATAAATCATGGATGGAAGATTCACTTTTGGTGTCCTGCTTTTGGGTCCACATCTCACCACTCATGATGGATGGATGGATGGATGGATGATGGATGGATGGATGGATGGATGGATGGATGGATGATGGATGGATGGATGGATGATGTATGATGGATGTATGATGGATGGATGATGGATGGATGGATGGATGATGTATGATGGATGTATGATGGATGGATGGATGGATGATGTATGATGGATGGATGATGTATGATGGATGGATGGATGTATGATGGATGGATGTATGTATGATGGATGGATGGATGGATGGATGATGGATGGATGGATGGATGGATGGATGATGTATGATGGATGGATGATGGATGGATGATGGATGGATGATGGATGGATGGATGTATGATGGATGGATGGATGATGGATGGATGGATGTATGATGGATGGATGTATGTATGATGGATGTATGATGGATGGATGATGGATGGATGGATGGATGTATGATGGATGGATGTATGATGTATGATGGATGTATGATGGATGGATGATGGATGGATGGATGGATGTATGATGGATGGATGGATGATGTATGATGGATGTATGATGGATGATGGATGGATGATGGATGGATGATGGATGGATGATGGATGGATGGATGGATGTATGTATGATGGATGTATGATGGATGTATGATGGATGGATGGATGTATGATGGATGGATGTATGTATGATGGATGGATGATGGATGGATGATGGATGGATGGATGATGTATGATGGATGTATGATGGATGGATGATGGATGGATGGATGATGGATGGATGTATGTATGATGGATGTATGATGGATGGATGATGGATGGATGTATGTATGATGGATGGATGATGGATGGATGATGGATGGATGGATGTATGATGGATGGATGGATGTATGATGGATGGATGTATGTATGATGGATGGATGATGGATGGATGATGGATGGATGGATGTATGATGGATGGATGGATGGATGGATGGATGGATGGATGGATGGATGATGGATGGATGGATGGATGGATGATGGATGGATGGATGGATGGATGGATGGATGATGGATGGATGGATGGATGGATGGATGGATGATGGATGGATGGATGTATGATGGATGGATGGATGATGGATGGATGGATGGATGGATGGATGGATGGATGATGGATGGATGGATGTATGATGGATGGATGGATGATGGATGGATGGATGTATGATGGATGGATGTATGTATGATGGATGTATGATGGATGGATGGATGATGGATGGATGGATGGATGGATGTATGATGGATGTATGATGGATGGATGGATGGATGATGGATGGATGTATGATGGATGGATGTATGTATGATGGATGTATGATGGATGGATGATGGATGGATGGATGGATGATGTATGATGGATGTATGATGGATGGATGATGGATGGATGGATGGATGGATGATGTATGATGGATGTATGATGGATGGATGGATGGATGATGTATGATGGATGGATGATGTATGATGGATGGATGGATGTATGATGGATGGATGTATGTATGATGGATGGATGGATGGATGGATGATGGATGGATGGATGGATGGATGATGTATGATGGATGTATGATGGATGGATGATGGATGGATGGATGGATGATGTATGATGGATGTATGATGGATGGATGATGGATGGATGGATGGATGGATGATGTATGATGGATGTATGATGGATGGATGGATGGATGATGTATGATGGATGGATGATGTATGATGGATGGATGGATGTATGATGGATGGATGTATGTATGATGGATGGATGGATGGATGGATGATGGATGGATGGATGGATGGATGGATGATGTATGATGGATGGATGATGGATGGATGATGGATGGATGATGGATGGATGGATGTATGATGGATGGATGGATGATGGATGGATGTATGTATGATGGATGGATGTATGTATGATGGATGTATGATGGATGGATGATGGATGGATGGATGGATGTATGATGGATGGATGTATGATGTATGATGGATGTATGATGGATGGATGATGGATGGATGGATGTATGATGGATGGATGGATGATGTATGATGGATGTATGATGGATGATGGATGGATGATGGATGGATGATGGATGGATGATGGATGGATGGATGGATGTATGTATGATGGATGTATGATGGATGTATGATGGATGGATGGATGTATGATGGATGGATGTATGTATGATGGATGGATGATGGATGGATGATGGATGGATGATGTATGATGGATGTATGATGGATGGATGATGGATGGATGGATGATGGATGGATGTATGTATGACCGATGTATGATGGATGGATGATGGATGGATGTATGTATGATGGATGGATGATGGATGGATGATGGATGGATGGATGTATGATGGATGGATGGATGTATGATGGATGGATGTATGTATGATGGATGGATGATGGATGGATGATGGATGGATGGATGTATGATGGATGGATGGATGATGTATGATGGATGTATGATGGATGGATGATGGATGGATGGATGGATGTATGATGGATGTATGATGTATGTATGATGGATGTATGATGGATGTATGATGGATGTATGATGGATGGATGATGTATGATGTATGATGGATGGATGATGGATGTATGATGGATGATGGATGATGGATGTATGATGGATGTATGATGTATGATGGATGGATGATGGATGTATGATGGATGTATGATGGATGATGGATGTATGATGGATGTACGATGGATGTATGATGGATGGATGGATGATGGATGTATGATGGATGGATGATGGATGATGGATGTATGATGGATGTATGATGGATGTATGATGGATGTATGATGTATGATGTATGATGGATGGATGATGGATGTATGATGGATGTATGATGTATGATGGATGTATGATGGATGGATGATGGATGATGGATGTATGATGTATGATGGATGGATGATGTATGTATGATGGATGGATGGATGATGGATGGATGGATGTATGATGTATGATGGATGGATGATGGATGATGGATGGATGGATGGATGGATGTATGATGGATGTACGATGGATGTATGATGGATGTATGATGTATGATGGATGGATGATGGACTGCTGAAATAAGTGTGACCCAAACAGAAGTTCATTAACAATGTGAGGATAAAATCCTGAGAGAAACAGAATATTTTATAATATTTTAAAGCAGTAACTTCGTCGGTTGGAGAATGTGATTAATGATTTGAGCCGGAAGGAGTAAAAAATATTCCAAAGCGCTGTTGGAAAATGAATTCTCTGTGCTGCCATTGATCTTGTTCTAAAATTGGTAAACATATTTCTTCTTTGTTTTCCAGAAGTAATTGGATATTTGAGTTGGAGAATTATTTTCTTATAGGAGTAGTTGGATCTTTAAATATCACGCAGGCTAATAAGGAGCAGGACTGCTAATGCTGCTCCAACCGAGCTCCAGGGACGACGATGGGACGAGCGATCGATCCGCTGAGCTGCTAAAGTTACCGTCTGTTGTTTGTTGTTGTTTTTAAGGCGGACTAATCTGATTTAATGTAATCTAATCCCATCTAATCAAACCTCTGCTTTTTCATTCCTCCATTGATTTTCAGCTTTAACTACTAATGTCATAAATCATCATGTTTCCCTTTTAGTCCAATTTTATTATGCTCCTGACCATGGGGCAGTTGAATGGGGGGGGGGGGTTGCTCTCCAAACCCATGGGGTGCCTTATCTTTCCTATACCATTAATTATATAAATAATATAGTCCTGAAAATTAGCTGCAGCTATTAGCCTGTGATCAGGTGACTGTAGAGAAGCCAGACAATAAAAACGACCTTCAAAACTTCATGAATATTATTTAATGTTGGAGACTCAAGGGTTTAAATCTCAGAGGGAGGTTAATGAAAGCTGGTTTAGATTAAACTGGGTTTTATCAAACCTACGCTCACAGCATAAATTGAACTCAACCTCTGGTTTGCGTTGACGTTAAATGTAACGTGGATGTGACTTCTTCCTGGAGACTCAGAGGATCCGTCACGAGTTCCGTGTTCCTCCCAGGACCTGATCACACACACACACACACACACACACACACTCATCCTGGACTATCTGACAACTCCACCACACCTCTGTGTTGTCGGGCAGCGGCCCTCCGTCAGCCTCCATCGACCAGACGTTGGCGTTGGCAGCATCAAATGGAATCTGTATTTCTTTCAGCGTGCTGACACTTCATTGGCCGATGTGACACGAGGCTAAACGACTCTTTGAATGTCAGGAATTCACTCAAGAATAGCCGTTTGCCTCTTCGGTCTGTCACAACAGTTTAGATGTCTAACTCTCTCTGGATGACCTCAGTTTTCCTGCTGCCACTGAAGTCATCTCAACACAAAGTCATTTTCATTAAACCGTCTGCTGGTCGCGCATGCTAATTCAGTTTCATTTGTCCTCCCGAAACTCCGTAATGTGATTCTCATCTGAGTCTGATCAGTTTACTCTCCCTGGAATTCACGAGAGAAACGTACGAAAGCGTTTGGCGCT
Organism: Antennarius maculatus; assembly: GCA_013358685.1. Lineage (NCBI taxonomy): Eukaryota > Metazoa > Chordata > Actinopteri > Lophiiformes > Antennariidae > Antennarius > Antennarius maculatus. The sequence goes on from CM023612.1 coordinate 25,171,408, forward strand.
GACACCAGAGGTCCCCGACCTCTGACCGGTCTAACAGCAGACCGTCCTTTAAGGCGTGGCAGATAAATACAATAAAATAAAACGATACGGCCAGCATCTAAACATAATAATAAAGGTGAATCCGGTTTGTATCAACTTTATTAGCAGCATCCTTGCACACACCAGCGTTTGTTCCTTTGGGGGTTTCAGTTTAGCGGTAATGTATTCTGTGACTACCCTTCAAGAAAGTAGTCATGTGACCGAGGCAAGCATCTCCACAAGCGTCAGAGTGACTCATAGAGAAATGTGGAGGAGAGAACCCACTGATTTGGGGGTTGGGGGACCACTGGTTTCCACTATGTTCAGGCTGTCCTCATCATATCGACATTTTATACGACAAAGCCAAAGAAAGAGAGCTAGATAATGTGAACGATTACATCACTGGCAGGAGTAAATAATAGAGGTGTAATAGAACGCCACTTGGCAGCGCATTCACAACGTAATGAGTCCGAGCGCTGAGTCAAAGCCTTTCTTTAAAGCTGAGCTATAGCAGGAAGAACGCTCAGCTCTCGTTCATCAGCGGTCTGTCTGAAGAACCCCTGGGAGTCCAGCTGCTCCCAGATTTATGTCTGTTTGATCTCCTGTAAGACAAATCAGAAAAGAGTAAGAATAAGAGTGTGTGAAAGAAAGAGAGAGAGCAGGGGGGTGGAGGTCGGGTCGTTTAAGGCGGAATTGAAAAGAAAAATACTTTATTATCCTGATTTTCATTTTTTTCATATACCTGGACTACAAAAGAAATCTCCTGTTGTACTGAGAATAATCTGTTTCAGCGCGATCACAATCAGCTCCCTGATAAGAAACTCAACCGATGATTACAAAAGCAATATGTTAGCAGAGCCCACGTTCTCCCTCCGCAGAGCCAAGTTGATCTCTGCGCTGCGTTTCCAATCTGCATCCAATAGCAGCGCGTCAGACCATAATAATGGACCCAGAATAAACCGCTTCCACACGGTCTCCAACGGCGCCATATGGCGGTTCAGGCCTCTCTTGCTGCCAGATCCTCAAATGTGTTACCTACCCAAGAGTTTTCACTCTTCAACGCCGCTTTTATTGATAAGAAATGCTAACGCCGCCATGCTAACATGCTGATTTTAGCTGAGGTTAGCGTGCTGACATTAACCCGACCTTCGACGGTCAAACACAATCCATCCCGCTGACCGACCGCACGCCAGCGTGTTCCGCGCCGCAAGCCTCGATGGAACGGGTTCAAGGTGAAAGTGGCTGAAAGAAAAAGAAAAGGTTGAATTTAAAGAGGTTCCTTTCGCCGCCGTATGGATTTTATTTCCACTTTTGTTTTTCAGCGCCTGCTTTTTTTCCTTTGATCGTTTTGTCTGGAGCTTCAACGTGATTTTTAAAAAAGCATCTCAGATCAGAGACGGCTTTTGAACCGCCTGTCGGAAGAATTTGTCCTTCCCAGACGTTCAGAACATCTCAGTCGGAGAAACGATATCAGACGAACCCAAAAGGAGCTGAAAAACATTCCAGAAGATTTTAAAAATTACAATTTTTTTGATTTGTAATTAGAAGTGTAAAAAGATTCACCCCTCCCTCTCCTCATCATCATCTGCATCAGGCTGTAAACCCTGGAACTGAACGCAATACAGACCATAATAAAATTTCATTCCAAATTTTAAGGATCAGCCCAGAGGTCAGAGGTCAGGAATGAACGATGAGTCACTGAAAGTGGACGCCTCTGCGTCAGCTCGGCGTTTATTTGTGTTTATTTGTGTTTACTGCGGTTCAAAGGAAGAAAACACGCTCGTTACCCACGGCGACCGTTTTTTCCTCACCAATAAAAAAGTAGATGGAAGACTTCAGTGGGTTTAACAAGAGGCTTGAGAAAAATGGCAGAAATAAAGTTGGTAAAAACATGACTCGGGTTTTTTTATCAGCTGCTGGCTATTTAGAACGTATTAAGGGTCTGAACTAGTAAATAATTGCCAGAAACATTTAGTTTTGGGAAAATAATGACATAAATTTGTATACGTGAGCTTTAATTTGTATAATCTTTGCTAAATACAGAATTATTTTGCATGCAAAACGTAGATAAACATGTTTGATTGTATACAACATGTTTTTCAGGAAAGAAAATAATCAAACTCTTCATGTAGAAGTCTCAAAATCCAGAAATGCTGAGTGTATTATCTAAGATCCTCCTGCTGAAGGGTTTAGAGGAGGAAAACTTCTTCACAAATATTCCCTTCACTTTCTGGCAGTCACAGATGAAGATGCTTGATTATAAACGGTGCCATTTCCTCCACACTCCCCCCCTGCAGTTCCAGAAATGTTCCTCCCACACGTCTGAGTAGGAGGATGAGACTCGTGCGTACATGCGCTCGGGTCAGGAAGGATACGTTAAATTTTTCCCTGTTTTTTTTTGTTTTTGCGCACACGGACAGCAAGGACAAACAGGATTTAAGGACGGAGGCATGGATAACTCCGATGGGTTACAAAGAGAGGAAGAAACGGCTGAAAGCAAACGCTGGAGAGGCGGCAGATGGGCTCTGACAAATAGATTGAGAGCGAAAGCACTCAGTGGTGAAGGAGGACAACTTTTAGAAAGTCAACATTTCTGCCTTCTGTCAATTTATGCTTCAGCATCTAAAATCAAGCGTGAGCCTCTATTGTTAGCCTGAATGAAACTAGAGTCCATCAAGAGAGCACTCCACCAGTCTGGACCGATGAAGGTCTAATAATAAACTGTGTTACTGTGCGGCGCTGAGAACGCCGTTCTGCGTTGGGGTTGTGCTCATCATGGCGTTACGCCGCTGACGCAGTCGACAGCTTCGGCACCGCCTGGGCGCGTTTGGACCCAATCGTGTTGTGTGTGTGCTGATGATGTGTTTGTGGTGTTGAAACTTCCTCCGTGGACAGAAGGGGATGAACATGATAAATCTCACATTATCTTATTTTTTTTACCTTCAACCGACTTCATTCCTCGTCTCCCCCCCCATCATTAAAACTGTGACTCACACAGAAATGCAGACAAAATTTGTCGAGTTCAATTGCTTATGAACGAAATTCTGCTCCTCCTGCTCTCACTGCTCCACATCCAATTTGGCCAAAAAAGAAATCTCCTCGGCGCCGTAAGAAAACCTTTCCCTCTGTGGTCCTCACTTTGTTTGCGAGCGTACGCTCAGTTTGGTTTCGTTTGCGAGACAAACTGTTAGCCCCAACCGCAGGCAAGAGAATAAAAGCACCCCCCCTCCTCCCCCTATACTTCTGAAATAAACTGAACGTCTGCGGCATCAGCCAAAGGTTGGTTCACCGTGTCACCGCCGCGTGGAAGCGCTTCTGTCGGCCGCGCTAGCGGAGCTTGGGCAGGTCGGTTTGTTTTACAGGTAGAACAGAGACCAGCTGGTGGAAGCTGATCAATAAGAAAAGAGCAGAACACGGTTCCCATGATCCCCTGGTGCATCCCGTTCTCTCTAATGACCCCTGCCTTTATTCTCTCTGAGAAAAATGACTCAACAGTAAGTGAACAAATTGTCATGAAAGTTGTTTTCAGATCATCTCTGGAACGTTTTAAACCAGGGTTCCGTCTCCATCTCGCCTGTCGATTTTTCCCAGGACGTTTACGTCCCGCTTCAAAGCGGTGATGGATTGTAATTTTATTTTAGTGTTTGTGTGTTCATCCGTTTGTTCATCCACCAAATATCTTCACAACCGTTGCAGATAGAAAGATGAAACAAAAAGAACATTCCTCAGGCAGCAAAGGGGATGGAAATGACATGATGACCTTGACCTTGAGACAACAAGGTCAAGATCAAATTTCAACTTTTGTACATTTTTTTTTGCACGTATCTCAGGAACTGGATAAGACAGAAAGACAAAACAAAAATGAAAAATTAGATCACGACCTTGACCTTGAAAAACTAGGTCAAGGTCAAATTTTCACTTTTCTACCTTTTTAAGTACACGTCTCTGAAACCTGATGAGATATAATCACAAAACATAAAACAACATTTTCAGGAAGCCAGAGGCACAAAAATGTCATGATTTGCTTTTTGTCAACATAATTGACAATAATATATTGAATAATATATTTACAGCGTTTCACTAGAGCAGCCAGTGAAAGTGTGTCGTCACACCAGGTGCTCCATGTTACACAGCACATGATATAACAGTAACAATCCTGTTGATAATCCCATCGTGTGCGTGTGACAGCATTGTATGCAGATTAGCGTCACGTAACTCGGGTCTCGTCTCTCTTTCCTCTTCCGTATTCACCTTTTTTATTCCAATCTGTTTCTGGCTGGCGGTCCATCCTTCACTCCACCGGATTACCTGCCAACACCGGCTGCCAAACGTGTACAAGCTTTTAACACTCTGACTCAGCTGGCTGTGTTCCACCTCTTTTAAACACACACACACACACACACACACACACACCCAACACACACACCGGCGTGTGAACGCATCCTCAACAGCTGGTTGAGATTTGTGTAAAATCAACACTGAAGCTTCCTGCCACAAATTAGCCGTCAAATGAGGCGTCTCCACCTTGTTCCGCCGCACGAGGTGATTATATTATTAAAACGTTTTACTGGAAGAGAACAAATGACAGCGGAGGAGAAAATGACCTTCACAAACTTTTCTAAATGCCAACTGTAAATGCATAAAATAACCTGATTTGTTTCGTTGGAGTGGGAGTAGCGGGCGCAGACGCTTGCCAAGATAAAACTTTGCGTCGTGGCTAATGTGATGTTCGCAGCCCTCGCCCATGGGCCCGGCCGCGACGCTTTAATCCGTCCTCTGTGCCAAGAAGGATGAGAAAATGCATCCAGGTTTTCTGCTGGTGCTCCTCTGGTGCTGAGGAAGCAGTGTGGCCAATCAGACGACTGGACTGTTTCCATAAGCATTGCTAATCTGTTAGCATCTGTGCTCTGACATGAATCTGGATTCTGTCCGTGACCCTAAACTCAGCTTAACCCGAGTCGGTCGGTTCAATCCTGAATTCACGTCAAAGCGGTTTCAAACCTCACAGGAATCTACATTTAACCCTCAGGGGACCGATTGAAATGTCGACACACTTTACCTAAACGGGCCACAAAAGAGCCGTCTCATAAAAGTGTTTAAAAAAATGTAATACGGAATTATGTTTTTACTTTTAATGCATCAGATCTTTTCCATTACTTCAGACCTATCCATTTTATATGTTCCGATGGGATTTGCCATTAGAACCCTGTTTTTCTTCCAATGGGAAAAACACAAAATATGGATTACTTCCAAAAGTTAAAGCACAGTTTAATACGTCTGATAAAGATATTACAACTATTGGATAAATGGAAAAGGATGTTTTAGGGGGGGTGTGAACACAGACAGTGGGTCTGTGCCTGGGTTGTGGGGTCATTGTGGGGTCATTGTGGGGTCATTGTGGGGTCATTGTGGGGTCATTGTGGGGGCAGTGTCTTGCTGCAGACAATGAAGATCATGTTTCACTATAACGTGAGCATTATTGTATATAGTAATATATATCATACATGTATATATATATATATATATACATATATAATTCACAAAAGGGCAGTCTCATAATATACAGTATATATACATATATACAGTGTGTATATATACACACACACACACACACAAATGCACATGCGTGTTATAATGGGAGTCAACTGGACCATTTTAGGTATTGTGTCTATACACTTCCAATGACAGGCATTAAGGAATTTAGAAAATAACGATGAAAGAAAATTACTGACAGAATTTCATATATTTAACCTTTTAACTGACTGATTTATTGGGTGAGACACATAAAAATAACAAAAATGTGACTTTTGGGCCCAAACGGTTCCCAGGGGTTAAACACAGAACTAAAATCCTGGGAGGATGAAGACGTCTGCAGAGCTGCTGCGAATTAAAAACAAGAAATCTAAACCAAGGAAGTGTTCTTTGTGAATTTAATTAAATTACTTGGGAAGAAAGTTCAAATGAACAGACGGCGTCTCGCCAGGGAAGATGGGCGTGCTTTTATTTAGCGTGTTCTCCAACACGGACGTGATGAAACGGAGACAATGAGCTGAAACACGTTTCATCAGACGGACAGAAGCTTTGGCAGCGTCGGTCTACACACACACACACACACACACACACACACTCAAACCTTCTAATGAGTGGAGGTCAACCTCAGCCCCCACCCCTTTGTAAGCTGCTAAAGCATCTTTATTATTTCCCTTTCTTCTCCGGCGTGTCGTGTCTTTTCAGAACTTTTCTTTCCTTCATTCTTTCCTTCATCCTTTCCTTCATCCTTTCCTTCACACTTTCCTTCATCCTTTCCTTCATCCTTTCCTTCATCCTTTCCTTCACACTTTCCTTCATCCTTTCCTTCATCCTGTCCTTCATCCTTTCCTTCATCCTTTCCTTCACACTTTCCTTCATCCTTTCCTTCATCCTTTCCTTCATCCTTTCCTTCATCCTTTCCTTCACACTTTCCTTCATCCTGTCCTTCATCCTTTCCTTCATCCTTTCCTTCATCCTTTCCTTCATCCTTTCCTTCATCCTTTCCTTCATACTTTCCTTCATCCTTTCCTTCATCCTTTCCTTCATCCTTTCCTTCATCCTTTCCTTCACACTTTCCTTCATCCTTTCCTTCATCCTTTCCTTCACACTTTCCTTCATACTTTCCTTCATCCTTTCCTTCACACTTTCCTTCATCCTTTCCTTCATCCTTTCCTTCATCCTTTCCTTCATCCTTTCCTTCACACTTTCCCTCATCCTTTCCTTCATCCTTTCCTTCATCCTTTCCTTCACACTTTCCTTCACACTTCCCGTCCGTCAGCATGTTTTTGCAGGTGAATGTGGAACTACTTCTTATCAGCGAGGCCTGATCCTACTGGAGGGAGACAAAGCGCCGTCATAAGCAGAGAGGTCAGCATTTTCTATTTCTGCAGCTGCACACGCAGGAAAACAATGCACCAGCAAACACACACACACACACACACACACACACACACACACACACACACAGACTTAAGACGAGCATAACTGATCAATTGGCATCTTATTCAAACCGGGGTTGGTTCCACTCGTGCAGCCTCCTTCGTCTTATCGCCGCGGCGATGGCTGGCCGTGGAGCGAGGCTGTCTGACAGGCTGGAAAGAAAGAGATTTGGCGAGAAAGCGAGAGAGATTAGACACAGACATCAGAGATGAGAGAGGAAGGATTCACAGCTCTCATGTTTGGGGATAAGGATGTTATCACATTCAAATGGCTCATTCAGAAATGCAGCCGTAACACGTTTGACACAATCACTGCGTGGATGGGATTCTTCTTACTGATGGTTCTCACTGTTATTTTGACGCTTGAATAATAAAGTTTTGTGTGAAGAAAATATCCCGCCGGTGTTTTCTTGGTCAACTTCAGTTGAACTAAACTATTTGGACTCATTTGTTCATGGACCTGATGGAAAATGTTCATCTTATCATTTATATCGGGGGGGGGGTCTAACTCATTTTCAATGAGGGCCACATCATCAGCGTCACGGCTGACATAAATCTTTTAAATTTGTCAGGTTATTAAACCCACAGAACTCCATCAATCAAGGATCAAACTATCAATCAATAAAGAAAAATAACATCAGACACAAGTTAGGACGTTAACTTTGTTCACAATGGGCTGAACTACTGCATTGTGGGAAATGTAGTTTTTCTTAAAGCACACTTCTGACCTATTCAGTTTTAAACACTCCCACCTTTTATGCTCTCGCGGGCCACATTAAATGATGTGGAGGGCCACATTTGGCCCCCGGGCCTTCAGTTTGACACATGTAATTTATATGTACTCTGTGTATACGTAATCTGTGTATTTTTTTACGTACTACCTGCTTTGCTGTAGCTCCAGCAGCAGTGGTGTGAAGGCGTGGCTTGTGGCGCCACCTGCTGGCGTCCGTTGGATTGGACGAGCAGCGGTGAGGTGTCCCCCGCAGACATCATGTGACCGGACTGAGCAGTCGATGCTTCACTTCACAAACGAGCCACCGCCGCCCCCACCTCGATCGATGCGCCGGTGGACGGGATGCCCCGGGGCCCCCGGCCCCCCTCCAGGACCCACCTCAGGCCTGACTCCCCAAACATTGTGGTTGTTTAGTTAAATATTTCAATCATCTGGTTGTGGGTCCTGATGGTGAGTCAGCAGAGCAGAGGCGAGCCGGCGGCGCCTGAGGATTCAGGACGCGGGGGCTGCTCACCCCCCACCTGTGTTTCATTAAATGGAATCCAGCCTATCTGCTGCTGGTCTGCAGCCACAGAGAGAGAAACATCTCCAGCTTCAAATCAGAGGCGGCGCGGCGTCATCGGCGCCTCTTTGCCTCTCGCTCTGTGGAAACCAGCTGGCTGGATTCAGTGGGGGGGGGTTCAAATGAAGAAACAGTACACAGGCCCCCCAGGTCCCACAGGTGTTAAATCCACACAGCTAGTCACCTCGTGTTCACGAACGTCTTATCGGGGGGGGGGTCAAACTCATCTACATAGAGGGTCACATCATCAGCATAACGCTGTCCTCAAAGGGCCAGATGTAACTAATAAATGTAACTAAATGTAACTCAATGTAACTCAATGTAATGTAACTAAATGTAACTACTCCTTAATGTAACTAATAAATGTAACTCAATGTAACTCAGTGTAATGTAACTAAATGTAACTACTCCTTAATGTAACTAATAAATGTAACTAAATGTAACTCAATGTAATGTAACTAAATGTAACTACTCCTTAATGTAACTAATAAATGTAACTAAATGTAACTCAATGTAATGTAACTAAATGTAACTACTCCTTAATGTAACTAATAAATGTAACTAAATGTAACTCAATGTAATGTAACTAAATGTAACTACTCCTTAATGTAACTAATAAATGTAACTAAATGTAACTCAATGTAATGTAACTAAATGTAACTACTCCTTAATGTAACTAATAAATGTAACTAAATGTAACTCAATGTAATGTAACTAAATGTAACTACTCCTTAATGTAACTAATAAATGTAACTAAATGTAACTCAATGTAATGTAACTAAATGTAACTACTCCTTAATGTAACTAATAAATGTAACTAAATGTAACTCAATGTAATGTAACTAAATGTAACTACTCCTTAATGTAACTAATAAATGTAACTAAATGTAACTCAATGTAATGTAACTAAATGTAACTACTCCTTAATGTTAAATCAGTGAATTTCTGACTTATTCTAGTTCCAAACATTACAGTTAGACAGAAAAAACATGTTTGTTTGTTTCTCTGTTCTAACATAAATCCTTTTCATTTGTCAGGTTATTAAACCCACAGAACTCCATCAATCAAGGATCAAACTATCAATCAATAAAGAAAAATAACATCAGACACAAGTTAGGACATTAACTTTGTTCATAACGTTTAGTCAGAGTTAAAATGGGCTGAACTACTGCATTGTGGGAAATGTAGTTTTGATCAAAGCACACTTTTGACCTATTTATTTTTAGACGCTGACCTTTTATGCTCTCGCGGGCCACATTAAATGATGTGGAGGGCCACATTTGGCCCGCGGGGCCTTGAGTTTGACACATGTGTCTTACATTACATCTGTTGACGCTTCATTTTCACAAAGCGTTTTTCTTGCTGCTCGCGTTACGCACCAGATTGTCTGCTTTGTTGTCATGGTAACAGCAGGTATCACCCTGCTCGCCGTGGGTTGGGTTGTGTTACCAGACAACATGGTGCTTCTAACATCACTGAATGTCAGAGCTGGTTTTCACACGGCTTCTATCTGCGCTCGTTGCTGCAGGACTTCAGACTTTCTTACTGTTTCACTCTTTATTTATTTCACTTCACTAAAGTTTGAGACATTTTCTGCACAACCTGCAGCAGCAACGCTCAGTGGGAAGAAGCTTCTGTCGGTCCGTCCACCTCCAAACGTCCTGCAGGCTGCTGAAAGGCCTGCTATAAAGAGCCCCTTTTGTGTCTGAATGCATGTTGCCCCCCCCCATCAGAGGTGCGTTCATCGCTCGGGATGCTGGTATTTCTGCCACTTCTCCCAGACGGCTGCATGCCCACCGCCCCCCGTCGTTGGAGGCGAGGCTCTGTCTGCGAAACACTTAGAACTGGTGCATCTTGGGAAGTCAGACAGAGGTGAGGGATGTCCAAAAAAGTTCCCAGAGTTCACCGCAAGAAGTTCATCACCAGATCAAATGTGTAAACGGACAAACAGGAAGTTGTCTGCAAGGGCAAACACAGCGGATTTAAATAAAACTCTCTCTCTCACACACACACACACACACACACACACACACTTCGTCCACATTCCAACAACACACAACTTTTGAACATGTTTGCTTTTAAAAGAAATAGCAGGACTTCAACCTTGAGCCAAAATAAAAGCACCGGAGCCAAAAAGAGAGTCGTGGAGAGATGCTCGTCTCCCATTGGTTGGGCTCGTACTCACAACGCAGCAAAACAACTTATTTCATAAATAACATCTTGTTTGCTACCGATAAAGCAAATCATATTCGCTCTCCAACAAATGCGGCTCCCAGATCTAATAAAACTCTTATAACCTTTCATAAATCTTATATTTTCCTTGTATCCTTTCATTCTTTGCTTTCCCCCCACCCTCCCTTCTGGATCAGCGCCGCTGCTTTATTGTCTAGATCAGTTGGTGGCTGGCAGGATTTCTCCAAACACAATGCACTTTTGTTATGAAGGTAGAAAGATTAATGCTCCAGATTAGTAGATTATCATCTCTAACTCCCACCGCATGTTAAAAACAAAAAAAACAAAAAAAACTCCCCGCTTTTCCTGCTTTAAATTAGTTATTTTTTATTTTTATATTTAACAAGACATTTTATATTTAATGTGCTCACGTCAAAAATAAGACTTCAGAATTGGGCTAAATGAAGTTTAAACGTCCAAATACACTGGAGTTGTGTCGCTCTTCACAGTCGTGTGTGTGTGTGTGTGTGTGTGTGTGTGTGTGTGTGTGTGTGTGTGTGTGTGTGTGTGTGTGTGTGTGTGTGTGTGTGTGTGTGTTTATGCAGAGTCTTCCCCGAAGCGCGGCTCAATCTTTATCTTCATCTCCCTGCAGACGAGGAGCCAGAATTTAATCCGTAGGAATTTGGATTTTTCTTTCTTTTACTGCTTCACACCTCGGGCCGTTCTCCAAGGAAAGAGCTTTCAATTCATCCCTGAGTCACCAGATGAACCCAACAAGTGTCCTCGTTCTCCTTCAGAGTCCCGTCCTTCAGCGTTGAGCAGGACGACATTGACTTCTCTGAGTGGATGGAGGAGCTTTCAGATGCGTTTCTCCTCTCACAGATAGACCAGCTGTCTCCTCACCGCCTCTGCCTCCCCAGCACATCTCACCGGGGTGAGGACAATGTTTTCCCATCCCTTCTCCCTCCCCTCAGTCTAATTATTTAGCAGGCGAGGGAGGCAATCTGCTCTCCCTTGTTGCTGCTCAAGTGCCCATTAGAGGGAATGTGCTTCATCTTTCTAATGAACTGATCACGTTAAATGAGTTGAAAACTCTCAGGCGTGTGGAAACAGAGGCAGGTAGAGGATGAAGGGGGTTTAGGGGGCAAAACCAGGAAAACCAGCAAAAGACAGGAGGATTCCAGGGCTGGAGAGACCACCTCCCTCAGCTCACGTGTTCAATAGAGATTCTCTTCTTTCATCCTTAAACTGAAGGTGGAACATAAGGCACACCTTCGATGAATGGTCTGTTATAAAACGTTTTTCATCTACAGCGGTACCTCTACTTACGAAAGTCATTGGTTCTGGAAAAAATTGCATAAGTAGAAAATTTCATTCCAATCCGTTCCAAGCCAAGCCCCCCTCCCCCAACATTAAGACAATAATGTTTTATAAAGCATAAAAATGCATCAAAACATGTAACAAATACATGTTACAATTAGATTATTACACAATAAATGAGAGTTGTACATAATGTAAAAAACAAAGAATAGAGTAAAGAATAATGATGCTGGTCATTAACCTTTTAACTGCTGTCCTCATTGTTTTTTACCCTCTTCGAGGCTCCTGCCTCACCATGAACAACAGAGAGAATTCCACTTTCCTGCTGAGAAGTTTTGTAACTAGAAAATCTCATGTAGAGACATTCGTAAGTAGAGGTACCACTGTATAAGGCGCACTGGACTATAAGGCGCACTGTTGTTTGTTGAGAAAATTAAAGGCTTTTAGCTGCGCCTTATAGTGCAGAAAATACTGTATTAGTTCAAGCATCACTAAACTACAGCAGAATAAAGCAGGAACAGTCGTCTTTGTGGTTGAGGGTCAGTGAAATCTAGAAGAATTAATTCCAGGTGTCAGAAGCAGCGTTACTTTGAGGAAACCTTGAACGAACAAAAGATAAATTGTGAGTTTTTATCCTCAGCTGACACAACCGATGCATCCCACAGAAAGTTCAACTTGACTTCAATACAAGGCAAATTAGATCGGAAAGAATAAAAAAAAAAATACAGAAGTAAAATGAAAGAATAAAAGAAAACCTCCGCTGGAGCTAGCTTGGACCTGATGCGACTTTTCACCACGCAGCTGGACGGAATTACAAAATAAATATGGGTGAACGCTTCAGTCGTAACAATGATTCAACATTAACACGAGCAGTTTCAATAATAAAGACCAATCAAACCCTGAATCGCTCACATTTAGCGCCTGACGGATGGACGAACTCCACGGGGGTTGATCAATAGCCGGAGTCCAAATTGCAGCCGCTGCAGACGATATATGGTGATGTATAGTGACACCAAACGGGAGGACACGTGGGAGACGATGAGAGCAAAAGGAGGGGGAGGCAGAGAGGAAAAATGGCCCCGTCCCCAGGTTTGGGTTAGAAACACTTATAACTCAGGACCATAGATTATGACAGTCCAATCTTCTGGGCCGCTGCCTGAAAAATAACCACCAGCACCAGCTGCCACACACAGCCAGGAAAACATGAGGTGGGAGATGGGATGGAGTGTAATGGAGAGAAATAAAGGGCCAGATGAAAGACAGGGAGGGGGGAGGCGATGGAAATGGAAGAAGGATATGGATGTATGCAGAAAAGTTGAGTTGAAAAGAAAGCTGTGAGCAAGACTGATGAGAACCAGAAAGTAGCAGACGTTAAAAAAAAAATAATAATAATGAGGAATAAAAAGGAGAAGAGCAGGAAAAATTAAATCAAGTGTTGCTCAGATAGAAATACTGGAAGTCGTGGTGGTCGCAGCGTGAGACGGGTCATTTATGTATTTACATCTTCAACGCCGGGTCGACGCTTCATTAACATTTAAAAATGTGAATTTGGCAAAAGGAGAAGCAAAAACAGCCAATCATGTTCACAGAATGATGTCACAGGTCGGAAAGTGAAGATAGAAGCTAATCAACGTTAACTCTTTCAGGTGTGGCCCCGTCTGCAGGACAACAGAACACCAGCATGATGGTTTAGAACGGGGGGGTGGGGGGAGGCAGCATGTTCTCATCCCGTCTGGAAACACCTGTTCTGTAGGGAAACCAGCTGAGCATCAACAAAATAAAATCACACCTCCACCAGCAACAAATCAACAGGTGATATTTGTACGGCCATAAAAACGACTTGTGTGTTCCAAACAAGTCCTGTCAGGTCCGGCAGGACCCCCAGATACCAGCTGCACCAAATACACGCGTGTTCTCGTGACGTGACGTTTGTGTTTCTTTTCATTCTTTATCATTGTTTACATAATTTATATATAGACTTGTGCATAATTAGTTATACACAGGTAAAGTCTGTATTTGTGTTGGTTTAAAGGGATTGGATTTTTTTTTACAAGACTGGAACGGATTAAAAGTTATTTTAAACGGCAAAATATTTGAGTCACGAGCTCAGTCACGGAACAGATTAAACTCGTAGTACAGTAGTGTAGTTGTACAGTAGTACAATGGTACAGTGGTATAGTAGTACAGTGGTACAGTGGTATAGTAGTACAGTGGTACAGTAGTATAATAGTATAGTGGTACAGTGGTATAGTAGTACAGTGGTGCAGTGGTATAGTAGTACAGTGGTACAGTGGTATAGTGGTACAGTGGTATAGTAGTACAGTGGTACAGTGGTACAGTGGTATCGTAGTCCAGTAGCGTAGTACTGGCGGTACCTGTGTATTGGTGGTATAGTAGTACTGGCGGTACCTGTGTATTGGTGGTATAGTAGTACTGGCGGTACCTGTGTATTGGTGGTATAGTAGTACTGGCGGTACCTGTGTATTGGTGGTATAGTAGTACTGGCGGTACCTGTGTATTGGTGGTATAGTAGTACTGGCGGTACCTGTGTATTGGTGGTATAGTAGTACTGGCGGTACCTGTGTATTGGTGGTATAGTAGTACTGGCGGTACCTGTGTATTGGTGGTATAGTAGTACTGGCGGTACCTGTGTATTGGTGGTATAGTAGTACTGGCGGTACCTGTGTATTGGTGGTATAGTAGTACTGGCGGTACCTGTGTATTGGTGGTATAGTAGTACTGGCGGTACCTGTGTATTGGTGGTATAGTAGTACTGGCGGTACCTGTGTATTGGTGGTATAGTAGTACTGGCGGTACCTGTGTATTGGTGGTATAGTAGTACTGGCGGTACCTGTGTATTGGTGGTATAGTAGTACTGGCGGTACCTGTGTATTGGTGGTATAGTAGTACTGGCGGTACCTGTGTATTGGTGGTATAGTAGTACTGGCGGTACCTGTGTATTGGTGGTATAGTAGTACTGGCGGTACCTGTGTATTGGTGGTATAGTAGTACTGGCGGTACCTGTGTATTGGTGGTATAGTAGTACTGGCGGTACCTGTGTATTGGTGGTATAGTAGTACTGGCGGTACCTGTGTATTGGTGGTATAGTAGTACTGGCGGTACCTGTGTATTGGTGGTATAGTAGTACTGGCGGTACCTGTGTATTGGTGGTATAGTAGTACTGGCGGTACCTGTGTATTGGTGGTATAGTAGTACTGGCGGTACCTGTGTATTGGTGGTATAGTAGTACTGGCGGTACCTGTGTATTGGTGGTATAGTAGTACTGGCGGTACCTGTGTATTGGTGGTATAGTAGTACTGGCGGTACCTGTGTATTGGTGGTATAGTAGTACTGGCGGTACCTGTGTATTGGTGGTATAGTAGTACTGGCGGTACCTGTGTATTGGTGGTATAGTAGTACTGGCGGTACCTGTGTATTGGTGGTATAGTAGTACTGGCGGTACCTGTGTATTGGTGGTATAGTAGTACTGGCGGTACCTGTGTATTGGTGGTATAGTAGTACTGGCGGTACCTGTGTATTGGTGGTATAGTAGTACTGGCGGTACCTGTGTATTGGTGGTATAGTAGTACTGGCGGTACCTGTGTATTGGTGGTATAGTAGTACTGGCGGTACCTGTGTATTGGTGGTATAGTAGTACTGGCGGTACCTGTGTATTGGTACCGCTGCAGTGGGACGAGGGCGTTAACAGGACGTTCTCTTGTTGTACATGAACCCGTTTGTCTGTGACTCCTGGCTCTGACTCTTCTTCTGCTCCATCAGCGCCACACGTTACTGGAACACGGCTAGCAGCCCGTCAGCGACTTCCTACAGATCACGCTGTATGGGAACATACGTGGCTTCAGATCCCGCGTGTTGGACGTTAGCGGCGCCTTTAATGAGGGTGCAGCAGGAAGCTGAGCGATGAACACGCCAGCAGACAGCAGGAGGGACGTGTGGAGATATCTGATGTGTAATTAGGGCCAAGTGAAACTTCTCTCACATAGTCAACCTCATTTCTCAAGTCTGCTAAAAAATATGCACACATGTAATTATATTAAATGGAACATGTGCAGATCAGCCCTCTGTATTGATCTCACCAGCTGCAATGTGATCTTCCTGTTTGCCTTTACCAGGAACACAAAGTAAACAGACTGATACTCCCTGGAGCGCTAACGAGGCTAAATATCAAATCACAGACCATACCCATGATGCATTCTGTCGGGGGAGCTGTGTCTACATCAGCGATGGACATCGAATGCTGTTTTCTAATTGGCCTCCACCTCCATCTGACCACGGATGTGGATTCTGAAGCACTTTTTCATTTTCCTCTTCATCATTCCATCGGACGTATTAAAAATAAAAATAAATGACATCACGCTGGACATGCATTCTGGGGAGTGGTTTCTCCGTCTGTGTCGTAAAGGCGACTTCTCGAACAGGTTGACGACGGGAGGAACCGGCAGACGGACACAAATTGAAAATAGAAAAACTTGAGATAAAGAGCAGAGGAAAGAGGGAATAGTTGATGAGGAGATGGAAGGCATGAAGATAGAGGAAGGGAGAAGCAGAAGAGATGGAGGGGAGAGGAATATTAACAGTAATTGAGGTGGGAGGCCAGGAGATAAGAGAACGGACAAAATGTGGCAATCAACAGAACGTGGCAACAAATATACGGCAGAGGGAGTGTGAGAGGAGCTCATTACCGTTTATCTGTGTGTGTGTGTGTGTGTGTGTGTGTGTGTGTGTGTGTGTGTGTGTGTGTGGTGTATGTATGTGTGTGTGTGTGTGTGATAACTGAGCCTGTGTGGCGGTAAAGCTAACGGTATTTTACGTTAATTTTTACGCGGCCCAAAATTTCAGTTCCAGTGCGACCATCTCTCTGTTTCACACTGCTGCCCCCCCCCCCCCCCCCACACACACACACACACTCTTCACCATCAATCTACGGCCCTCCCATCCATCCGCCCGCTCTCACTCTATCTCTCCATCCCTCCATCTCAGCCCCCCCCCCATCAATCTGGTGACACTCAACTTCTCAGCTCTTCCTCTCACCCCTAAATACCCCTTCTCTCAACCCCCCCTTGTCATCGCCTGCCCCGAGTCGCTCCCTCCATCCATCCATCAGGCATCCAGCTCACGCTTCGGCCGTCTAGACCCCCCCACCCTGCTGCCCACCCACTCAACACATTAATCTCTATCATCCGTCCTCACTGGCTAATCCAGGCTGGAGGCGGAGCTCACCCCCCCCCAGTCTCTCGTCCCTCATGCCCCCCCCCCCTTCACTTTACTCTTTGCTGACCCCATAATTTGCTCCTCAGTCCACCTGTGTAATAGCATTCATTTGATGGAACCCCCCCACCAATCCTGTCTCCACTCTCATCCTGTTACTCCACCATGTGTCTCCTCCTTCTCTCCTCCTCCTCTTCTCCTCCTCTCCTCCTTCTCTCCTCCTTCTCTCCTCCTTCTCTCCTCCTCCTCTCATCCTCCTCTCCTCCTCCTCACCTCCTCCTCTCCTCCTCCTCTCCTCCTTCTCTCCTCCTCCTCACCTCCTCCTCACCTCCTCCTCTCCTCCTCCTCTCCTCCTCCTCTCCTCCTTCTCTCCTCCTTCTCTCCTCCTCCTCTCCTCCTTCTCTCTCTCCTCCTCTCCTCCTTCTCTCCTCCTCCTCTCCTCCTCCTCTCCTCCTTCTCTCCTCCTTCCTCTCCTCCTTCTCTCCTCCTTCTCTCCATCCTCCTCTCCTCCTTCTCTCCTCCTCCTCTTCTCCTTCTCTCCTCCTCCTCTCCTCCTCCTCTCCTCCTCCTCTCCTCCTTCTCTCCTCCTCCTCTCCTCCTTCTCTCTCCTCCTCCTCTTCTCCTTCTCTCTCCTCCTCCTCTCCTCCTCCTCTCCTCCTTCTCTCCTCCTCCTCTTCCTCCTCCTCTCCTCCTCCTCTCCTCCTTCTCTCCTCCTCCTCTTCTCCTCCTCTCCTCCTTCTCTCCTCCTTATCTCCTCCTTCTCTCCTCCTTCTCTTCTCCTTCTCTCCTCCTTCTCTCCTCCTCTCTCTCCTCCTCTTCTCCTCCTCTCCTCCTTCTCTCCTCCTCCTCTTCTCCTCCTCTCCTCCTTCTCTCCTCCTTATCTCCTCCTTCTCTCCTCCTTCTCTTCTCCTTCTCTCCTCCTTCTCTCCTCCTCCTCTTCTCCTTCTCTCCTCTTATCTCCTCCTTCTCTCCTCCTTCTCTTCTCCTTCTCTCCTCCTTCTCTCCTCCTCCTCTCCTCCTTCTCTCCTCCTCCTCTCCTCCTCCTCTCCTCCTTCTCTCCTCCTCCTCCTCTCCTCCTTCTCTCCTCCTCCTCTCCTCCTTCTCGTCCTTCTCTCCTCCTTATCTCCTCCTTCTCGTCCTTCTCTCCTCCTTCTCTCCTCCTTCTCTCCTCCTTCTCTCCTCCTTCTCCTCCTCACATCTTTACTTTTGTAAGTTTACTTGATGTGCACGTGTCTGATGCTTGTGTTAAACACGTTTATTTACATCCTTGCGGTTTCACACTAACATGATAGTGAATAATGATTAACTGGTCGTTTATTAACAGGTAATTAATCTGTCACTATTTTGATAATGGAGCAATCATCTTTCAAACCTTTTCCATGAATAACCTCCCTTTAGCTTCTATACTCTGAGTTACTCCCACTCAGATGTGACCTTCTGACAGCTATTTAATAAAAATTAAAAAATTAACTAATTAAAAACATATATTAGTTTAATTTATGAAGAAAATAATCACCATCGACAGCCCAACGATACGTGAAACGTTTAGCCGCGGTGCACAACATGTGAGAATAAAGAAGTGTTTCATTCATTCCCAGTAGGAGGAAGATGCTGGACAGTTTGAGGAAGTTTTCATGAGGAGCAAAGGTCAGAGTGACATCAGGAACTGCCTCCACAAATAAAGTTTTTTGACTTTAATTGAATTAAACTCCTGAGCTGAAGCAGTTGTTGCTGACAGGAAGTCCTGGCTTGTAGTGACCCCGTTTGGCCACTAGGGCTCCATCCCGGAGGAAGCAGAGATGTAGAGATCAGGGGGTTATTTACTCGTCCACCCCCTCCTTAGCGATGACCTCTTGACCCTCATCCTGTCACCAATGGGAAGACATTTTCATTTGTGTCGTTGGTTTAATGACGCTTTGTGTTCTTGTGATCGACGTGTTAGCCACGCCCCCACAGAACCTGCCTCAGGTGAGTCCACACAGACCCACCTCCAGGGGTAATTCAGGTGTAATTCAAGCGTATTTAATGTTCGCTGGGGTGGGAATGTTTCCACGCTAACGTTAGCATTTAGCCCAGAGCGCCGCTATGCTGCAGCAGAGCTTGCGTGTCCTTCTCCACACGCTACACTCCATCACACACTAGCATGTAGCTAACGTGTAGTCTGTCCGTCTCTATCTACTGTGTCCTTCTTCAGCCTGTGTGTGTGTGTGTGTGTGTGTGTGTGTGTGTGTGTGTGTGTGTGTGTGTGTGTGTGTGTGTGACCTCCACACTTCATAGATGCGTCGTTAGCAGACAGGCAGTGACCTCTGCTATCAGCTGATCGCCAAACACACACACACACTCTTTTTATTCCGTCATCACATGTGTGATAAAGCTGTTCACATGCATACACACTGTACACTGTCACACACACACACACACACACACACACACACACACACTCGGGGTCTGCAGGCGGCGGCTGCTTCATCCATCACCACTGAGCCCACCTCTCCACTTCACCACTTTCCATCCATCCATCACTCCCTCTCTCCTCCCCCCTCCCCTCCTGCTGCTCCTACCCCCCCTTCATGCTATCGCACCTCTCATCCCTCTTACCCATAACCCACCTCTGCCTTCTGCGCCCTGCTCTCCATCCATCTCCTGTTTCCTCCTTCATGTCTTCCTCCCTGCTTCATTTCTCTTCCTGGCTTCAGCTCCTCAACCTGGACTCAGGAAGTCACCTGAAGACTCATCACACACACACACACACACACACACACACACACACACACACACACACACAGTGAACACACAAACAAGGTTTTGTTATTGTGTCTAAACTTCCAGCATTCCTGTCGGCATTTTGCGTGTGTGTGTGTGTGTGTGCGTGTGTGTGTGTGTGTGTGTCTGTGTGTGTGTGTGTGTGTGTGCGTGCGTGCGTGCGTGCGTGCGTGCGTGCGTGTGTGTGTGTGTGTCATTTCATATCATAGCTCTCCCTGGAATGCTCTTCA